>WWET01001562.1:78695-98993 GCA_011038615.1 Limnodynastes dumerilii | reverse complement strand
GGTAGTGGTGGTTCTTGTGCAGCAGGGTGCCCTGCCTGTTTTGCCAGGGATATAACTACTCCCCCCCATTATAAACAATTGCAGCGCTGGGAAGGCCTCAGACGATGATTTCTAAGTAAACACAGATGTCGTCAGGTTTCCAGCCCGAGGTTAAGGATTTTATTCAGCTGAGCGCACACCTCTCCTCTGGCAGACTGCAGCCCCACCTCCTCCTGAAGGCTATATCATATGCTATGTACCTGCCCTCAGGTCACCATTACCTGGAAAGCGGGGTCACGGGAACACACAAAACACAGCCCAAAACAATGTTACGGGAGCTCAGAAAGAGGCCTAGACCATGATATAGGTGTAGCACAGCTGCTGGATGAGACACTGCCCTGTGATTACTGACTGGGTACATACTGGCCAACACTGCCGCAATACTCAGGAGACTCCCAAATCCAAGGCCAGTTGTGCAGTGTGTGCAGGAAGAAAGCAGCCAACCTTTCCCTGTCTCCCACTACCTCCCCGTATCACTACATGGAGACGGATCTAGATTTTGTTCCAATCAGATCATCAGATTTTTTGTACTGATCCATGCAAATTGATCAATAAAATACATCCCAACTCATCCAGGCTGATGTTAAAACTGGCCGTTCCCATTCTCTTTGTAACCATCTAGACATAAGACGTAAGTGGGTGGGGATAAGTGTGTATGTTCTCCTTGTGTCTGTGTGGAGTGTGTATGTTCTCCCTGTGTCTGTGTGGAGTGTGTGTGTTCTCCCTGTGTCTGTGTGGAGTGCGTATGTTCTCCCTGTGTCTGTGTGGAGTGTGTATGTTCTCCCTGTGTCTGTGTGGAGTGTGTGTGTTCTCCCTGTGTCTGTGTGGAGTGTGTATGTTCTCCCTGTGTCTGTGTGGAGTGTGTATGTTCTCCCTGTGTCTGTGTGGGTTTCCTTCAAGTGCTCCAGTTTCCTCCCACACTCCAAAAACATACTGCTGAATAAACTAACCTGTGTGTGTATGTGTTAGGGACCTTAGTATGTAGCTGTGATAGGGACTGATGTAAATGTCTAATCTTCTCTGTAAAGTGCTGTGGACATTTCTAAATATAAATATTAATCCCTGTATGTCTGCGATAACCCCCACATGGTGGGATAGATTGCTATCATTGCCCTCCTGAAGGAGGTCGTGGCTCAGACGTCGGTATGCTGCCCTGGACAAGGGCCCAATCAGCCTAGGTGGATAATAATGGGCTGCACAGTATATGAGAGATGTGTTTTGCTATTTTCACATGTCTGATGGGAAACTGCACAGAGGACGTGGTGAGGAAAGCGTGTTGGCACATTACGTTATATCCGGATGGCAATAGAATTAAGGCAGTTGGTGACAACACTGAAAGATGTGACTGGAGCTAAATATTAAAGCAGTATTACACGCATACTCTGCCACACACAGGGCTGTCTCCTGACCTGGCATCAGATCCCTCAGTGAAGTATCCAGGATCGCTGGCTTTGTATTTCTTCCCTCCGGGTGATCTTGCAGGGCTGAAATAGATGCCAGTGTGGGGGTGGGGCTTAATGACGTGATTTATCCCCATCCTTTGCCCATCATCACAGCTATTCGCAGTGTTTCTAGGGATGGGCGGGGCTTTATAATGAAAATTACATCATCAAGTCCTGCCCCAATCCCTGGTAACACTAGGGATTGCTGTAATGAAAGGCAGGGGGCGGGACTTGCGGGAGATCTGCTGGCTCTCCCAGGATAGCAGGAGAAATGCCTGACTTTTGGCAGTCTCCCGGATATTCCGGGAGAGTCGACCACCCTGATTCAGATTGATCCTTGGAATTACCCCTTATGATGTGTCCTCCGTGTGGCAGATTCTCTCTTTGGGGCATGTGGCGGGTTTTGCAGCAGTTTCTGTCACTTTGCTCGGCGCAGACATTGAGCAGGACGTTCAGTGATATGTCAGTAATACATAAAATATAGAGCACGACCGAGCCTAAGAACACGTCACATGCACTATAATGGCTACTCAGGAAGTGCACGAACTCCCCCTCCCATTACTAGATGCAGCATGGCGGAAATTTAGGAAGCAGCATTATAATAAATAATGACTTTATTGCCCCAGGGCTGACTCATGGGAGCCCAGAAAGGGCACTTCTGACTCCTCTTCCTCCGCTGTGTGATGTGAGGACCTCCCGCCCTGCAGCTACCGGACAGAACACATCCTTTTCCTGCTCCACTCAGAGCTCAATGATTGTAATGTGACCGGCTGATTACAGGCTGGGTCAGTCTGGCCATCTGCAGGGGGCAGGAAGAGGTGTCTGCTCCCCAGGATGCACATTATTGGGTCTCACAGATCACACCCAGAACCATTCCTTATCATATGTAGCAATGTCCTTTTGTTCCCAATTTAATGTGAATCATTGCAGCACCACTGAACTTCTATGTTATTATATTAAAATACTGATACTGTAATAAAGTTCTGACTCTCACATCTCTGGGCCGGTGCAGAAAAATATATTCTTCATATGTAGCAAACCTCTCCCCCACCTTCACCTGTCTCATACCCCGTTTCAGACCAAAAACCCAGGTTAAACCTGGGTCAATCAACACGGGTTGACCCTTTCACACCAACACCCGACCTGGGTTATTCCCTGGTCGATAGCTTGGTCTGAAAGGGGTATTAGACACAAGGGTGTTACCTCACCTGAGTAATCTATGAATGTGTATCTGTCAGGGGGGAGATGGGACAGAGCGATGTTCTGCAGATCTCTAGAGAGGTCAGTCATGTAATAATCTGCAGGATATATCACTATGTATCTGTCAGGGAGAGATGGGACAGAGCGATGTTCTGCAGATCTTTAGAGAAGTCAGTAATGTAATAATCTGCAGGATATATCACTATGTATCTGTCAGGGGGGAGATGGAGCAGAGCAATGTTCTGCAGATCTCTAGAGAGGTCAGTAATGTAATAATCTGCAGAATATATCACTATGTATCTGTCAGGGGGAGATCCGCAATGGGCCGTGTTACTCTGTATCAGTGCTGGATTGTAGACCTGTGTTTGTGGCTGTCTTGCCTGAATCATAGACAATCCAATGGGAGCCAGAAGTCAGCGTTTCCATCCTCTCGGCCTACAACTTTTTCTCATTTCGGGCACTTTCCACTCCTCTTTATAATTCTCTTGCAGACGTTAACCCCTGCAGGCACTGTCCAGTCCTTGTAGATCCAGTACATACATAACCACTATGTTTATTATAGACTATGCTCATTGATATGCAGTGAATCATCCAGATTCTTCCTTGTGTGATAGTCAGCCTGTACCTCCAGACTGTGTACTAGTCCTTGGATGAAGGTCCTCTATTACATCAATAGATTGTGAGCTCCTTGTATCAAACTCTCACATTATGCTGTCAGAATGTAATGTGTGTAGTCATAGGGCCAGTCAGATTCTAGCTTTATCTTTCCTATTACATACTAGAGAATGTCAGCTAGAATCTGATTGGTTGCTATTGGCAACATCTCCACTTTTCCAAACCCACAGCTTAGTAAATCTGACCCATCTTTATATAGACTGCAAGCTCATATGGGTTATAGCGCAGGTTTCCCATGGACTATCATTATACAACTTGATTGCAAGCCTTTGGGTCATTGAATCGCATAATCTTCTCATAATCATCTCTAGTAATACCACAATCTGCCTTTAAAGATCCTCTTTAGATTGTAACCTTCTGGTTACATCGCTCAGATCTAGAATTATACTATTAAATTGTAAGCTCCTTGGGCCTGCCCGTGTTTTTACGCTTTTTGTAAGCGTAAAAGCGCCGTTTTGTACTTACTGCGCATGAGCGGCAGATTTTACGCAATTTAATTCAGAGCATATGGGCCTTGAGCGTATCGGCTTCGTAGCAACGCACGAAGGGGCGTGCCAGACATACGAAAGACATAATTACGCTACAAGGGCGGGGTGAGGCATTTAAATCGTACAGTATGGGCGTGCTAAGCGTCATAACTACGCAAAGAGGCCTACGGACGCCCGCAGTTATGCTCAGAAAAGTTAGGGTAGAGTTTGGTCAGCGTAATACGTCATAAATACGGACGACCTAGGGGAGTGCTTCGTAAGTACGCTGGCGTAAATATGTTAAGGGCGTATCATGTGCGTAAGTCTGGATCAGGCCCCTTGTTACAGTATTTCCCACTGCATCATGGGAGCTCTCCCATGGAGAGACAAGGGGCCAGTTTTACTAAGCTGCGGGTTTGGAATAAGTGGAGATGTTGCCCCTAGCAACCAATCAGGTTCTAGCTGACATTTTCTAGTATGTAATAGAAAAGTGGGAGCTAGAATCTGATTGGTTGCTATAGGCAACAACTCCTCTTTTTGAAACCCGCAGCTTAGTAAATCTGTGTTAGGATCCCATCGGACTGTAATTTTATCTACAGTAAGGTAATCATGTATACTGAATGTCTGCCAAGGAAGGGTTAAGCCGTCCATGCACACCCTGGACGGGGGGATTGGGCCCTGTCTGTCAGCCCCCGCTCTGCCAAGTAACTGAAAGCAGATCCCTGCGTTTTCTGGGGTTTGGCCGTGGCTCGACTCCTGTCCCAGTAACCCAATTCTGCCTCTCTGTGCAGCGAACATGCTTACTTAATTAGCGCCAGGCTCTCCACGCCTCGTCCAAAAATAACAGAGAGCTGCTCTCGGAGTCCCCGAAGCTTAGATGTATGTAAGAGATGAGAGGACAGATGGGAACAGGGTGAGCAGATGATGTTTGCTGGACACCGACATGGCCTGACACATTGGTTTTCCTGGTAATCCGCGAACAGAGAGAACCCCAAACAACTCCAGAGCATGCTGGTCCCAGGTGTACCTGCCGTGATGTCATCACCTCGTCACATGACCGCATGACTTATACCTGTCTGATAACACGAGTTTTGTAATCAGGATTCCATCCAGTGACTTTTTTCATACATCTGGAATACACAGAGTTTTGCAATGCATTCAATGACCTGCAAAGATTAGGATGAATAACGCCTCATCTTTCACCATCGCCTTTATCTCTGTATGAACGTACAACCTCCCTCGGATCCAAACACCAAAACAAGGAATAGTCTGAGTATTGCTCAGGAGAATGCTGCAGTTATCTGGTCAGTCAGGTATTTCTAAGGGGCATGTTACTCAATAGCCACAGATGAGACACCCCTTCACTCCTTATGTGTGGTTAGCAGAGATTTATGAGGTGCTTGCACATCAACTCACCAGGAGATGGTCACACCGCTGAGGTATGAGGTAAACAAGACCTGGGGCCATATTTACTAAGCTACGGGATTTTGCCCATAGCAACCAATCAGGTTCTAGCTCTCACTTGTTGAGTCAGTGTACCCCAAAAGTACGCGGCGCGGCAGTATGCAATTGTACGCAAATAAACCTTATAATTACCACAGAGTCGAGGAAGCGGTCCAAACCACAAAGAGTGTGTTTTATGTAGGCAGGGAAAGAGTTAACCAAAAGTGAGGTTCTCCTGATACAGCAGAGCGACCAATCACAGGCAAGACGTCTTACAAAGTCACCGGTGGTCCAACGCCCAGGCAGAGAGCTTTTTAACAGTGAAGATCAAAAGGGTGACCGAACGCAGGTTGATAGGAGATATCTCACGACCATCCAGTCTTTTTCTTGCTGTTTTTCTCTCACTTTCTGGTGTCTTCTGTCATCCTCTGCTTTCTTTTTCTTCTTGCTCTCTTTTCCGGTTCTTTTACGTATTCATTCTTAATTTCTTCCTTTTCTTCCTTGTTCTTCAGTGTTCCAGAGTATGGCACGCCCGTCTCGTTCCCGGTCTGTGCCCCTGCGGCTGTGGCAATCGTCCGATGACTCCGTGCTGGCAGGTACTTTCTGGTCAGGTCACCGCGGGGTGGCTGGACCGGAAGTGCTGCTGGGGGCCGCCATCTTGCCTCCTCCATCAACCAATGCGGTAGGAACTCTTCCTGGGCCTCCATCCAGGTGGGGGCGCACTATTCAGCGGGGATCCCTGTGAGGATCTCTCCCATCCCACCAACGATTGCGGGGCACTGCTGGGGATGCATCTTCTGGAGGGACCCGCTCATAGCGGAGTGGGGGATCCCTCCTGTGGTGCCTCTCTAGGGGCCCCATTTTCAGTTCAAGCCCCCTGGGTTTGGAGGACTTGGGGGGGTTCCTGCGGCAGCAGGGGTGCAGGGAGGGGCAGCCCAGATTGTGGGGGTGGTGTGAGTGCAGGAGTGGTTGGTTATGGCGCAGATACTGGGCAGGCTGGTTCCCCCCTGCAGCAGCAATCTGTACATTCCTCTCCCAGTTTTATCCCTGACACATCTTTGGGTAGCCTCCTTCAATTTCCCACTGGCTCCTCCATCCCTGCCAGTCCGGTGGGTTCACTGTTCTCTGCTCATAGTCTGGGGGCAAATACTCCTGTTTCCTTGGCCCCTGCTGTGCCTTCTTTCCCTGCTGGCTTGCCTCAAGGTGGTGGTGCAATGGCTTCTGCATATCCCAATTCTGCTTGGCCCTGGTGTCCCCCTTACTTTATGCAGCCTACATGGCAAGCTCCCCTGGGTACTCAGGCATCACCAGCTGCCATGCCGGCTAACCCACAGTATCCGTTTATGCCGGTTCCCTACCCATATCACTTTATGCCAGGTGGGAATAATCCTGTTCCGTCAGTGGCCCACTTGCCAGCACCAGTGCCTTCTGCAGAGGTTTCGAGTGCACCAGCGGACAGTGGTCTTTTACTTGGAAATATTAATAGCGTTTGTCTCTTAGGTCTTTTGCCCTCAACTCAGAGGGAATCCATGGCTACGGCCCGGGATGAAGAACAACCGGGTCCTTCCGGGCTGGTTGCGACATCGGCTGCTCCAGCTGCACTGCAATCCGGGGAAGACACAGCTGGCGGCGAGTTGCAATTGTCTGGGGGTGAAGGTGGTTCAGCGGGGTCAGTTAGTTCGAGCGCTGACTCGTCCGATTCGCAATTGCGTCCAAGTAAAATCATGAAACTGTTGAAGAAAGCTTTGGCCAAAAAAGCTACCGCTGCGAAGCCCAGTGCTTCTGCGCCGGCGGGGCCGTGTAAGGGGTCGGGTCCGCCTCCGGTGCTGTGTGATATCCTGGAATATCAGAGCATTGTCTAAGGAACGCATTAATAGAGGGCAATACATAGATATGTTTTGCGTGACCTATGAGAGGAAAAAGGCCTGGTGGCTGCCAAGGCAAAAGGGGGGATGGGGGAGGAGAGCGATAAGTCATTTGTGAACTGGTTGGGGGTTCTGTTGTCTTCACAACCTGTTATTTGGGCGCAGACCTGTAGAATTTATGGACGTATGGAAGTACCTGTATGTCATCCAAGACAGGCATGCCACTGCGCAGACGGGGTTGTTGTTACAATATGACGAGTGCTTTAGAAAAAAATTTGATGGCCAGAAGAGTATTGCTTTCGGCTCACATGACATGGCGCTTTGGCTGCGGGTCTCCCAACCTCCCAAAAGGGTTTTTGATGGTTCCAAGGGGGTCCTCCGTCCTTTCGTTCCCGGCCCTTTAGCGGCAGTAAAGGTAAGTGCTTTACCTTTAACAATGGTAGATGCACAAGGGTTTGGATGCAAATATCGCCATGCCTGTTCGCGCCGCGGCGGCCCTCACCCCGTGAGAGATTGTACCTCCCTTAGAGCTGTCCAATCCCACCCTGCTGGTTCTGGACAGAGAGCTCCCTCCTCCCCCAGGCAGGTCAGCTGGGCAGGGCCCTGTCCCCAATTCAATGAAAATATGTGTCCTTGGCTAGAGACTTACCCAGACAGACAAGCGGCTGCTTTGTTATGTGATGTGTTGAGTGAGAGTGCTGCGAGGTAGGGCGCGGAAACGGCCCGTCGGTCCTGATCTAGTGTGCATTTTAGGCGAGGTTGCTAAGGACACTTTTGAAGCTACTCTGTTTCGTGGGCTTTTTTTCGGGGCGTTCCGGGTGTCTGAGCTTGTCGCATCATGTAAAACTGCGATCGGTTCCGGTTTATTGTTCCCTAACGTTTGCCTTTCTTCGTCATCTATTGCCTGTCTGATTCATAAGTCTAAAATGGATCAGATGGGTAAAGGCTGGTGGGTTGTTCTTAAATCGCACAAAGATATTAGGATATGGCCGGTGCGATTGGCGCAGATTTACATGGGTGAGTCGCATCCTGGTGGTCACAATTGGTTGGCACACAGGGATGGGTCTCCGCTCACGCGATTCCAATTTGCGGCAGTGCTCAACAAATGCATTTCTAGATTGGGCATGGATCCTACTTGTTTTGGTACCCATTCCTTCCGGATTGGGGCGGCAACTTCAGCAGCGGCCGCTGGCTGCTCTCCAAGGGCAATTATGGCCCTTGGGGGGATGGAAGCCTAGAGTATATAAGAAATATGTTAGACCATAATTGTTTTTAGCGATGCTATTTAGTTGTGTAGTATTGTTAGGAGCGGTTCCCGAGTCAGGGCGAGCCAGACTAACCATCGCTCGCTGTTCTGTGGGAGCACTGGGGACTCTTCCTCTTTAGTAGGGTGGTCGTCAATACTAATGAGTTAGGTTCATTTATTTTTCAGGTGGGAATGCTAAGAGTCAACGGGCTCTGATAATTGGACACTCATTTATTTATTGGGCAATTTCATTTGTGGAATGGAAGGTGCACCTGCAGAACTGTCCGGATGGGACATAGATTGGTTCGGGGTCCGGTGTATGGGTTGGGATATGTTTCCGCGGCTTTGCTATCAGGCAGTCAGCACCTTCGGGTTGCCTGATTGTTTGATAGTACATCTCGGTGGCAATGATATAGTTAGCGTAAAGTCATGCGAGTTCGTGCGGATTGCCAAGAGGGACCTCTTGGCTGTTCGCATAGCATACCCAACCGTGGTGCTTTACTGGTCCCAAATTATTCCTAGGCGGGTGTGGCACGGTGCCTGGTCGGTTAGAGCCATCGAACTCACCAGTCAAAAGATTAATCGGTCCCTCGCCAAATTTGTCTATGATATCGGCGGTAAAGTGATTCATCACCAGAACATTACCCACGATAACTCTGACCTGTTTAGAAGTTATGGGGTGCACCTTTCTGATCAGGGTATGGTTTTATTTACGAAAAATTTGTTGGCAGTTCTGTTCAGTTAGGTTGGCGGGCAGGGTTACTTGAGGGTATCCCGCTGTGGCGGTAGCATTGGGAGAACAGCAGTATTTTCAGCGCATGGGGAATGGGTTTGTTTGGTAGTGGTAGGTACACTCCTGGATTATTTGAATAGGAGGCCAAGCCATACGCCATATGGGCGTGCTTAGCTGCGTGAATACGTGTTGCCCATACGTACGTGTGCGGATCACTGCGGTTACGTTGCCAAAAGTTAAGGTAGGGTTTGAAAAGCGTATTGCTCATACGTACGTGTGCGTATGACATCGGTTACGCGGGAAAAAGTTAAGGTAGGGTTTGGAAAGCGTATCTCTGACAAAATACGTACATTCAAGGGGTGTGCCAAGGGGAGTGTATAGAAGGTACTCAAGCCTAAATACGCTACGCGAGTTCTGGATCTACCCCAATAGATGTAACACAGGAAATAATAAACAGTTTTGGTCAATGCACATGAAATTCTTCCTTTAAGCTAAGAGAAAAGACAAGATGTCAATATAACTTTGTTTCCTGTCCCATCTCAGCCAGAAGACGAGGGTTCATTTCATCAGTCTATCACCAGCGTATCCCAATAGTTTAGCTACATACGCTTATCTGCTTAACAAGAAAGAGAAAGAATAAGCAACACTTATGAATACAATTCCGCACAGTTAGGTCTCGTGGTTCTAGAAAGCTTTTGAGTTGCTGATTCCTGTAAATCTAAGAGACAAAAAAGATACAAACAGAGGTTAATTTCTTATTTCACAATTGTTATATTTTAGTTCCTGAGTGAAGGAAGGGAAGACAATTAAGACTTAGTTTACAACTTAACATTTGAATATCTGTCCCTGGCACCCTTCCTTACACAATTTTTTAATTCACATTTCTAAACAGATATAAACCAGACAGTTTGAGCAATTTAACCCTTAATGTACATTACCAGATTACAGATTCCCATTACCTATAAACAAAAGAAATTGAAAAATACATTCTTATAGACAGACATACATTTGGCCAATATAAAACATTTATTGATGTACAGACTACATTAATGTTTAATAGTTAGACATTGCCATATATCCATTAACTATGTATGAATTAGTGAAACTTCTATAGTCATTTTTATAACCTGAGTGCTTCCTTGTCATCTTACATTCGGAAGCTTTGTGCCCAGCTTGCCCACACCTGAAACATCTGACAAAATATTTTCTCCTTCGGTTAATTATCTCATTACGTGTCATGTGGATGTGTGTGTGTCTGTGGTTGTAGGGCTTGTATGCTTAATGTCATTAGTTTCTCAGACTGTTTCTCCTTCTTTTTAACTATATTCCTTTCATGGGATACTGCCAATGATCTTATTTTAACTACATCTAGATCCTGCCACTCCGGTTATGATATCTGGATTCTTTGCCTTACGGTTTCCAGAAATCCAGTCATCAATACTGAGACTGCTAACTCCCTATGATGGGGATTAACCTTAATATCTTCAATACCTGTATATTTTATCATGTCTACAAGAGCCCGCTAAATAAAATAATCTACCACTTCATCGTCTTTTTGTTTTATGGTAAAAAGCCTTTGCCACTCTACATATACACCTAGTTGTTTACTGATATTATTAATATTATTTTGGTTGTCTGCATCATTTAGAAGTTTGTCTTCTTCTATTTGACAGACTTTAAAGAAGTCTGTGAGATCAGTGCTAGAAGGCAGACAAGCTCTATACAGCACACGCCAATCTTTATTCATGGGCTCATGCGCATTTCCAAAATCCTAATATATTTCTGGCACTTGGCCAAATCCTTAGTAGGGTTAGGGAATTCCGCTATCATGTTACGCAGTTCTGACCTAGACCACGGACAGTTTGCACAGGTACAACCCCTTCAGCATTTGCATTCCCAGTAGGCACACTTAGTGTGCACACTGGGTACATCCCTTCACATCCTAGACAGTTTCTATGTTTACCGTTAGTGTCTACACATCTAGGATCTTTACTTGCTGTTGACCTAGTTAAATGTGCTGGGGATTCATCAACAAATATGTTTGCAGATTGCGTATGTTCGCTAGTAACTGTGTGGACAGGTGGCGCTATAACTGTGGGTGAAGCGTGCAAATTTATGGGAACTGATGCGCTAGCATCTTGCTTTGCAGTGGATGCGGCCGCAGCTTGAAGTGAGACTAAGGGAGCAGCTGCAGCAGGTATTGCTGGGACTTGTAGTGCTGCAGTAGCAGCATGTGTCCCACCACTGGGCCTAGTGCGGTTTGCATGTAACTGTATTATGTATGTTAATGCAGATATTAATGAGGGTTCATCCTCCTTATTACTAATCCCAATGTTCCCCTTAACTAATTCCTCATCTAACACAGGATATAATCTAGCAACAACACTATTAGCAGTAAAGTTATGGGAAGAAACGTTAGTATTATCAGGACAAACAGTATGAAAACATGAATCATCCTTACCCCCACCCGTGACCAGCAGTATGAAAACATGAATCATCCTTACCACCTTCGATGTAGGGAGGAGGGGGAGGTGCTTGCATGGGTTTTGCGTGTGCGAGTTTTGTGTTCACACTTGCAAATAACACAATAAACTAATATTGACCGGTGCTCCAATCCTCCAGTCGTCCGTATAGTAATGAAGGGGTATACACCAACAACCCCCAAATACACACAATCCCTCCAAAAGCAAGCCCTTGGGGACCATATACAGTTCAAAAAAGTCACTATACCTTAAAAGTTCTATCCCTTAGAACCCCTCCAGCAGCTTTAGAGGTACCAGACCCTTGTATCTTCTCACCCTGCATTTGCACTGTAAAGGGCCCTTTGTATGGTGCTTAATGTAGTAGTGTGTAATCCGTCTTTGAGGATAAGGGTCAGTGATTCCAGGGTGAGCAGGGGCTCTTCCCCCAATAAGGGTAACAGAATTAGGATCCTTACAGCGAAAGGATTGAAGAAATTCTTGTTTAATGTTTTTATTAATTTTTATTGATATTTTATGAAAATATTGAGGAATAAAAAGCAACTTTATTAAGAACAAGCGTGATGAGAGATCTGTGAGGGTATAGAAACCTTTACATGCAGTGATTCAAGAGACTAAAACGTGAGTAGTCATTCGGCTGTGTGGATTGTCCAGGGATTGTGGTGCTGCATTTAGATCTTGTCCCTTCTCTTTTATACGGATGACCGGATAACGGAATTGGAGAAAGGAAAAAGAGTAAATATATATACATCATTTTGAGAGGAGCAATATTACAAGAGAAGAACGATGTGAGTGCTCTGGGTGAATCGTGAAGGGAAGGAGGTACCAAGGACTAGTGACTTAGGAGAGAGGAGAAAAAAGAATTATTACCCGCATATTACCAAGAGAAAAAGAGAGTGAGTAGGATCAGTAATTGATGCACCTACTATATGTTACGGAGTCACACAAGGGAATTGTTTTGTTGTCTTTTGGGTCTTTTGGAGAGGAAAATACATCTGTGAAAAAGGAACCAACTATAAAGAACGGATTGAATAATTGACATTGACTAGATGATATTGAATAATTTCTGGAGAAGAAAGGAAAACAGAGTGGTATAGAAGAGCAACGTAAAGGACAGTATACATTTTACTTTATAATTCTAGCGCCTGATTTGAGTAGTGACTTTTTTGAACTGTTCACACTAGCAGTTGCGCGCGCCGGAGATGCGCTTGCGGCTTTTTCGCGCCATTCTTTAGCCTTGTGTTGCCACAATACCAGACTTTTTATATACTTTTCCCGCTTCTTTTGTGATTTAAATTTATAAATTTGGACACTCACATTTTCCAAAATGTTCTCTTTGAAACTACCAATATTGGGAAATCTATTTTCACATGTACTGGTCAATTTAGCCCAGTCTTTGCAATACTTCATTGCAACAACACCATATTTCTTATCCATAATAAACAAAGCCGACCACAGTGGCATACCAAGTCTCACTTCGGTACATGGTACACTTGCCATGACCCCTATAGACCCTCTGATGGTCCCCTCTCAAGATAAACCGATACCTACAGTAAAACTGCTTAAACTCTGTAGGCAAGTAGTACCACACAAGTGTACACGTACTTATGCAAGGGAAACAATTAACCAAAATGTCCAACAACACAGCGTGCAACTCAATGCAAATATTTGCTATCAGAGCGCATCAAAAACAGCATTATTTTTCTCACTGTGAAAATCACTAATACCATTCGGATTTCTCAATAGCCCGTCGGCGATCAAACCTCTTCACACAAGTTCACCAACTAGATGCTAATAAGGCCCAGGACCCTCACCTTCTCAATGAAGGGAGGCAACAACAAAAACACACGACTACTTCCCCTACTACTACTAAAACAGTTTCCGCAGACAACAGCTGCCACCTAACCAAAAACCTCATCCAACTTATGGGAGGTATATATCAATTTATTTCAAAGTACAGTAGTTTCCAGTGTCCAACTCATGAATACGACAAGGAAAATAAAAAGTCTTAGCGCGTGGCAACAATAGGATAAATACACGTGTTTGCGCTATAAATGCGATCGCAAATGTACCGAAAAAACCAGCACTTAATGATTAACCCAGACTAGACTAGCGTTCAATTGCGAACTCACGCACAACTCTGTCCCAAATTCACAGTTAGTTTCCCACCCGCACTATGCAGAATTCGATCAGCTGACAAAGTACAAAATATTAGCAAACAGAGATATCACATTTACTCACCATACCATCCACCCTTTGCCAGTGGAGTGAATGCTGCGTGCACAAGGAAAAAACTTCCGCTGACGAGCCCCCAAATTATTGAGTCAGTGTAACCCAAAAGTATGCGGTGCGGCAGTACGCAATTGTACGCAAATAAACCTTATAATTACCACAGAGTCGAGGATGCGGTCCACCCAATAAAGAGTGTGTTTTATGTAGGCAGGGAATGAGATAACCAAAAGCGAAGATCTCCTGATACCTAAAAGCGAGAGTCTCCTGATACAGCAGCGCGACCAATCACTGGCAACTTGTCTTACAAAGTCACCGGTGGTCCAACGCCCAGGCAGAGAGCTCTTTAACAGTGAAGATCAAAAGCGTAAACGAACACAGGTTGATTGAAGATATCTCACGACCATCCTGGATCCTTAGTGTATACAATAAATTAGAAAGGGGGAAAGCGCTGTGTGTGATGAAGCCAAAAACAGATAATGCAACAGTAATACAATATATTTAATACTAATATACTCAGTTCATAAAAGCGGCATAAAGGTCTAAGGAATAAATTATTAAACTACTGGTATTATCGCAACGTTGAAAGTCCAAAAGGATAGTCCCCTGGTTTTCAGTAGGTGATTCGAATATAAAAAAGATCTTTGGTCCAACTTATACCACTGATTCCATATGTAAGGGAAAGACCACCGATTCCATATATAAAGGAAAGAGGAAAAATGCTCAGTTAATCACCGTTATAATGGACATAACAAAGCCTGAATCACTCCTTCAAAGATAATACATCATTTTACTGGGATATATAAAACACAATAAAAATGGGTAACAGTAACAGAATGAATCAAACGGGATATATATATATATATGCAAATAGAGGGGTTCACTCAGGAATCGAAGTTCCGTACCCTGAGAGGGGGGAGGAAGCAGCGGATGGTCCTCTCTGCTCTGCCGCCGGGACGTCCAGCTCTTACTATCGGCAGTCTCAGTGCAAAGTAAAGTCCTCCACGCCGTGCTCAGGGAAAGGAAACTTGAGGTCCAGGCGTCCTCTCCTTCCGATTGCCATCCTGGATCCTTAGCTCATCATTGGTCTCTGGGTCTTCTATTGTCCTTACTTCCTAGGTTCATCAGCATGATTGGGGACACACATATATCACATCAAAACTTATAAATGCTTATAACTTGAGATCGCTTTATGCAATCTTTTAGCAGAAAGTATAATCTCGAATACAACGTCATATTCTACGCTACAAGACTAAACAAAATATAATTATGACAATCATTCGACGATCGGTGGCAATTAGCTGAATGAACCATCTGCGAATATAAAACACAGTCCAAGTAAATAGGAACGCGTACAGACATTAAACATGAACAAGTCCTGTGTGAAAATATGTGAGTCAGTATGTTTATTAATCTGTAAAATCAAATGTTAGAAAAGCCTGCGAAAATACACACGCGCATTGTTGTGTAAAAGTGCGTTCACATTTTCCCGTTCTTTTTCTCTGTTCTTTGTTCTCAGTCCTTGCAAAGATTTATTATTATTTTAGAGATTAATAGTGATGTTTTTATTTCTGCTTCCACACACTCTCCTATTACATACTAGAGATTGTCAGCTAGAATCTGATTGGTTGCTATGGGCGACATCTCCCCTTTTGCAAACCCGCAGCTTAGTAAATCTGGCCCTTAGTGTTGATATATGTTCCAAGGGAATGGATTAAGCTCTGGATATTTGTTCAGCACACAGAATGACTGGATCCACTTTGTCATGACGATTTCATTATGTATTATATCATTATATTGGTTCATCCACAATCACAATATGGCTGCCACCCATTACATGAATTCCTAGCAAAGGACGTTAGATAGTGTGTAGTAGTATCACATATTGGGTCCTTCCATACACATGCACTCAATTATCTAGGACGTGCTCTGCCTCATTCCATTTCTTCATCTGTCCTCATTATTACCGAGATCAATGAATAGTGAACAGAGATGTGAAAAGGGGACAGGACATTCCAATATCCAGCATTTCGGGGAAGAGCGAGCAGATGACATCATTAATACTGCTGACCCATTACCATGGAGTAATCCCGCAACCCGGCTGATCTCAGTAATGTGTTCTAGAATTATAATACCCACTGGTGCCTGATAATGCCTTTCACATGCACAACTCGGCACATTAAAATCCCTTCTTCCAGCTTGTGTTGTAAGCCGTTTTCCTGGAACGCGGCTTGTACGTTTACACCTGGCAGAGCTCCTCACTAACCCGAGTAAGCAGGGGTAGAAGGTGACACACTCAGGCCCCAAAGCAAGGAGACCATGCCCCAGTCTGGATAGGTGGACTAGGTGGAGCTGGGTGTGATAGAATCTATTAGAGGTTGACCACTTAAAACAGTGTTATACATACATACATACATACATAAATATATACATACATGGAGCTATACATACATACATACATACATACATACATACACTCATACATGGAGCTATACATACACTCATACATGGAGCTATACATACATACACTCATACATGGAGCTATATATACATACACTCATATATGGAGTGCCGAGCGCTCACTTACAGTGCAGGGGGATCAGTTGCTACAGGCCCCCCTCTCCTTCAGTCCCCGTAACAGCCTTGAGCCCCCTATAGTTATGCTCCTAAGTTTATGTTTCTACAAGTGAGTCCAATCCAGAGCCTAACATTAGCGTAAATATCGTCATTTCATATGGATCATATGCAAAATGCACAGGAGATGCCGGATGCAGACTGATGCAAAACAGCTTATTTTGTGAATGCGTAAGTACTCCATGTGTGCGCTCTGCAAATACGTGGACATGGCGGTTACGTATGGGAGTGCATGACAAATATCCTTCAGAACTTTCGCTTAATTGCTTTGCGTAGTCAACCAATCAGTATTGTCGGTTCTGCGCGCTGAATGTCTGCCTGCACTGCTGTGTTTAGGCGATCTGTACACTTCAATAAACAAGACTGGACCTCAATCTTATTCTGCATTCTGAAGAAATAGAGACCAGGAACAGAAGAATGGCTCGTCTCTGTGGTCAGCTTCCCACCACAGCTCAAGTGAATCACAGGATCACAATACAGATTACAGTAGAGTCTGCGGCCTCAATAATTCAGTCCACCAAATACCTCATGAGCTCAGTGGAGAGGTATCCTGGTGTGAGTCAGATAGAGGAGATTAAAGGACAGAGCAGACTGGCAGCTGACTGGATGGCTGTTTATCGGTGAGGATTTGTGCATCCGCATAAAAATCCACCTTCATTACATCGAACAGTTGGGCCTCATCCTCTATTAGTGGTTTTGTCTTGCAGCATAAAATGGCAGCCAGACAGAAGTTCCAGCCGCGTTCTTGTAAACACACATCAAAGCTGGAATAAGTGCTTTTTAATTATTTTCTCAAGTGCTATTAATTTAAGAAATTGGTCCTTTGGGTGTTTTCATTAATTGCAAACCACTTAAATGCTCTTTTATTGACTCACAATAGTCCTGTTTGTACCTAAGTACATGTTGTTTGCTTTAGTTGACCTCATTGTATACCCCGTGAGGAAACAATGTTTAATTTTGCAGGAAAAGCAACTAATTTCGAGCAACCAAAGTGAACAATGTAAGACAATAGCCTATTTAGAAAGGTGCCTTTGTTGCTACCCCTAACCTTAACCCTCCTCTAACCTCCATTTGCCGCAGTTTTAACTGTAACCTTCCACTTTTCAAAACAGGACACAGTCGTCATTCAGCCGGTAACTATATCATGTTCAAAATAGGGTCGTCCTGGACCGGCAACTGCAATCTGCACCCCAATTTGCTTTATAAAGGGGGGGGGGGCTCCATCTCAAAAGGATGTAAACAAAGTAAAATTATATGAAGTCTATTACAAAATACTGGAATACTTTCATATATTTGGAATAGGCCTGAAATCCTCTGTCTCCATATCAAAGATTACTAAGGGTCGTATTCACACCTAAAACTGAATTAGGTGCGGACAGAACTGCACCTAACTCATCCGTCCTGTCTCTAACCCATCTAAATCTAAATGCCTCCCTGAGGCAGCATTAAGCCGCCTCCTTCTAACTAGACTACTCTGTGCGGTAAAGACTGCACGGAGGCAATCTACGTGCCTAACTGGTATGTAGATTGCATAAATGTACTAACGAACATGCGTCGTAGTTATATTCGGCAACTTACATACCTAATACCGCTTTCATATCACACTCCCAGAAAAGCCCGGTATTTTGTACCTGGGACTTTTCTGGGAGCAGTGCCGTGTGTTTCACATGGCAGCGTTATAAGTCCACCAAAAACCCGGGAATTTCCCAGGTCTGACCCTTTCACATCACCAGGAATTTCCCGGGTTTTAGTGGATTTTTAACACTGAAGAGCATGCTGATGCTTGTAGTTCTACAAACATCAGCATCCCCAGGGATGGCAAGGCATGCTAGCACTTGGAGAACCACACTTGCCAGCATGCCCTGTCACTTGTGACAAACGCATACCCCTCCTAATGTGTACATGAGGGTCAATGCGATCACCGCAGGCTCCATTATGCGTCCTGCGGCAGGCTGTGATGTTCCGGTGCGCTGTCCACTGTCCCTCCGGATGAGGCTGAAGAAGCAGTGTTGCCAGTGGTCCTGAATACCCCCGGACCGGTAAGTCTGTAACTCTTTTCATTATTTTTTTACTGGGTAGGGGCCAGCCCTATATTTTGTTAATGTGATAGGAGGGGTATGCGTTTGTCACAAGTACCAGGGCATGCTGGCACTTGTGGTTCTCCATCCCTGGGCATGCTGATGATTGTAGCACTACAAGCATCAGCATGCTCTTCAACATTAAAAATCCACTAAAACCCGGGAAAATTCCTGGTGATGTGAAAGGGTCAGACCCGGGAATTTCCCGGGTTTTTGGTGGACTTATAACGCTGCCATGTGAAACACACGGCACTGCTCCCAGAAAAGTCCCGGGTACAAAATACCGGGTTTTTCTGGGAGGGTTATGTGAAAGCGGTATCTCTCTCTCTAAAGTTATTTGCTCAGTTAAATTTTCACAGATCACTTTTTATATGGTGCTGTGTGTTTCTGTGTATTCCCATGTATATTTGAGCTAGGTAAGTTTTTGCTCTTAACACAAACCGCATAGCTACAAAAAATGTTTTCATTTAGCTCTAACAATACTTAGTGATTATCTGAGTGCTCTGTAAAGAATTTAAATCAGACTGAAGCGTAATATAGCAAAGCTATAAATGGATAATGGGCAGTATTGTTAGAAACCGGGTATAATCTTACTCGAAGACACTATATAGCAGACTGATTAGAATTTCTAATTTATGGGAAAAGTATGCATTCTACTCATATGTAGATATAAAGCATCTACAGAAGAGGCTGTGTGTGGGGTGAATATGTTAATAACCCTTCTTTTTAGTATTGAGAATATTGATGTCAATATAAAGGAAAATACAAGTATGTGGACTTTTAAATGTAATTCTGTATTAAATATTTATTTTATTTTTATTATTTTGTTTCATTTATTTATAATTTTTATCACAAAAAAAAGGAAATACAGGTTGTGTTTTGGCTGAAATCTGAAACAGCTTGAGAAGGCATAGATTTCTATTTTACATGTAAAGAAAGGACAGCTTGTTGTACCATTAGCATCTGAATAGGTGATACAGGCCAGCTATGGACAGAAATACATTGCACTGTATTATACAGAACACTTGAAGCATTTTTACATTGCATTTCCTGCCTGTGGTCTTTTGTTTTCATAAAGGTGTGAAACCCATGTTTGGAGCCTTGAAAAGCTTCTCTTTTGTTAAGTTAATTAGGTCAAACCCTCAAAGATATTTATCAGAACGATGCACAGAAAATCTTCGGGGCTTGGTTGCATATTGCGTTAAATAAAAAGACATCTTGGTCAACCAAAAATTAACAGACTAAGGAAAAACAAATATAAATAAAAAAGACACAGATAAATATAGCTTTTGTCTGTTGCTTGCTTGTGTTTTTCAATTAATGTAGCTTTTTGTAACAAAAAGAAAACCTTTTTTTTTCCTTTTTTGAATGAAACAAAGTGAGAGTTGAAATAGCTCAGGACATTAATGGGGTTATTTAGCAAATATATTTTTTAACAAAAAATCTCAGCGTCCTTTTCTCTATGGAGACAGATCCCTCATAATATTTAGCAAACTCTGAAAGAATATAGGGGTCTGCATTTAATTTAAATATGCAATTACAGTGGTAATTGGTAATTGTCTGGTAATTGGTAATTGTCTGGCACAGTTATATGAAAAAAATGCACCTTGACCACACACTACAGCGATTATTGTACTGAACTCTCAATAATTGTATGTTCAATATAATAATGGCTTTAGCGTATGGCCAGCTTAATAGTGTCTCAGGATATAGACATGTTTGTGTCTTGTGGCCTGATCCAGAGCTACGGCCGCCGTCGCTAGTACG
>WWET01001561.1:298855-310763 GCA_011038615.1 Limnodynastes dumerilii | reverse complement strand
GTAGCAGCGCTGAAGTTAGGGTAGCCCTCAGCCGGCGTAAGGAAGGGGCCATACGCCCGCACAGGGGGAGTGTCAGGGTAAGTGAACGCTGATACGCTGTGCTTTAGTAAGCACAGCGCATCGGCGTAGTTCTGGATCAGGCCCAATGGATGGACTTCCGACAGCTACAGTACCTTATGTTTCCTAACTCAAGTGCATGAAAATTCCAAGGAGTACTAGAGACTTTATTGGTTCACATTAACTCTGTACTGTAAAATTAAATAAGAGATTATGGGCCGTATTCAGAGATCCGCGTGGCGATCGGACCACAATTATACGCACGGCCGGTGCAGGCCAAACCCCCTTTTTGCGTTGGATATGCGTCCGTATGTACCAACGTGCAATTCACAGGTCTGTCTGTAAGGCACTAATGCGCGTATAGTCTACGTTAACTACGTAAATAAAGTTACTATGCATATGCAGTTGGTCAGATCCTAAAAATATGCATGGGACTAGCCGTGAAAACGGATCTCTGAATAAGGCCCTATATATCCACCTCCCAAAACAAATGTTTAAAATCCCTGAAAAAAATATTAAGATAATATAGACATGTGTGTTTAATCCTGTCAAGGAGTCATTGACACATTACATTTCCCTTATGAGAATCATGCTAAATCTCAAGATACCTGATGTTTATTTGCCAGCTCACCTCCCTTGTATTTCTAAAGCAATTGATCTCTTGCACTGCATTGGGGGTTGAATGGGATTATCTACTCTCTTAGGTGACATGATTTGGGATTAAACGGAGATCCACTGATGTTGCATTGACATAAATTTGTTTCCATGACAACCCCAACATCGAAATCTTAATTCATCTTCTGTTTATGTTATGTTCATATTGAATGTAGTAAAACAGTGACTGTCTTTCAGATGACCAAATTTTATGGATTCGCAAGACTAAAGCTGGGCACACACTGGTTGGTTTTATGATAACTATTGTGCAGATAATACGTTATTGCCTGATAGCTCAAACATCTCACCAGCGTGTACTGCCCCATGATGCTGCAGAATTAGCTTATTTTTTTAGAGCTCCTAATTTTCAGTATCCGCGATGCCCTATGTATGTTTTATTCTTCAGAGTATACTGTTAAGTATTGAACGATATAGCCGGGACTCGTTTCAGTGTTAGTAACATAGTAACATAGTTGATGAGGTTGAAAAAAGACACCAGTCCATCAAGTTCAACCTATTATGGATCTCCTTCGATCCCTATCTTTATACTTGAAATTGATCCAGATGAAGCAGCCTCCAGTCTGTTGCAATCTGGGAAAAAAACCCTGCTTACCCAAGACGACAGCCCTATTTCTCCCTGGCTCCACTGTTTTTCATTTAAATTAATGGTCCTGGTAACCCTGGATGCCCTCTTCTGCTAAAAATGTATCTAACTCTTTCTTAAACATATCAAGTGAATCTGCCATCGCAACCTTCTCTGGCAGTGAATTCCACATACTGACTGCCCTTACTGTAAAGAATCCTTTCCTTTACTGGTTGTGAAACTTCCTCTCCTCTAACCTTAGTGGGTGACCCCGTGTCCTGTGTACAGTCCTTGGGTTAAAAAGTTCCCATGAAAGTTCTGGCTAGCCGTTTCTCATAGTTCAATGACTCTAAACCCTTTTTCAATTTTGTCAGCCAAGTCTTTTTAGTTCCAAAATGTCTTTTTTATGGATTGGTGCCCAAAACTAAACTCCGTATTCAAGATGAGGCCTTACCAGTGATTTATATAGTAGCAAAATTACACTGTCTTCCTTTGCATCTATGACTCTCTTTATGCATGCTAATCCTTTATTGGCCCTTGCAGCTGCTGCTTGACATTGAGCACTATTGCTGCATCTGTTGTCCACGAGTACTCCCAAATCCTTCTCCATTAAAGATTCCCCTAAATTTACCCCATTTTATTTATAAATTGCATGCTTATTTTTGATCCCTAAATGCATAATCTTACATTTATCTATGTTAAACCTCATCTTCCATTTGGCCACCCAATCCTCCAGTTTAGTCAAGTCCTTCTGTAGAGAAGCTACATCTCGATCACATTCTGTTGCCTTACATACTTTAATGTAATTTGCAAAAATGTAAACTTTGCTCTCTAAACCATTACCAAGGTCATTAATAAATATATTAAAAAGGAGTGGTCCCAGCAAAGTAACCTTGAGGTACACTGCTTAAAACTTTTGACCAATTGGAAAATGTTCCACTCATCACAACTCTCTGTTCCCTATTCTCCAACCAGTTTTTGACCCAAGTACAAATGTAGTCTCCTAGACACAGTTCCCATATTTTGTGGACCAACCTCTTGTGTGGCACTGTCTCAAAGGCTTTTGCAAAATCTACTGTGTTAACAGTACAATGATCAGGTACAGAATCATGACTAATTGTAGTAATGATCATTATGAAAAATCCCATTGTGGTTGCTTTTTAATATTAGCAGTACACTCCTAAATTCCCTTCATCATTTAAAATGCATGTTACAAATGTTCACTTACTTGCAACTAAGAAAATACGTTTTAAAAAAACACGAGCTTAATTAATATTAGATCAGACAATCTTTACAGGGTAAAAGCTAATAAATAATAATAGAAATCTATTTTCTCACCATTAAACCAACCTAAAGTGATCCTTGGCAGAAATGTAACATTGGGATGTGTACATTGAAATGTGAAAAAATTTAAAGATAACCATAGTCTCCTTAATTGGCTTGAATCAGTGTCAGTAAACCCTATTTATTTAGCATTCTTACAGAATATAGGTTAACTGTCAATTGGCAAAAAAAAAATCAATAAACCAATGCATGGTCTTTATGCTAAGGCTTGAAAGGTCATTTTGCATGCTGCTGAAGCTATTTCACTAATTGTACTCATCTATCCTGCTGTACACCGAAAAGGCCGAAATCGAAACAAATCATTCATACTAACCCTTTCTCTTAACCTTTTCACTAATATTTGATTGCCTTTCTATAGGCTGCTCTATTGCCAGTCACATTTTAACATTCTTTTGGCAAGAGCCTAAGTAAATCAGATGAACAATATGAGTTACTTTGATTTCATATAGGATATTCTTATAAATTCATGAACATTTCAGTACAAAGAATGAAGGAAAATATAGTGATCCATTATAAAAGCAATCAGTGATGAATAGGGCTTTACCATTATGTAGATATCTAATTTGCTAATATGTAACTTTTTCTAAATGAAAGGATAATAATAAAAAAAAGTGGCTACTTTATAATTTGAAAGTGATAAAAATGGGCCTGATTCACACCTAAGAAGCTGCTGCTTCTTTGGTTTTGATTTTTAAGTACGGCGCCACTGCACATGCATGGTCATTGTTACGCACGTAGATTCACTTTGTACAGTCTTTAAAGACTGCGCACAGTGATTTAAGTAAACGGAGGCGTGCCAGTGCCGCCTCGGAGAAAAGTGGGTAGGGGAAAGTATGGTAAGGAGTGGGGGAGGGCGCGGCAAGGGAACATACATGCAAATTTTCTTTCTTAGGAAAGAAAGTATGCACAGTTACTTAAGGTAGCCCTATGGAACTCTTAAGTACTATTAGGCTCCTAAAAACGGGGGGTGGGTTGTAGGGATGGAAGGGTGAATCCGGTCCAATGGGCCTGATTCAGATTTACTTTGAAATTGCGTATGTAGCTTCCGCAACAGAGGCTAATGTACAGAATTTCTGACTCACATTAATACACATAGGAGAGCAGGGCATTCTCTATGTATGGATACTTAATCCATTTCCTGGGGCTATCTTAACTATTTCACTTGCATGTAAATGATCAGTGATTTAAATGCCTAATGATTTAACCACTCATCATGCATATCTCATGGAATCAGACAGCATCAGGTAGCTGCGTTCTGATGCGGTAATATTGGTACTGCATATACACAATATACCAATATACCAATATTTAGCTGACTTCCGTACCTAACATACAGATGTCAGCTGGATTTTTTAGATGAGGATCCGACCCAATGATTACAGCATATACAGCAATGTTTGAAATATTTTAATTTTAATTATTGCTTAATAGTTCCAATGTACATATAATAATCGTGCACATAACCCTTTAATAGTAAATCTGTAAATTTGATAAAGTTACTTGATATAAAATGTATACGAGGTATGTCGATTAAATAATGTCTATTAAATAACAAGACTGATTAAATAACTCACTTTTATTTATTGGTATTATAAATGTAATGCTTGTCCCCTTCAATATACTCCCCATTTGCACTAATACTGTAGTCTTGTTTTCCACTGGTCGAAGGCATGGAGCAAATCAATTTCTGTCAGTTGGTTCAACATATCTGCCGTTTGCTTCTTTACAGCCTCAACTGACTCAAAACGTGTCCCTTTAAGCACTGATTTAACTTTTGGAAAAAGATAAAAGTCACAGGGTGCTAAATCGGGCGAATATGGAGGATGTTCAAGAGTAGTAATGTGATTGTTGGTCAAAAACTGCTTAACAGAAAGTGCTGTGTGAGCAGTCGCATTGTCCTGGTGAAGAATGAAACCATTTTTGCACAGTTGCTGCCATTTCTTTCTGACTCTTTCTCTCAGCTTTTTCAAAACTTCCTTATCATAATGCTGGTAACTGTTGTTCCTTCTGGAACCCATTCTGCCACATGTTCAAGGTCACTACGAATGCAGTTATAACCGGTTCTGACTTCTTTGTTTACTAGGTGGAATCACAGTCTCGTTATTTTATAGACATACCTCGCATTTTCATGAAACGATTTGCTTTTTGTAAAGTAACTAGCAGCAAATGTATATATTAAGCTCACAGAGTCTTTACATTCAGCAGAATTGTAGCATTGCTTGCATAAATCTGAGTCTGTCACTAACATGACAGGTTGACACAACAGCAGTTTCACATTCACAACTACAACCTATTATACTGTAAAACAGAACAAACCTATTTACTTCTCTCCTGTACTTTCTCTATTACTGAGACTGTGAAATTTCTCTTCATTCAGCTGTCAGCTGTGCTTATTACTTTGAATACAAAAATACTGATGCATTCTCCTTTGACAAAATATTAGACCTCATACAAAAACAAAAAAATCATTTGTATCTTGTGCTAGTAGTTTGCATTTTGCAATTGTTTTTAATTTTGAATAAAACATTTCATTTACTACAACTGCACTGTGGAATATACAAACCTTTCCCAAAAACTGGAAAAGCCTACCATACATGACGGTCCCACTGGCTGGGGAAAGTTGAATGGTGCTTCATAAATCATTAAAACTTTATTTACTTATTATTTAGCAGCTAAAGTCTTCCTGCAGAGACCAGACAATGGAGCTGACGTCACCCTTTAAATGTCCTACAAAGGGAGTATATTACTAATCTTGTGAATTGAATGGGTAATGTCAGATCCCTTGTCTGATTTCTGCAGGAAGCCAACAGCTTCTAATTGATGAGAAAACAAAGTTTTAATTACTTACTAATGTTCTACAATATAGCTTCCCCCCACACACACACACACACACACACACACACACTGAACATATTGATGAGCAATACGTATGGCACTGCCATACTTTAGGTCATATACAGTCAGTTGCAGACCTATATTTTTAACTGTTATGGGGGCTCCTTTTTTTAACCAGCAACAATAAAGCAAATTCCAAAAAGGTCCAAATTGCAGAGAACAAGGTGGTGGGATGTAGACCTGGAAAATGGGCCATACAGTGAGTCCCTTTCCACCAACAACAAGGTCTGGGTAACCGCTGTTGTCTTCTCCAGGATTAGTGGCCCTGAAACTTAAGCTCCATTAGTTTCATAACAGATCTGCTACTGTATAAAGTAGTCGTAAAGTTATGGCTTAAAAACCTATTAATGTCACTCTTGTGTCAAACTTGGATTATACATAACGGTATCATGAACATGAATGGTAATACTGACACAAAGCATTAGATTCTTGCCATCATTCACCTTTCTGTCTGATGATGCTCACTCATTTCATCTTTAATCCTGTTATACAGTGGAAGTTGCCAAGTCACTTGCCCTCTTGAACTTGCTGTCCTTGCTACCACCTCACAACTAAAATCTATCAAATTAAACTTTTTCCTTCCACTGAGACTTTTGCTTTTTCCTGACAAATAAGAGCTAGTCGCCAATAATAGATGTTACTCAATTTCTTTTTAAACATCGATTTGACCCCATTGTTTTCACACACAGCCATGGCAACTATCCTTAGCAACCCCATTGCGAACTTGTTTACAGCAAAGACCAAAGGTAATTACTTTTCCAGTACTACTGTACATCTATTTTCAGTGTGCACCATCTTTATTAGTAATCTGATAGATACATATGGCTTCCAGTACCACAGAGAATACTCCAATTTCCTTGCCTTATTTTTCATAACCTCCCCACCTTAAAATTATCCAAAGTAGGGACCAGATCCAGACCACCACATGTTTTCTGTACGTGCGGGGGTCTGTACGTCCGCAAATGAGAGGGGAGTGCACGCCCCCTGTCACTCCCCTCTTTTTATTTTTCCCAATAAAGCAATTAGTATACATACAGTGTGATGACATCATCTCATAACTGTGCACATTGCAAGACCCATAAGTACAAGCGGGTAGTAGAGGGCAGTTGTAAATAAGAGGAGAGGAGGTGGAGTGCAATTAGGTATTCAGTAGGGTATTAAATTCAGGGTACAATTTAAACTCCATCCAGGTAAACCAGATAGTGGTCAGTTGTTGGAATTAATCAGCAGCCGCTAAAGCAATATCATCCATATTATAGTACAGGTCTACCCTATCTACCCACTCCTTTATAGAGGGGGGGGGAAGATTTCCAGTGAAGAGGAATACTGTGCTTTTCGCGTTGCTAAGGTGGCATAAAAGGGAATATTTATAGAAGGATATAGGGGAAGGGTCTAATGCAAGAATCCAGAACTCTGGCTCTCCAGAGATCTCATCTCCCATCAAGGGCCTGATTCAGAGATACGATTTCCACGGCACTTAGGTGCGTATATTTAAGATCCTAGAAAATTCGCAAAACTGCGCATGCGTAGTAATAGTGCAACGCCATCTACGTAGCGGTCAGGAGCGTAAATTTGCTAAGAGCGTAAGTTTGAATCGCACGCAAGCACTTAAGATCTTAAGTGCTGCGAATCTTTAAGATCTTAAGGATTTGCATGGAAATGGGCGGGGGGAGGCAGGGAAATGAGGGAAAGTGGGCGCGGGCTGACACTTAGGATCTTAAATGAACGCTACCACGTCACTTAAGATCCCAAATGACAGCGTAGACTTAGGGCAAGTCAATGGTGGTTTAAGTTTAAGATCCACCGCTGTTTGCAAGGGGAGTGGCTGTTTATGCAGTGGGCTGGAACAGGGTAAGATCTTACCTAAGGTGTGTATATTTGCGATCTTTTCGCAATCGCATCTCTGAATCAGCCCCCAAGTGTCTAGCTGTATCTATAACACATTTCCAGAAGGGTTTAATAAGAGCACAGTCTCACCATACAGTATGTGGAAAAAGGTACCACTCGATAACCCACATCTCCAGCACATATTAAAGGTGTTAGGAAATTTTTTTTAGCAAGTGAGTTGGGATCATATACCAACAAGAGAGCAATTTATAGCGGGTCTCAACTACTGAGAGATTATACGAAGAGCAATGGATTTTTTTGTAAATTGTTTCCCAGTCAGAGGTCTCAAGGGGGGCAGCAAGTTCCTTATTCCAGGCTTGGATGAAAGTGTGATCCGTGGAGAAGGAATGGGAGGCTAGGAGTCTGTATAGAGTGCAGACAGTATGTTGGGGGGGCACTTGAACTGAGATTCCACTCGGGAAAACTCAGCGACGAAGGGGGCGAAGGTTAATACATTATCAGCGTTAAAAGACAAATTTATTTAGAGACAAAAAATAATCACCCACAAGGACAACTAAATTGAAATGTACTAAAATTGTACATATTAGGTACGTATATTTACGTATATTTGAACTATATATGAACTTTCATTCATACTATAATGAAAATGTAAAAGTATCTTATCATTGTATCCAAAGTTAAAATAATTTATCTGTACAGTATGTATGAAACTGCTAACACATATTACAGGAAGCAACCTGCATTCAAGCCTATGTACGTTCTTACATTTGCAGTGGTAAACTGCCTTTGTAGCTTGTCCAGTCTGTATTACATGTGTAGCCTGCGCTGGATGCATCACTGTACCCTTTCAAACACTGCCCTGATTTGGGTATTGGTATATCACTAGCTTGGCTCCATATCATCCAGGCAGCAAAGCTCACTGTTTGAGAAGTTGCTTGCCCTAATCACGATTATAGCAAAACAGTAACCAGTCATTAGATCGCATCTGACTGTTACACAAAGTGTACTATTGACTCAATTGTTCCAGTTTTAAGATAAATATTTACAAAAGTGATGTCGATGTGAATGTTTCTCATTTGCTAGTGATGTAGATAAGAATATTTCTCATATGCTAGTGACAAAGGTAAAAGTAAAAAAGTAAAGTAAAGTAAAAGTAAAAAGCTAAAGTAAGTACGACAGGGGAATTATGATATTTCTCTGTCCTGTAGGTTGTGCACATGCGCACAACCTACTTACGATATTGTACCGGCTGGCGTACGTAACATAATTATGTACGCCAGTGGGTACGATAAAGGGGTGTTAATCCTATTTTACAATGGTTGTATCTTCGCCGTAGAGGTGGAGCTAGCCATGTAAAATAGGGTTAGGGGCGGGGGAAGCCCCGTTACGATCAGGTATGATACGATTTCGTAACAGTTAAGGTAGGAATCTGGACACGTAAGTCTCCAGATTTCCTATGACAGTGGGGAGTGCACGGGGTGTGCATTCCCCGCTACGATGCCGCCTGTAATAACCTCGGGCACCAGTAAGGCGCCCGTAGGTCTGGACCTGGTTTAAAGACACAATCATAACTAAAAGGTGTGCGAGCAGCTTTTAAGAACCTATATAATCAGAACTTTAATAAGCCATATTAGAAGAATATTAGATGTCTTTCCAGGATAAGAAAGGCAAGAAAAGGAACCCCAACTTCTCCAGCCAGTAGATCCGACAGCTGATGATTATGGTGTTGGGCTGTGAGTTGCCATCACACCAAAGTAATCTGGACACAGGTTACAGATTGTTACGACACTCCGGGTTTACCTGGTAGAGTACCGGAGTGGTCGTGGGGAAGATGGTAGACTGGAGTGGCGCCCCGGTTTTACCTTGGCGAGTACCGAGGCGGCCACAGAGGATTAAGAGGAGCAGAATTGTAGCATTGCTTGCATAAATCTGAGTCTGTCACTAACATGACAGGTTGACACAACAGCAGTTTCACATTCACAACTACAACCTATTATACTGTAAAACAGAACAAACCTATTTACTTCTCTCCTGTACTTTCTCTATTACTGAGACTGTGAAATTTCTCTTCATTCAGCTGTCAGCTGTGCTTATTACTTTGAATACAAAAATACTGATGCATTCTCCTTTGACAAAATATTAGACCTCATACAAAAACAAAAAAATCATTTGTATCTTGTGCTAGTAGTTTGCATTTTGCAATTGTTTTTAATTTTGAATAAAACATTTCATTTACTACAACTGCACTGTGGAATATACAAACCTTTCCCAAAAACTGGAAAAGCCTACCATACATGACGGTCCCACTGGCTGGGGAAAGTTGAATGGTGCTTCATAAATCATTAAAACTTTATTTACTTATTATTTAGCAGCTAAAGTCTTCCTGCAGAGACCAGACAATGGAGCTGACGTCACCCTTTAAATGTCCTACAAAGGGAGTATATTACTCATCTTGTGAATTGAATGGGTAATGTCAGCTCCCTTGTCTGATTTCTGCAGGAAGCCAACAGCTTCTAATTGATGAGAAAACAAAGTTTTAATTACTTACTAATGTTCTACAATATAGCTTCCCCCCACACACACACACACACACACACACACACACTGAACATATTGATGAGCAATACGTATGGCACTGCCATACTTTAGGTCATATACAGTCAGTTGCAGACCTATATTTTGAACTGTAATGGGGGCTCCTTTGCAACCAGCAACAATATAGCAACATCCAACAAGGTCCAAATTACAGAGAACAAGGTGGTGGGATGTAGACCTGGAAAATGGGCCATACAGTGAGTCCCTTTCCACCAACAACAAGGTCTGGGTAACCGCTGTTGTCTTCTCCAGGATTAGTGGCCCTGAAACTTAAGCTCCATTAGTTTCATAACAGATCTGCTACTGTATAAAGTAGTCGTAAAGTTATGGCTTAAAAATCTATTAATGTCACTCTTGTGTCAAACTTGGATTATACATAACGGTATCATGAACATGAATGGTAATACTGACACAAAGCATTAGATTCTTGCCATCATTCACCTTTCTGTCTGATGATGCTCACTCATTTCATCTTTAATCCTGTTATACAGTGAAAGTTGCCAAGTCACTTGCCCTCTTGAACTTGCTGTCCTTGCTACCACCTCACAACTAAAATCTATCAAATTAAACTTTTTCCTTCCACTGAGACTTTTGCTTTTTCCTGACAAATAAGAGCTAGTCGCCAATAATAGATGTTACTCAATTTCTTTTTAAACATCGATTTGACCCCATTGTTTTCACACACAGCCATGGCAACTATCCTTAGCAACCCCATTGCAAACTTGTTTACAGCAAAGACCAAAGGTAATTACTTTTCCAGTACTACTGTACATCTATTTTCAGTGTGCACCATCTTTATTAGTAATCTGATAGATACATATGGCTTCCAGTACCACAGAGAATACTCCAATTTCCTTGCCTTATTTTTCATAACCTCCCCACCTTAAAATTAGCCAAAGTAGGGACCACATCCAGACCACCGCATGTTTTCTGTACGTGCGGGGGTCTGTACGTCCGCAAATGAGAGGGGAGTGCACGTCCCCTGTCACTCCCCTCTTTCATGTGGGCTTTATGGCAGTTTAAGCTGCCATAAGCCTGCATTAATTCTCGTGTGGATCAGTGGTCCGTACGATCACTGATCTGCAGCTGTGTAGGGGCCCCCTCACACGCTGTACACTTTGCATGCTTCCCTTCCCCGCCCGAGGGGAATGGGCTCGAACGGAACTTTGTTTTAACGGAACTTTGTTGTGCCCTCCAGTGAAGTCAGGACACTTACGTACCTTGCGTGTGTAAGCGACCTGACGTTATTAGATCAGGATTCGGTCCTAGATGAGGAATTATTCACCAATTTTTATGTTCCTAAATGCTCAATTAATGTTAAAAATAAATAATGATTTTGATGACACTTATTTTAGATGTAATAATCAACTTTCACCTTTCCTGCTATCCCCATATTAAATTCTCAGTCAAATTCCTCTACTTCCCATGAAATATCTTTTATATATGACCCCTTTTGATTGATAATGCAACCAATGTTTTGCTTTCAGTAGAACGCTGTACTTCTCTTCCAGCAAGCCTTTCCCTCCAAAGTCTGCAGACAATTATGAATAATGAACAGAACACCAACTACCTCCCTTCACTTTTCAACTTTAACTAAAATGTAAATACTCCTTAACCCACATTTGAACCCATCCCACATAGGCAACTTCACCTAATAGCACTTCCCTATCCACTCAACAGTTTGAGACTATAGCACACTAAGGGCCCGATTCAATTAGCTAAAAATCGTTCGCCGGCGTATTTTTAACGCAATTTTTTTAAAAATTACGGGCGATATTTTTTTCCTATTCAATTATTTTTTTGAGTTAAAAATATGTAGTTTTTTTAATGATATCGTTAATTAAAAATCCACCCCTATGAGAGGGGCGGATTTTTAATGTTGCCCTAGCTTGTGCCCCAACAGGGCATGCTGATGCTTGTAGAACTACAAGC
>WWET01001561.1:238118-249962 GCA_011038615.1 Limnodynastes dumerilii | reverse complement strand
ACTTGTGTATGGATCAGTTCCTGCAGTTCCCAGGTGCTTTAAGATCCAGGTGCCGTTTTGCATTTACCTCTTGATTGTGTTCATAGTTACAGCAGTCATAGATCAATGAACAAAAGATATGCAAAGTACAGGTGGAAAATAAAATTTATATGGTAACTTTTCATAGTTGTAGTAAAAGAGGAATAGGGGAAAGGATGACAATGCAGGGGGAAACAGTAAAAGGGGAGGGGCAGGGATTCAGTTATCCAATGGGGGCTACAAGATTAAAAATAAAGTTTGCATGTTTTCCCCATGTCTGCGTGGGTTTCCTCCGGGTACTCTTTTATTAATTGGCTTTGACCCAATCCATTACAAAGATTAAATATATATTTTTTTTAAATAGCCAGAAGGGGGGAATTTCTGGCTGACTTGTAAAATATTTTCTGAGCAGCTGCACTTAAAGCTAGTAAAAGTAATTTTCTACCCCTTCACACGTTGAAGTGAGAAGATTAAATTCCAAAGATTGCTTAGCCTGCAGTAAAGAGAAGGGAGCTGACTATGAAGTTTGTTGTGTATCTCCAGACCTGTAACAAAAGACATAGTACCAGGGGGCGCGACCAAAGACAGTCAAAAAAAAATCTGCTTCCTCTGCATCACATTGACAGCAGCAACAGGATCTATGCAAGCCCATATGAAAACTACGGAGGAGAGACACATAGATTCTAAAGAAGATGTTCAGAAATAATTCACTATACATACCCAAGGGATTAAAAAACAGGACTCCTCTAATGCTTGTGCAGGGGATTTATAGGGAGATGTGAAAAAAGAACACGCCATTGGGATAGTGAGGTGGAGGGCCCCCTCATAATCAAATTCTTACTTTAATATTTTGTAATGAGAGGTAATGGCACCACATGATGGGATGACCTGCATGATGAGGACATTCAAAGGATTGTGCCAGTGATGATCCAAAACATTTCAGCTAACACTTGAGATGAAGTGCTGGCTATGGGGTATTTTTCAGTTCCTTCATCAGATCACACACATAACAAATATATATATATTTGTTGATTTAATTTAAGTGCTTCGTGACTAACAGTGAGAGATAACAATTATCTATCATTTGAAATTCTTTTCTAAGATAATGGGTTATAAGCAACCGAAAACAATAACAGAATTATATTTGTGTCAGTAGAGCTGATGCAATAGAACTGTATGCCGTAATAATATTCTACTCTTGACAGTTTCTTTTTTGTTTTTTTACATTTTGATCACTGTAAGAAAGTAAAGTATTTTGTATATACTGTATTATATAATCAAATGGATTTACATTGAACCAATGAATTAAGCACCATTTTATAGTTGTGTATCTTTTGTACTTTAGTAAACTAAAATCAAACTATACATTAAAACAAACATTATAGGGAATGGATCCAGGCCGTGAGTGACTAACAGCGTCCCAGCCAACACCTGCCATTAGCAGCCAGCCGCCCCCGTCCCATACAGCTCACAAGGCCCTCTCTCTATCCACCTTTCTTGGCCTCACCATCTCAACGGGCCTAGGACTACATCAAGGGCCCTACGCTGGGGTGATATCCCTGCCATACTTACCGCTGGCTTCCCCCTGGGAAGTGTGAGTTATTTTTGTTTTTTTTCCCTTTCTTTTCTCCCCTACAACTGCTCCCTGCCTGGACAGTGTCCCCTGCTACTTTTTTCCTCCCCCCCAGGATGGGCTACCCCAAACTCAGCTGCACATCTGCCCTGTGCTAAGGGGGACAGTCCATATATAAGGGCCACCTGAAGGATAGGGGACTGACCTTCCCCCCCCTACCCCATTCCCTCCACCCCACCAGCTCCAAACACCATCATGTTATGAGGAGGGTGTGATCTCAGGTGGGGGCGTTACCCGTCTCCTCTCCTTCACTCCCCTGTGCCTCCCGCATGACCATGTGATTACCGGCGCCCGGTGACCAAGGGGGAACCCACCCTGCTATAGAAGCCTGCCACCCGCACTATACTGTCGTCCAGGCCTAGAGAGGGCCTTTGCGATGCGTCGCTCCGGCAAGCCCAACAAGCGTAACAACACCCCCAGCGCTCAAGGTCTGCTCCAGTTTGCCAGAAAGCCTACCTCCCCAGCAAGTATGCCTCCACCCTCCCCGACAAGAAGCCTGCCTGCGGAGGACTCTGACATGGAAGATTCTACCGCCCCTTCAACAAAAGCTGACATTGCGGCTATCCTCACAGAAATGAAAAGTATTAAACAGACCATTGCAGCTGAAGTGAATAAGGCCATGGCTGACCTCCGCAAGGATATCTCTGACATAGGCTCTAGGGTGGACTCTCTAGAACAGAAGTGCTGGCTATGGGGTATTTTTCAGTTCCTTCATCAGATCACACACATAACAAATATATATATATTTGTTGATTTAATTTAAGTGCTTCGTGACTAACAGTGAGAGATAACAATTATCTATCATTTGAAATTCTTTTCTAAGATAATGGGTTATAAGCAACCGAAAACAATAACAGAATTATATTTGTGTCAGTAGAGCTGATGCAATAGAGCTGTATGCCGTAATAATATTCTACTCTTGACAGTTTCTTTTTTGTTTTTTTACATTTTGATCACTGTAAGAAAGTAAAGTATTTTGTATATACTGTATTATATAATGAAATGGATTTACATTGAACCAATGATTTAAGCACCATTTTATAGTTGTGTATCTTTTGTACTTTAGTAAACTAAAATCAAACTATACATTAAAACAAACATTATAGGCTCACAAATTACCCTACAAAGAGGGAACTAAATTTTTTAAAATGTATCCCACCTCCTTGTGTAATTGGTTCTTATTGGTTCTTATTCAAGCAAAAGCATTACCAGTTCTGGACCTGTCCCAGATTTAAGGGATTACTCTGTACATTAGTCTCCATTGCAAAGGCTAATTTAAGGATTTTGATATCCAAAATTCTGCACGCAGAAGAACAGGGCACTCCCTCTTCACTTCTACATGCGGAATAGATTTGCATGCCCTGTGAGATATCTTATGTATTCTGCATGCATCTCTGTGTGTGTGGAATACTGAACCATGCGTAAGCCATAACTGTATGATTTAAATACTAATGCCAACCCACCATGCGTGTCTTTGATGCATGGTGAGTTAGCCCACTTCCCGTGTGGACACAGAATTCCACACGGAACTCTGAATCAGGCGGATACGTTCCGAAGCAGAATTCCATGTACAGTTCTGCACGTGTGCATGACATACTGACAGATGATTTCCCTTCCAAAAAGAAAGCACAAATCTTAAATGGGATAACGATTACCTTAAAATAGACTGATTTTCACCCAAATAATATGTTACTTTTGGCCTTGTCTGAGTTGGAGTCTGGACTTATTTTGTCTGCACGTTAAGATCTAACTGTTAAGTGGTGTGACATCAAATGCATGTTAGCCAGCAATGGTATTGTTCAAAATGATCAAACCCTTTAATTAATTGATTGCTTATTCGACCTCTGGCACAGCCATGAATACAATGATGTTCCACTGAACTTTTAAAATATGAGCTATGTGATACTCCACTGAACTTTTAAAGCATGTATTTTTAATAATGTCATAGCATTACATGACAGGCATTTGTTTTTCTCTGCAGGAATTCCCACTGTTACACAGCTGAAAATGAGAAAGGAAAACAGAAATAATTGAAAAGGCAGATGGTGGGTTTCTGAAATTGTCTTTACTTCTACAACAAAACAGCAAAGAAGAGCAGCATTTGGATAATTGTCGTGCCAGTTTCTCTAGAAAATGCAGAACGTTGTTTTGATGAATCAGACTTTTTAATTACTGACAACTGGAAAATGACTTAATGGCAAAGAAAATAATCCATAACATTTTCACATACGCTTTGTTTGGCAGTAACCAAAGACATGAATCATAATCAACAGCAGAAATGTTGTAAAAAAGCTCAATAATTATTTAAAGCAACAAATATGTATGCAATTCACAGAGACACAGCCCATTGCTATTACACAGCTGCCTTCTTTAAAAAAGTGCTCTATCAAACATATTATAATGGTTCCTGCTACTTGTCTGACATTACAAACATACTGATTATACACAAAGGAAAACCTGCTGCAGTTTGTTGCCAAGATATGTGTCTACAGTCTCTTAACCCCATATTTACCAATGTATTCCAAAAACAAATATTCAAACATACACATGCTTTTTGCTAGAATAGATGAAAAAAGAAAGAAATGAGTATTTGATTCATAGCCTAATGGATCATGGCTCCAAATTTAATAGGACACTCTGTTTTTGCAATTATTTTTCTTACTCTACCTCTCACTCATGTGTATTGTAGCAATTATAGTGATGATTGGATGGTTCTGAGAGCTGATGAAACGCAGTATAGCAAATGGTCTCACTTTACTAATAGTATCAAGAAGAAAAATAATCCTTCATATCCACGGCTGTATTTTGATAATGCTGATATTCAAGGACTGAAGCAAAAATCCCACACCACCCATTTACATTTATTTAGGGCAATTAAAAATGTCGTTAGCAAGATGCTAGCTAATCCATCGTACTACTTGCCTCCTCCAAAACATGCTGATTTTGCAGCCAAATGGAATGAGATTTATGGCAATAATTTGCCACCACTGGCATTATATTGTCTTCTTAATCCAGAGGATAAACCCGCATTCAGTTTTGCATTGGAATATATGGACAGAATGGTTAATTACAAAGACTGGCTGGTGAAAAATGCTCCTGGAGATGAGGTTCCACTTGCACACTCCTTAACTGGATTTGCCACATCATTTGACTTTTTATATTGGTCACTTGACCGAGATAGAAGACGAAAGTATTTGAGAAAAATTGAGAGTGTCACTGATGATCTATATCAATATTCTAAAATTAGGTCTTGGGGAAAACAATTTCTCCACAACCACCAAACCACTAATATGCTAGCATTGCTCATTGGAGCTTTAGTTGTTGAAGAATATAAATCAGCCCAAGTAAATATATGGAAAGAAATTGTTATTGATGTGATGGAAAAAACAATGTTTCTTCTTAACCATGTTGTAGATGGATCTCTTGATGAAGGAGTTGCCTATGGTAGCTATACAGCAAAATCCATTACACAATATGTTTTCTTATCAAAACGCCATTTTGGGATTAATCATTTTGAAAACAACTGGTTAAAGATGCATTTTTGGTTTTATTATTCTACCTTGCTACCCGGGTTTCAGAGAACTGTCGGAATAGCAGATTCTAATTATAACTGGTTTTATGGCCCAGAAAGCCAGTTGGTGTTTCTGGATGCATTTATTCTAAAGAATGGCTCTGGAAACTGGTTAGCACGTCAAATCCGAAAACACAGACCGAAAGACGGACCGATGGTTCAGTCCACAGCACAGAGGTGGAGCACACTTCATACAGAATATTTGTGGTATGATGCAGAGCTTCCATTGCATCCTCCACCAGATCATGAGATGGCAAGAATGCATTTGTTTCCAAATTGGGGAGTTGTGACATATGGGGCTGGCTTGTCCAATTCTCAGTCTAACACATTTCTTTCTTTTAAATCTGGAAAGCTTGGTGGTCGAGCAGTTTATGATATTGTACACTTTCAACCATACTCCTGGGTAGATGGATGGAGAAGCTTCAATCCTGGGCATGAACATCCAGATCAAAATTCTTTTACATTTGCTCCAAATGGTCAAGTTTTTGTTTCTGAGGCTCTCTATGGACCAAAACTTAGTCATTTAAATAATATTTTAGTTTTTGCTCCATCACCTACTAGTCAGTGCAATCAGCCATGGGAAGGTCAACTTGGCGAGTGTTCCCAGTGGCTAAAGTGGACAACAAATGAATCTGGGGATGCAGCTGGTGAGATTGTAACAGCAAATCAACATGGGGAGACAATGTTTGTAAGTGGTGAAGCAGCGTCTGCCTACTCATCTTCCATGAAACTAAAAAGTGTGTATCGAAGCTTGTTGCTTTTAAATCATCAGACACTTCTTGTGGTTGACCATATTGAAAAGAATGAAGGTTCTCCACTCTCTTTAGTTAGTGCCTTTTTTCATAATCTAGATATAGATTTTAAATATGTTCCATTTAGACTTCTTAATAAATTTAATGGTGCTATGATGGACATATGGGATGCACAATATAAAATGTTTTGGATTGACCAAAATGGCAATAGTCCTTTAGCTAAGATACAGGAAGCTGAACAGACAGCTGAATTCAAAAAACGATGGACACAATATGTAAATGTTACCTTTCCATTAAACCAAAAAGTTTCAAGGATTGCATACTTATTTCATGGACCATATGTTAATGTATCAAATCTAAAATTCTTAGACAGTAGCAAATATGGGGTTAAACTTTCTGTAAAAATTAATAATACGGACACTGTAGTGTCCATTATAACAGATTATAGTGATCTTGAGGTTCGATTTAAGTTTCTAGGATTTGGAGGTTATGCAAAATTAGAAGAGGAGGATAAAATCGTGCGATTTGGCATGGGCATCGAACACGTGAAGAACACCAAACAAATCAATATGAATGTTTTTCATTTTGGACTCAAGATCAATTTGGTTTTAGGTTTAATATTATGTTTAAGCTTGGGAATTTTAGCATTTCATTGGAGATTTTACATTTCCTTTGGTAAGCTGATGCGCTGGATCCTAGTATTGATCGTTACACTCTGGTTTATTGAATTGATAGATGTATGGACGACATGTACTCAGCCTATTTGTGCAAACTGGAATAGTGAAAGAGCAGACTCAGAGACAATTAAGAAATCTGAAATGCATTCTGCTCTGCCCATTGTAGTAATTACATCTCTGCCAGGTTCAGGAGCTGAAATTTTAAAGCAGGTCTTTTTTAATAGTTCTGATTTTGTTTACATTAAGGTCCCTACAGCTTACATTGACATTCCTGAAGTAGAATACAAAATTGATTCCTTTGTGGATGCATGTGAATGGACTAAATCTGATGCGGTGGATGGACATTTTCACTTAATTCAAGGTTGGCTTCAGTCATTGACGCAAGACACAAAACTCCATTTACAGAACATTGATTTGCAAGAGCCTAGCAAGCCCAAGCTTTTTCATCACCCCATTATTAGCAAAGAAAAGAAAAGACGATATAAGCGAAAAGACTCATTTTCTGATCAAAGAACTAGACTTAAAAGCTATTATGATAGAGATGCTGATTATGTTAGACAACTCCGTCGACAATTGGAATTGTTTCCCAAAGCTCAGCCTGTGCTTGGTTTAAGTAGTGGAAGCTGGACTTTAAAACTTCCATTCATTCAAAATGTTATTGGACCTAAATTAAGGGCAGTATTTGTTGTGCGGGACCCCCGTGCTTGGGTTTATTCCATTTTATATAAGAGTAGTCCAAGTTTGTATACCTTGAAAAGTGTTCCTCAGCGTTTAGCAGCAATGTTCAGACATGAAGAAACGCAGAAGTGTCGCTCAAATTCTGGCTATGCATCAGAATTTGACTCGTTGAAGAAAGAGCTTTATAATCCCAAATCCAATGATGTATCAAAACTTTCTTATCTGTGGTTAGCCAACGTAGCAGCTGCCATTAGAATAAACAATGATTTGCCATCAATGAATTACCTTTTGATTAAATTTGAAGACATTGTAAACTTGCCAGAAGAGACAGTTGAGAGAATGTCTCACTTTTTTGACATTCCTCTTTCGCCCGCAAGTTTAAATCAAATAATGTTTGCAAGTTCCACAAACCTCTTTTATCTACCACATGAAGGAGAAATTTCACCCACAAACATTAATACTTGGAAGCAGAATATGTTGAGTGATGACATTGAATTAATTGAGGAAATCTGTTGGAAATTAATGGACAAAATGGGATACACGAGAAAGTGACAATAATGGATTAAAGTTAAAGCCAAAAATGATCATTCTGAATTCTGAGTGGTAGCGCCTCCGTGCTGCGGGACAGCAGTTTTTTGCACTAACTACAAGAATATGATTTATGAATCACAGTCAGAATAAATATTATATATATATTGTTTACTCTTGTATATTATTATATGTTTTTCCATTTCTATAAAAATGAGAATCTATAAAAGACTTTTACCTGCTATTTAAAGAGATGTCAGAATGTCCAAACCTGGATCAGAACCATAGCAATGGTGGTATAAGCAGTGCCATCACTCAAGGTGCTGGGGCTCACAGTGGCATGTTGGAGGCATCAGGCAGATATATAGGCACAGAGCTACAGTGCCTAACCCATTGCTGCTTATAATGTTCAGGAGCATCAGGTCAGGCAACTTGCTTCTTTATCTGATGCCTGCGTTCTTCATCTGAGGAATGCAGGTGTGATGAAAAGACCATCCTGCTGTAGATAAAAATAAAAAATGGTAGGGCTCTGAGTTACTGTAAAGAGTTTAATAAGACACCTTAAAAGATACAATTAAAAAACAGTTATTACACAGATGCAATTGAAAAAGATCTCACATGTTATAAGTAAATACTGTGACTGAGTAGTCAAAGGGGTAGATCCAGACCTAAGTGCTTGTTATGTTACATTGCGTAGCGTATTTACGCTAGCATATTTTCTATGTACTCCCCTAGGCACTGCCCTCTCTCATACATTCTTTGGCCATTTTACGCTTCCCAAACCCTACCTTAATGTTTCAAAGCATAAGTACTGACGTACGTAAAGGCTTCACATACGTAAGTGCCTAAGCATGGCCATACTGCTCGATTTAAATTCCTCACCCCGCCTCCGAAGCATAATTATGGGTGCCGTATGGATGAACCTGCCCCTTCGTTTGTAGTTACGCTGATGGGATGTACGTTCAGAGTTACGTGGCGTAACATCTGCCACGCACATGTGCAGTAAATATTAATGGGCGATTTTAGCGTAAAATTGTTTGCGTATGTAGTTTAGGATCTGGCCCAATGTAACTTTATGAGGTCTGAGGTCTGGTCAGTACTGTTCTATTATTCATCACTGTGCTGGTATACCATTCTGAATTGAGCTCCATAAGCTTCATATACTACTATTTAATCCTTTTCTTCTTTTGGAACGTTCAATGTCTTTGTGATCACCATTCATACCATCTGGAGTTATACTAAGGCACCTTGGTACTTACCTGATTTGACTGTTAGAAATGCATTAATCCATTACCTGTTGTCTTCACAACCATACTACAGTGGATATTGTGATTTGTCACACAAACATATTTCATCATTTAAAGATTACTGCATATCAGCTGTTCTAATCGCTATGTATCTCTACTTAGTACTGTAAACAGACCTTCAATTCTTAATAGAAATTAATTTACCATCTACATTATAAGTAACTTTATGGTCATAATTATATATCAGAGTCACTTATTTGCAATTTGATTGCCTCGTGGCATAGCTTTGTCTTTGAGTGACTACTCAGTCGTAGTCACTACTACTCAGTCAGTATTTACTTATAGCATGTGAGGTCTTTCTCAATTGTATCTATGTGTATCTATAATTGTTTTTAAATTGTATATTTTAAGGTGTCATTAAACTCTTTACAGTAACACCATTTTTTTTTTCTGTTGTTTCTTTGGGATTAGTCATCACAGGCAAGCAGCTTGAGTTACACGTATTAAGTGGCTATATTTTTATTTGATACTGATATCTTTTGAAATTATTTTGGGGTTTTTGGTCTACTACTTTGAGCACTGTATTTGACAGCTCATTGTGTCTATTGATTGTATACTGCTGCATAGATAGTGCTATAAAGTCACAGGGAGAGAAAAGACATAATGAAAAGGTAAGTAAATGAAAAATGAAGGAGAGGAGAAGGGCTTAGAGAGAAATATAGGGAGGTGGTTAGAGAAACACAGGAAAGAGATAGTACTGATTATAGAGTAACGGTGAATGAAAGCGAGTGGGGGTGGGAAAGATACAAGGGGTGAAAGTATGAGGGTTGAAGAGACATGGGGGCATGAAAAAGTATGGGGATTGGATACATAGGGGGAAAGAGAGTGGTGGATAAAGAGACAAAGAGGGGCTTAACAGTGTTGGTAAAAGACTCGTCAAAACCTAGGAATAAAAAGGTCAGTGAAATTGAGAACTTGCTTCCTTTTAAAATCATACAGCCCTTGCTGTATGATTTACATAGTTATTTCTATCCACCATACGCACCTCTACACATGGTGAGTGCTCCACCTCCTGTGCAGAGAATGAACTCCGTACGGAATGCAAAATCAGGTGGCTGCATTCTTTAAGTAGTTTCTTTGTACTGAGCATGCGCCGACATAATCGCAGGCTATTTATGTACAGAAATAGCCTGACGTAAGTATGGGGGTTGAAGAGACATGGAGGCATGAAAAAGAATGGCATTTGGATATATAGGGGGTAAGAGAGTTATGGTTGAGGTAATACAGAGGGGTTTAAGAGTGGTGGTAGAAGACTCATCAAAACACAATAGAAGAAAGGTCAGTGTAAATTGTAAACTTGCTTCCTTTTAAAATCATACTGCCCTTGCTGTACATTTAAATAGCTATTTCCACCCACTATATGCACCTCGTACTCATGGTGAGTGGGCCACCTCCCGTGCGGAGAATAAACTCTGTATGGAACGCAACCTGTGCAGTACATAATTACAGGCTATTTATGTACGGAAATAACCTGATGTTAAAATTTCAGAATCCAGCCCAATGTTCCACTTTGTAGAAATGTATTACAAAGGAAAATTTGATTGTCCATTGATTAAATCAGTTACTATTACATTGCTCATATTCACCTTGTAAAATATTTCTAAAAAGTGTTTACATTGAAAAACATAAACAAGGGGATTTTTGGATTTTAATGGGCCCATATACTGAGGCCTTCTGTATTGCCCAAGGGAAAAACTGCCCCCTAGAACACTCCACCTCTGGCTGAACTGTTGCAGAATATTAACATTTTCTTTTTTTCATATTGACACGAGTACAATATACAATATACATAATCTGTTGTCCATTTTATTAAACAACAAAAAAAGACATGATCCTTGTTTAGTTCATATCCTTGTTTGTCTCGTCATGTACGGTTTTGTCTACTTTTAGTCCCCGATCTGTCTCTCCTCATCCCTGTCTGGTACTGGTGTTGTTTTGTGCTAAGTCTCAGACGTTATCTTCCATATTGTCTATCTGTTTATTGTTCTGTCCTGTAGTGGTGTCTGACTTCCAAATCCTTCTTGCTACTCATCAGCTGCCACCGGGTCCACAACCTGCTGGGTGCCTGCTGCAGAAGCTTATCCCCACTATCAGGGGCTCTAGTGAAGATCAGGCCCCACAACAATGCTGGGTAACCTAACAGATATACAGAATAGAATTCTACAAATAATAATTTATAGAAAAATGGTACATAAATATGTAAAATAAATAATTTAAGATACACAACAATTTTAATCATTAGGAATAAACATATAACTGAATTAAATCAAACATAAATATCAATATCTCAATATCAATTCTAAACCCTAAAATGGGCACATCGGTATAAACATATAGATCTCATTAAGAAACAAGTTATAGATAACCTCAGTAGAGGAATACAAAATCATGTGACACCCTTTCTCCAGATCTGACCCTTTCGTTTAACATCAAACCCACTTTACCTCTTATTAAAAGTCAGACCCCAGTTCAGACCACCCTACATAGAAACATAGAAAGTGACGGCAGATTACAGCCCATCCAGTCTGCCCAGTTGTTTATTTAAAACTATACTGACCCTAAACCCTATTTACCCTCAATTTAGTTTGAGATTTAGGATATCCTTATATTTATCCCAAGCATTTTTAAACTGTTCTACTGTGTTAGCCTCAACCACCTCAGATGGGAGGCTATTCAACTT
>WWET01001561.1:224028-236749 GCA_011038615.1 Limnodynastes dumerilii | reverse complement strand
GTGGGTTGGGTGTGTCTTGCACCGCCCATACAAGCAGATCTAGTACCTGCCCCTTTTATTCAGCCATCCATAGGTCTTCCCCTTATTTTTTGTCCAGGATTCATATGGCCAGCCTCTATATCTGCCCCATATTATTCAGTCTCCATTCCATGTCTGCCCCCAATTAATACTGCCAGCCTCCATGTCTGCCCCCTATTAATATTGCCTGCTTTCATGTCTGCCCCCAACTGCCTGTGCCAGCCTCCTTCTGCCACCTATCGCCAGTACCAGCCTCCATCTGCCCCCTATTGCTAGTATCAGCCTCCATCTGCTCCCAATTGCCAGTGCCAGCCACCATCTGCCCCCAATTGCCAGTGCCAGCCTCCAGCTGCCCCCTATTGCCAGTGCCAGCCTCCATCCCCAAATGCCAGTGCCAGCCTCCTTCTGCCCCTTATTGCCAGGGCCTGCCTCCATGTCTGCCCCCTATTGCCAGCCTCCATCTGCCCCCCATTGCCAGTGCCAGCCTTCACCTGCCCCCTTGTTATGGCTGTTAGTCCCCCTGATCCTTTCACTATCTGTATCCCTCCACAGTTATACACAGACCATGCAGATAGGACAAGCAAAGCATAAGGTAGGGGCCCCCAGGCCACTCACCAGTCTAGAGCAGGGCAGTGGTAGCAGGGGAGACATGCTGGATACTGGCTGAAGACAGTGACACTCAGGAACTCTGCAGAGGTGATTTCCTGCGTGCGGAGCCTTCTCTACCAGATCGTCACAGTGCCACCTGCTGGACAACTGGCTTATTGCAGCTCAAATAAATGAAAAAAAAAATTCTCTGCTTATCGGGACAAACAAGACAACGGGCGGGACAGTGCACCGAAATCGGGACTGTCCCGCGGAAATCGGGACAGTTGGGAGGTATGCTTACAGAAACACCCCGGATTATAAATTCAAAGCATCTCATATAGATATGTTATTTAAACAGTATGTACAGTATATTTTTTTATACTTCCTAGTTTATTTTTTAAATGTTTTGCCCTTTTTGTTGAAAAACTCTGTCCATCTATGTTTAATTAATATGAAGTTTTAATGCTTAAAAAAGGACATAGGAAATGAGTGCACCAAAACTGTCCTTTTTCTTCCCCTATGTTTTGAAGTGTTTGTCCTAAAAGTCAAATTTAAATTCTCCATTAAATAAAAGTAGCCCTCATAAACCCCTCCATCCCCAAAAAATGCTACATAGGCATGTATTGTATAGTGGTCAATAGGGTTCAGCGTGTGTTGTATGGTGGTCTCTAGGTACAGTGTGTATTGTATGGCTGTTAATAGGGTGCAGTCTTTATATTAAGCTGGTTAATACTGTGTGAATGTAATGGAGAGAATTATGCAGTTTGAGGGAATAATGCAGTTTAGGAGAATGGTTTCACTCTGGGGGTATAATAGGTAAAGGTGGAGCGAGTGGCATGAGGGTGGGGGTATAGTAGGTAATGTAGGAACAATGCTGTGACTGGGGGTATAATATGTAATGTGGAGAGAGTGGTGTGTCTGGGGGGTAATAGGTAATATGGGGAGAGTGGTGTGATGGTTGCAGTATATTAGTTAATGTGGGGAGAGTGGTCTGACTGTGGAGGTATAATATATATTGGGAGGGTGGTGTGACTGTGGACGTATAATATATATTGGGAGGGTGGTGTGACTGTGGGGCTATAACATATAATATAGCAAGACTGGTGTGACTGTAGGGGTATAATAGGTAATGTGGAGACAGTGGTGTGACTGGGGGGTAATAGGTAATGTGGGGAGAGTGGTGTGATGGTTGCAGTATATTAGTTAATGTGGGGAGAGTGGTCTGACTGTGGAGGTATAATATATATTGGGAGGGTGGTGTGACTGTGGACGTATAATATATATTGGGAGGGTGGTGTGACTGTGGGGCTATAAAATATAATATAGCAAGACTGGTGTGACTGTAGGGGTATAATAGGTAATGTGGAGACAGTGGTGTGACTGTGGGGATGTAATATGTTGTATAAGGAGACGGGTGTAATTGTGATAGTATAATTTGTAATGTTGGAAGAGTAGGGTTAGGCTAAGTCATAAAATATTATAAGGGAAGGGGAAAAAAATTATCTTTCACTCAGGGCACTAAATTTGCTAGATAAAGCCATGACATAAATTATATGTTAGATATGGTAAAAATATCATTCTAGAGAATGAACTAGGTAAACAGACAAGAAGCTGTATATAAATGAACGTTTTAGATTCAGAGAAATGTGAGAGAACTAAGTTTCTGCTATCCAGGGAACATTGCGTCAAATCTCCTGGCAAACAAGGCAAAATGTAATCTCTTTGAAAATAGCAAATATTGTATTTTTCGGAAAACTCGCATTTGTGTCCCATGATTTCAGCTGACATATTAGTATAGGAAGTGTCAAGAGGACACATGCTGATCCTGTGTTCTAAAGGGATTTAGAGAAAGCTTGATAGATCTGGTCAATGTACTGGACTTGAAATTATTATACACCTATATTAAGGTGTTCAATCACAGTTAGCTAGATTTGTTTATTAAATTATACTATTCTACTTAATAATATAAATATCTTACTGGAAAAAATATATATTTTTTATTTTATTTACTTTAAGGGCTAGATTTACCAAACTGCTGAAAAGGAAAAGTGAAGATGTTGCCCATAGCAACCTATCAGATTCTTGCTCTAATATTTCTATTAAATTTTAGAAAATAGCAGCTAAAATCTGATTGGTTGCTATGGGCAACATCTTCACTTTTTCTTTTTCAGCAGTTTAGTAAATATAGCCCTAGTAGTAGATTAACTTTAATACCATTGTGAACGGCAAGGACACATTTGTACGAGCAGCTGTTGTATATCATATATCAAGTATAATGCTGCTCAGATTGCCAAGATGTGTCACACATCGATTCCTCAGTTATAAAGGTAGGCTAAATCCAAAATGATCCTTTCTTCATTGGTCAAACAGAAAACCATTGGCCGTATCCAGAACTTCATCCAACACATGAGAAAGGGAAATTCTGAATATAATATTAACATTAACTGTAACAAATTGAACCTTTTATATTTTATAGGGGTAATTTATAATGATGTTTTTCTAATAAAACATATAACAGTTGGGTGTAACATATTAAAAAGAGAAAAAACTTTAAAACGTAACTGCATTGCGAGTCCCGACTGAGTTTTTCTCAGCACTATCAGATGCTTTAAGATTTCTATTTTTCTGTGCATGTTCAGAGGAGAAGAATCCTGAAGTTCCTGATTGTGCAGCAAATGCTTGCTGGGTAAATGCTGGGGACAGGTTTATTTTATCTTATGCTATGGTTGGTTGTAGAATAAATGATTTAAACATTATTACTGAAGAACAGCTGCTGTGCTTGGATCAACCAGTGACTGTTTAGTTATTAAAAATAAGTTTCACCAAGATATTTAGTGCAATTTTTTTCAGTTTTAGTCTCTATCCCCAACTATCTTTTCCTACACTTCACATTTGTTACTATATCACAATCCTGCAAAAAAGTATTAAAATATTCTTCAGTTCTCGACACTTGTTCCCTACATAACAAGTGACAAAATTAGTCAGTTTAAGACGATCAATAATAAGGTAATCATGGTTTACTTATCCTCGCCATTTCCATAATGTGTGTCCAAATTGGCGTCTCTCTGTAAGCTTTAGCACTATCCACTGTAGAGTCATCTCCACTCTCTCGGCATATAGCAGCGTACACACTGTCCAATTATCTCCTAATAGAGTCGTAGCTAGAAATTTTAGCACCAGGGGCAAATAGAGAAAATGGCGTCCCCACCCTGAGTTACTGAGTAACTAGCTTAACCTTAAAAATGAACTTTTGCCACCCCACTTTAACTTTGCAGCCTCCCCTATCGCCCACCCCTAGTTACAGCCCTGCCTAATAGACAAAGAACACACTTTCAAAAATCAAAAGATATCTTTCCATGGTTGACCTGGCATATTAGGAGCTCCAAAAGATCAAATAGAAAGATCACAGACCATTTCAAAAGATTAAGCAATCTTGTACACACTGGTAAGATATCAGGTGAAACTGGCTTTTGATTGGAAAGATCATATTTCAGAAAAGCCCCAGTGTGTACCCAGCCTCTGTCCCTAATCACTCTGTCACCCAGAACCTTTCATACTCCCTTTTCTTTTCTCTCTCTTTCTATCTCTCTCTCTCTTTTTCTCTCTCTCTTTTTCTCTCTCTCCTTCTCTCGCTCTCTCTCGCCGATTTTGTAAACTGCTCCTACTTGTAATCCTTGCTGGGAGAAGAAGTTCTTTGCCAAATCTGTACAAAATTATCTTTGATGGTGCTGGGGATCATTGTGTCCTGGATGGGTAATCAATTAGTAATATTTGAAGGGGGTAATGCCAGAGGGCATAACAGTTGCAGGTAACGGGACACGAGCCTCCAGTTCCAACTTCCAGTTCGAGCATCTAAAAAGCAGCAACTTTGAAATACTGTTGTTCTTGTTGCTAGACAATGGTACACTTTCACCATCCTGAGTGGAGGTCAGTGATTTCGATATTACTATTCTTCCACTATTTATAGCAGCCAGGACCCATACTTATTGCCTGAGTATAGGGAACACTTTCCTTTTAAGTGGGTTAATAACACATGGACAATGATCAGCCCTCCCTTCCAGCTCAATCTACATTCCTCCCCCACCCACTCTACCTAACATCCCATGGAGTCTGCCATGGCACGCCTTATCTTACCTAAAAAACAAGGTGTGGTCTTAAAAAAAAGACTTCATGTGGTAATCTACATGCCCAATGACTATGTAAATTGCATAGTCATGTTGACTAAGCATTCACGATGCGCAATAACATAGAATTTCGCACCTAAGAAGCCTCTGCTTCTTAGGTGTGAATCAGGGCCTCCAACATGATACCAGGCAGTATTGTATTGACCCTGATTATAGGGCTAATGACCTGTGTATCTTTTGTGTCGATATTCTTCACTACTATATGGTTCTCTGGTGTACACCGGAAATGTCTTAGATTCCATGCCCTATTGTCAAGCTGAGGTTATCAATAGATATTGTTTCAACAAGCACCATTATACCCCATATATAATACATGTTCTGGAGATGGCAAACTGTATAGAGCACATTTGGCATACTTAAGAGGTCTAGGAAAACTATATGCTATATATAATATGCCATTTCCAGACTTCTATTATACCCTAAATATATTATAGTATGTGCCATTCCTAGACCCATACACCCCACATGTACTTTATAGATTGTGGGCCGGATTCATAACCCTGTAATTTTTCATTACGTGGACCGCATATACGCAATCTACGTAATGAAATAATACGTAGATTACGTAAAAAATTAGTTACTATGCATGCGTAGTAGTTATCGGTAATTTACAGACATATGTGCAATACGTCCGGGGGTGTGAATCTGGGCCACGGTCTTTAAAGACCGCATGTATGCAATCTACGCAACGAAACGCTACGTAGATAGTATAAAATAGTTACTATGCATGCGTAGACGCTAGAATCGTAAAATTAGGCATGTATGTTAAAAATTGTGAATCCGGCCCTTTGTCATTCAAAAATATACCCCATATGTATTAAACACATTGGAAACTCCAATGTTTACCACTAGTGTATGTGTATTTGTATGTGTATGTATATCTCTATCTCTTTTTAGGTAAATATAAGTTTTTAGAAAGGGCACTATCCAGAGATATCAATGATTCCATCTATTTTCAAAATTTATAAAAATTATAAAAATTATAAAAATCTCAGGCATCATATCACAAAAGTGTCAAAGTGCAAAAAAAGCAAATAACAAAAGACAACAGACTGTATGACTTGGGATATGGGAGTCCAGAGCATATATGAAAAAATACAACATCCATGGATACTATGTGCAAACATGAGGCCAAACTCAGATGATCCAATAGAAATGTCACAACAATGAATAAAGTCCAGCTCAGAATATAAGCCAGGAAAAGTCCATATAAGAGTGAGGCAATGCACCTAAATACAGGCAAAGAGGAACTCCCATGCTCACCAACCACCGACAGGCTGTTTCGGTTTTCAAACCATCTTCAGGGTGATGGCTACATCCACAAGTTATGTGCCAGTGTTCAGTCTGAATAAAATATAAACCAAAAGAAAATAAGACACTGCTTAAATAGCCTCAATCACTCACCTGGTGCATCCACGCAGCTGACCACACGCCCCTCCAGCGAAGCAGCGTCGCCACTGACCGACGTCATCATACGGCGACCGCAGACCCGCCTCGCACCAGGAGACAGCCCTGCTTAGCTTCCCTAGTAACCGTGACATAGCCGCCGGCGAGCGCCCGCTTGTAGAGACAGACGATCAAAGAAGCTGTGCCAGTTCTTCTAAGGGATAGTCACTACGGGGCACCACCTGTGAGAGATTTTGCCCTAATAACGATACGTATTTTATAAAAAAGAAGAGAGATTTAGTTCTTCATTTAATCCGTTGGGGGCCATAGATTTAAAAGAAAAAATAATTTTGGCTTCTAATTGAAGAAGCTTTTTGTCTCTATCACCTCCCCTTCTCAATGGGGGAACTTGACACAAGGGCATGCATTTAAAATCTTTAATAGTATGACCCAATTGCACATAGTGACGTGCCAAAAGGGGGAGTTTTACTGTCTACTCCTGTGAGAGCTTTTTTAATAGACGTTCTATGCGCTGCTATCCTCTCCTTAAGCATTCTACTCGTTTTGCCAACATATGTGAGTAAGCAGGGACATGTCACTGCATAAACAATGTATCTACTTTCACAGTTTAATACATGGTTAATTTTGAAATGCTTATTGGTGGCTTTATTGAAATATTTGTCTCTAGTGATTATAAAACGACAATTTGTGCTTCCATTGCACTTGTAAACCCCTGGGGCCCGCATCAACCAATGAGTGGATGTAGCTCTAGGTATAAAGTCTGTACATACTAATCTGTCTCTAAAATTCGAGCTCCTTTTAAAGCTCATTTAAGGTGGGACTTGAGCAACCGTAGACAACCTCAGATCTGACTGAAGAGTGTGCCAATGTTTCAATACCGCTGTACATAGCAACGCTGAACAGGTTGAGTATGTGGAACAGAATACCAATCTCTGGTCAAGATTCTTTGTCGTTGAAACCTGCAGGACATCATTCCTATTAAGAGAAAGACAGTGCTCAATAGCTTTACTGACATCAAGTTTACAGTAGCCCCGATCCAGAAATCTCTTTCCCATCTCTGTTAAGGCAGGTTTAAGTTTAGAATTATCAGAAATGATTCTAACTAATCTCACCATCTGTGAGTATGGAAGCCCACTTTTAAGAGGCCTAGGGTGAAAACTGGATGCGCTCAACAAAGTATTGCGGTCAGTCTCTTTCCTATACAACGTCGTAGAGAAGCCCATGGGGGTCTGTGTGACAACCACATCCAAGAAAGGAATAGAAAGCCGGTCAAACTTGAGAGTAAATTTGATAGTTGGCGTTAAACCATTAAGTTTGTCCACGAAGGTGAGTAGTTCATCAGATGAGCCTTTCCATAACAAAAACAAATCATCAATAAATCTAACGAAAACAAGAATATGGTGAGAAAAATGTAAATCACTCAAAATATACTTATTTTATATATATATATATATATATATATATATATATATATACCTAATCAGTTACTTTAAGAGTAAACCTTTTGTATGAATTTGGATTCATCTCACTGACCTATCTACCAGACATCTAACAATGTTTAAGCATCTGGAAAAGAAGCTTGGGAATTGTGATATGTTTGACATTTGTAAATGCTAAGCTAACATTTAGAAATTTTTATACCTATTTTCATCTTTTGGTAATTTTGTACTATACTTTTATGTATATATTAACTAAGAGAATCAATGTATTGTACAGTGATCACAAGAGTGATATAATTGACTAGAGCAAGGCACAAGAAAGATAACTAATTATTTAAAAAAAAAAAATATTCTCAAAGATAAAGGGCCTGATCCAGAACTACGCTGGCTGGTGTTAGGACGCCAGCCAGCAGCGTAAAAGCAGATGTTGCCCGGTGTAGCTACGGCAACGCCCAATCATTGATCGGTCATCTGTAGCAGCGCCGTAGTAACGCTGGAGGGGGCGGCTCCCAGCGTTACTACGTTCAGGTTAGTGTAGGTGGGCGGGGGGAGCTAGTTTGATGAGGGAGGGAGGGGTTAGTGTCCAAACGCTCCTATTTTCCCTTGCTTAGGCCGGCTGAAGTTAGGGTAGCCTTCAGCCGGCGTAAGCGAGGGAAAATACGCTGGCACAGGGGGAGTGTCGGGGAGAGTGAACGCCGATACGCTGTGCTTTATTAAGCACAGTGCATCGGCATAGTTCTGGATCAGGCCCAAATAGTCTAGATATAAATAAAAGGCAATTGTTTGGCATATACACAACATCTGATAAATGTTTCCCATTAAATGTGGTTGGTTAACATAAAGGTTCATATTAATCTTCAGAAATATTTTTATTTATATAACACATTTTAGCTAACATACAGTATTTGTAATATATAGTGTCAGACATGAAAAATTAAAATTGATTGAAGGTTGCTTTTAGTGCTTCTTTTTATAATTGTCTAATGGTAAAGATACTATTTTGAATACTTTAGGAATTTATTGCCTGTTTAAATATTTATTGCCTGTGTCTATAGAACAAATACCACATACTTTTTATTTTTAATATGTATTTTTATTATAAATGACAAATATATGGCACAATTAACTTTAAAGGGAGAAAGGAAGTATTTTATAAAAATACAACAAACAACCTAGTGACATGACATTCATAAACTAATACATAACTTAAGCAGAAACAGAGTATATTTCCTTGTGAAGGTTAATGAAAAAATGGTCCATTGTGCCATTTTTTTTTACCACAATAATAATTTTTGTACTTTAAATGCAATAAACACTTTTTATGGTCAGAATTTGCCTATCTGCTATTATTATTAAATAATATTTATTTGAAAATTGGTTGAAATGTTTCGTCCTATGTTTCACCGCAGGTTAAAATTTAGTGAGGTAATTAAATTTTTCTGTGCTAGCTTCAGCAAAAGCAATAGCAGGCCATATACAGTTTTTCTCCACTATATAATATGTTGTGTAAAGTATATTAGTTTAAGATCTATGAAAGGAGGTTAGAGAAAGCAAGGGTGGACTATTGCCTATCCCCTTGAGGTGACAATAAATTCATATTAGGGTAAAAATCCATCTTTAGTTTGAATAGGTCTGCCTTCCACAAACAGTGATTATTGTTCACTTTTGTTAAATAATAGGCACAGTCTACAGACTACACAAACGTGTTATTAATTATAGAAGTAGGGATCTTTAAATAAAATATAAAATTTTTTACAGTAGGCGTACATAATAGCTCTCTAAAGCAGTATGTTGTTAGTTTATGTTTTATTACTAGCATATAAAAAGAATTCTGAGATTAATTGACTACTAGGATGTACACTTCTTTCTTTAAAAGAAAATAAAACACATTAAAATAGATTTTGATATTTTCTCAGGGTTGAAAACTGCATATTTTTTTAAACTGTCAATCTAAATATATTCTATTTTGCTAACATTAATAATGGTTGTCAACTATAGATAAACTTAGTCTTTGCGTACCTGTCACGGCAAAAAAACATTTACAGTTGTGCTCAGGTAAATATGTGAGGAAACGCAAATAATTAATTAGAATAGTAAAATTAGTACCTGCTATTAAGCTGGCCATGCACTGGGTCGATTATCGATCTCAGCAGGGGGTGTCCCGATAAACGGGACGATTTCCCGCAAGGGAAATATCCCTTTATCGGCACCATACACCTCTCCTGCTGAGACCGATAATCCTAGCAGAAGAGGGGAATTCCAAGTATACCTTCAAAGCTGTCAGAGCAGCATAGTACATAGGTATACAGCAGCAGCTATTGCAGGGAGTAGTAGAAACAGGGATCAGACCAAGCCAGTGCTATACTTCAAAGCTGTTAGAGCAGCATAGTACATAGCTATGCAGCAACAGCTTTGAAGAATAGGGAGCCATTCAAATAGCTGATTGGCTCCCTTAAAAGCAAGCTCCCGATAAAAATCCAACATGTTAAAAGACCAATTAATTGTACCAGAGCGTTTCAGCCTATCAGGTTAAAAATAATAAAGAAAAATTACGCTTCACAGTGGTGCTTTGCTCCCTAGTGAGTACCTCACTGTCCATGTATCGGAGCAGTCTTACCAGTTGGTAGTGCAAGGAGGCGGTGATTTGTAGAGTGGTGATTGCTAGAGGGAGCTTCCTACAGAAAGCAGACAATGGGTGATGGCAGCTTCATTGTCTGAGCCAGCAGCTGTTAATTGGTAAATATATGCAAAATTTCTCGTCCAAATGATTGTCTATTGTAATAAATATTTAATTAGGTAGTCTATACCTCAATGAAACATTATAAATTTGCTATGTGCTGCCTACTGGGGATATGAACAAGAGTGCATGCTTTTATAGGAGGAAGCTTGTGAAAAGCTATGGAAAATAACATAAAATGGTGTTTTGTTTTATGTTCAAATTAAGCATTAAGAAATAAGAGATTTTCCCTATAGTAGATAGTTATTAAAATAATTAGTTTAAAGATTCTGTATAATAAATGGAAGCCAAAAGAATATGGGCTTGAATACAGAAGCTGTATGAGATTCTGTGTAATAGCAAAGCTTTGTTTCTTTTAATAATAAGATATCTAGAAAGTAATAGTAGATGTGACAGATAGATAATAGAAATAACATTTTGGTAGTATCCCAGATTGGCACACTACAGAAAACATTTCCTCAGTTAAAATAATCTTGTATAGGTAGTAATTGTTGCTTGTATAGTAATTATATGGATTTATTTGTTGCTTTATATTTGTTTTTTTTTTTTACAATGAAGCACTTAGTAAGCCCTGATTGTATACTAATCAGTTAACTCATTAATAGTTTTATGTAAATTTACAATGAAGCACTCTTTTTTTCCCCAGTTAACATCAGACAATATTCTCCCATAAGTAAACTATATTAAAGACGTTGAGGGGTAATTGGTGCCACCTTGTGGTGTGAAAAGCCACATATTAAGTTGTAGGCTAAAGTTTAAGATGTAACATGGAGATACCTTTAGTTAACTCAGCTGCTACTGCGGTCATTCCTGACAACACGCTTAATTTAATATCTCCTATAGGTTCATGGGGAGGAAGGATAGTCATCAACATGTTTAAAGAAGGGTGCTTTTATCAGTTTTTTTGTTGTTATTTTTAATGATTACTTTAATACTGTATCTGAGTTAACTTGGTTATTAACACTATTTACGCTATCATATTTTCTATGCACTCCACTAGGCACTCCCCTTGCTCGTATGTACTTTGACCGTTTTACGCTGCCCAAACCCTACCTTAACAAAGTGTAAGTACTGACGTACGTAATGGATTTACGTATGTGACGGCCTAACCCGTTAACCCGTCCCATACTATCCAAATTAAATGCCTCCCTCCGCCTACAAAGCGTAATTACGGGAGTCGTATGGCTGCCCCGCCCCTTCAGTCGCAGTTGCGCTGATGGTGCGTACGTTCAGCATTACGTGTCATAACGTCTGCTGCGCACATGCACAGTAAATACAAATCAGCGATTTTACGTCAGCGGCTAGCATAAAATTATAAACTAGGATCCAGGTGTTAACCAATCAGTTAGATCCCTGATAAACAGATGTGTAGGGACATCCATTCATTACTAACTATTCCCACGTACCTTTGGACCTCTGATAGCCTGGGTATAACTTAACATTTTCAACTCCTGTGAACATAAAATGGTGATGGTTACAAAGGCTGGATCTGCAAGCAGCCATAGGGCATATCTATACTGGTAATATGAAGGCACACCCATGTGTGATCACAGCCCGAACCCCTTGTCGAAAGTTGTCAGATGTTTCTTTCCTCTTAAATCTGTATATGTCACAGATGTGTTCTGATCAGATAGCACAGATGTGCATGAAAATGGTTAAAATCCGAACTGTATACTTTTGTGTTGTAAATGAGATAGAAAAGCTGGTCTAAAATTGTTACTACATAAATGAATAACAATATTTGTTTGTGACCATTTATTTAGTATTACAATGTCAGGCACTTGATATTGGGAGATATGTGAAGTTCTTTCCCACCCACTACAGGTAAGTACAAGAAGCAACACTGTTCTAGTTATTGCCAAATGCAATAATGCCCCCTTATTTTCTTTTATATAAAAGAGTTTTGAGTATATAAAAAAAGGATAAATTAACCTTCTTTACCTCCATTCAATTGCACTGAATGTATAGACAGAGCTTACAGACACAGTGGATCTGATCCAGAGATCATGGGTCTGATCCAGCCATGGCCTGGCGTTAATACGCCGGACGTAAGCGTACGATCTGCTGAAAGCTGATCTGTACATGTGCCGGCCAGATGTTGGCCGACGTAACTATGGCAACGCCCGATCGAGGAACGGGCGCCCGTAGTAGCAGCGTAGTAGTAGCGTAGTAACGGCTGAGGGGGCGTTCCTCGCCGTTACTAAGCAAAGGTTAGTGTAGGTAGGTGGGGGAAGTAGTGTAATGAGGGAGGGTGGGGTTTTCGTAAATACGCTCCAGTCCCAGCGTATTTACCCTGGCTTACGTCGGCTGAAGTTAGGGTAGCCTTCAGCGGCGTAACTGAGGGTAAA
>WWET01001561.1:200822-217796 GCA_011038615.1 Limnodynastes dumerilii | reverse complement strand
TAATGGTCGTAGATGGAAAAAGGAATGGTCGTAAATGGCAAACCCGAGTTGAGTACTTTTAATTATCACACAGCATATAAACATATAAAATATTCAGTACAGCAAGTAGGCAGTGAATCGATAATTAGTGTCGTTATTCACATGTGAATTAAGTAAGGATTGTAGTCGGATTATGATGACCATAACCAGTATATGACCAGAACATAGGGACCTGTATTTTAAATGAGCATCTGGGGAAAGTCAATATAATGTACTTAAAGAGAGGGGCTTTGGGTACTGGATGATTCTAGGACGTTGCAGTCCCAATCCTACGGAGGTCCTGCTCTGTCAGGATCCCGTGCTGAGTTGCCTCATTCCACGTGCTGCCAGAACTTTCTCCAAGAAATCCATGGGTGGCCACCCCGTTCATTATGAATGTGGTAAATAGAGTCTCCTCAATGGTTCTTAGTACTTTGTCTATCAGCTCTGGTAGATGTGACTCCGTCAAAGATATATCAGGCTCTCCACAATAGCATGCCAATACTCACTCACACGGGATTGCTTACGCATTTTGTCTGCCCAGCAGACTTTTTCAAAGCAGAACCATAAGTCTCCCCTTCTCCCATCTGTCCCCTCCCAGCAGCCTATCCCTAAATTACCCTACAAAACTACATCCCCTCCCCTGCACTAACCTGTCCGTAATCATCGGGTCCTGCGGCGTAAATTTCTGAATGGGGGCATTTTCAGAATACACAAAGCCGAGCGAGTTAGCTGTCGGCTGTGTGTATGTTGAAAATGGTAGTTCTGCAGCGGCACATGGAATCTATTTACAGTAGCTGGTGCACACTGGATCAGGTGCATGTTATTTCCTGTTTTGGTATTATATTGTAAACGATCAACAGCTGATACACTAGAGCGCCCTTGTCCTCCACTATCAATACAGCTGATACCCTCCCACACCACAAGCATTATAACAATTAATATTTCAGAAATAAAAACACGGACAACTTTGTTGGCTTAAAAATGGGACAGAGGTTATTAATAATAAATTGGAGGAATTGGTGAACGACTATAAAATTAAGTGTTGAGCAAGGCGGCCACTAGCAGGTGGGTGTCACCACAGGAACTTAAAATCGACAAACAGAAAATGTTGATAAAGGCACCCCCCACCACCCACCAAGACCCCCGTCTCCAACTCTTCACGTGCACACCTCATCTGACTGGAGGAGGCAAATCAGGCCCCGTTGCGGGACAGGTGACCCAGCATTGAATTCGAAGGGTGCGCCTCTGTAATCAGATATTTTAACCCCCATCTTTTCTTATAAACTGCGCCAAACATAAAATAATGTTACACCACACCTCTACTGCCAACCTATGCCCTGTCTGTGAAAGAAAATTATATATATTATCAAGACATCCTAATCATAGGGAGGGAGGGTAATGCTCATCAAAATGGCTGAACACCAGACACTAACATCCCCTTATAAAAACTAAGTAACCAGACACCAGACCCCACCCTACCACCCAACCAATCAAAACTAAACCCTTATTTGCATACATCCAGAACAATCTAACATAACATGCCTACTGTGTGGGAAGGCCCAGCTGGTTGTTTTTATCATCTCACACTTGTCCAGTGCTCGCTTCCTTTTCTTAAACACAAATTAGCTGATTTTAGAGAGTTAGGAGTAAGGGCAAAAACAGGTACAAATGTACTGCTCAGCTAAACTATTTTGGAAGGCAAAGTGTGCTAATAAATTTGATTTTTTTTTTAATACAGGAATCAATTATGAACGTAGAACTCAAATACTACATAGCTTTATGCTTAATCTGTAAATTAGAGTTAAGCTAAGAAACTTCACCTCTCTATTTTAATTCAGCTTTCACAATTTTTGCACAAATTAAACAGAAAATTCATTTACATAAAGCAGATATATTCAATCTACATGAATCAGGTCTTCTGAGAATTTTTTTTTACTTATTCTTATGCAGCATGTTTGCAGTGCATACTTTTGAAAAATGTGTGTGTGTGTATATATATATTTTAATTATTTTTTTTTTAATTTTGAACATCTATTCTGATGGTGCCCCATTAAAGGATTTATGTTATTTTTTGTGTTGTTATTTTACCTACTGGCTTTCATTTCAAGAAACTTCTTTGGTAATGAGTATTTGAGTGAACACCTCATGAAGAAAATATCGAAAAAAGGATTGTGAGAATTCTCATTTCTTCTTTATCTCCTGCTTACCCCATTGATGTTAACCTATTTTTACCTCGTTTATTCTATCAGTGCAGTTGTCAACTGGTACAAGAGAGATATAAAATACAGGACATAAATAACTACATAAATCCTGTTGCTATTGCAGTCCCACATCTACATTTTGCCTAATTACACCTGTATATGCTAAAGATAGACTACATTATTTGTAATGCCCTTAATTAAAACAAAAAAAGTGCAATTAAAAACATTGGAATGATAACAATGGCTATGTTCATCTGAATCATGGAAATAAATACAAACACAAACATGTAAATTTGTTCACTGATTGGTGCTTGTTAATACAGGAAGTATTTTGCTGTAAAATATGTTTTTTCTTTCTAATACCAATTTTCTTGAACCCCTTCATCTACCAAATACTTTTGATGTCCAATTATTATCATCTGGATGTGGTATGCCCGTATGATGACCTTTTTTTTTAATCTAACCCAAACTTCGCCGCCGCAGTCTAAGCCCTAACCCTAACCACAGCTGTCACAGCTGTTTCATTATTAGGAACATGTAGAAATTGGTAACACTTTCTCATTGGCAATTATTCCATACATAAGAAAAAGCCGAGCACTGTATAGGTGCAAGGCTGCATAAGCGACAGGCTGGGCCTTATTACACAATAGCCTTCCCTGGGAATGTTCTAGGGATATGTAAATAAGGATAGGTTTTTGATTTGTTGTTTCGAATATGGGTGGTGAGGGTCATGTGACATTGTTTTTATAAGGAGTGGGTGGGTGTCTGTTTGTCACCCATTTTGGAGAGCCTTTCCCTCCCTCCCTTGTGATAAGATTTTATTAACATGCAATTTTACAGTGTTGTGTCACTGTATTTTTATTATTCTTGGTGCATTTATAGAAAAAATTGGGGGAAAATGTCTGTTACAGAGGCGCACCCTTCGAAGAGTCTTAGGCTGTCGGTCATATGATGGAGCCTCGTCTGCCTCCTCAGTTTTAAATATGAGGTGTGCACATGAAGTGGTGGAGCCGGGGGTATTGGGGGGAGGTGGGGCGCCCTTTATTTGATAACCGTTCTGTTATCATGTTTGGTTATAGTTGTGACACTTACCTGCTATTTGCCACCGTGCTCAACCCTAAATTTTATAGTCTTTCAATTCAAATTTAGTTTAAAAATTATTTAATTTTAATAAACTTATGTCCCAATTTTAAAATCCAATGAAGTTGTCTATGTCGTTTTTTATTAGGATAAGTGATATATGAATGGGTATTGTGTAATGAGGTATCAGTCGTTGATCGCTTATACAGCCACCATTCAGCTGGCGACTGTGTCATGTTCAAAATAAGACCACTCGGACCAGAAACCACAACCGTTTTCATCTATTTCAATACCGATACTTCAGAAATGTTTCACATATTATATACAGTAAAATAAATGTGAGGTGTGTAAGGGTTCATTGTAACAGTATAACAGTTTAGTCAAATTTCTTCTTCTGTCAGGCCCTGATTCAGAGTTTGAGGATAAGAGAGGACAGTTACACCTGGGCAAATCCATGTTGATTTCAGGAGAGTCACATTTCATCTATTGCAAACAGTATTATGGGCTATATTTATCATTACTTACTTTCCCCTGGGAATGTTGTTGCTCCGGACTCGCTTGTGATCGCAGCGAGCCCGGCAGCTTCCTTTTAAAATTTACCAATACTCAGGTGGGGACAACAGGTCGCGGCCCCCAGAACTGAACTCGTAAGAGAGAGGAACAGGTAAAGGCCAGACTTACACAGGTGAGTGGAACAGAACCAGTACAGGACTGGAATACAGATAGTACAGATAGAATCCAGGGCACACTGGAGAGACACAGCAGGGAAACAAGGGCAAACAGAATCAGAACTTTAGTACAGAAATCCACAAGATCACAGACTGCAAAGCTGAAAGCTAGAAACAGAAGCTAGAAGCTATGACCAGCAAGGAGGCAATCAGGTGACAGGAATTTAAGAGGAGAGCCACATCCCCATTGGCTGCTGATAGCACACAGCCAAATACACAGCTATGGAATCCCCGCTGCAGGTTAATTAGCTAGGATTACTAGCAAGGAGGAATGCAGCAGGGAAAAACCAGGACCGCAGTACCCTGCTACATAACAAGGACACAATTACACACTGCTGCCATATGCAGCGTGTAACACCTGCAGCCTGACCCTAAGACTCCCTTCCCTGCAGCCTAAACCTAAGACTCCCCTACCCGCCGCCTAACCCTAGACGCCTCTCCCTGCAGCCTAACCCTAAAAATGCCCAGAGTCCTACTCACCTGTCCAGTTGGTGCAACGGGTCTGTGGTGGCGTTTCTGAATAAATGAATGGGTAAGTATGCCAATTGGCATAGTCACACATTAAGAAACTCATTTGTTTTAAATAGTGCTGTCTTTGAAATAGAGACAGATGAAAAATAGCTCTCGAATGTCTCTATTTCGGAAAAAGCAGTATTGCAGTGGCAACTGAATCCCGACAGGGTCAGTATATATAAAGCATGTCTACATGATAGAGGAGGGAAGGTAGTTAAATCATAGGGGTATATTTATAAAGGTCACTTTTGCCTGGCGATTATGAATCACTAAAGGGCGCTTAGGCGATTTTTACTCACCTGCGAGATGCGTCGCTTTAGCAAGGGGTAAATCTCTGTGCTTTTCTATAGAAAAGCACAGTGATTTGCCCATCCCGAAATCGCTGTCACTTTCTAAGCCTTTCAGCATGGTTGAAAGGCTTAGCCTTGCTGCGTTGATAGAACTACAAGTGTCAGCATTGCTAACCCCTATAGTTCTATCAGCGTCAGCATGGTAAGCCATATAACCATGCTGAGCTGTGTGGTGTAAAAAAAAAAAACACAGTTACAAATAAGCACTTAACATATACATTAGATACATATAATACGTTATACATCAATAAAACTGCATATAATGTCCCCCTATAATTGTATAAAAATACAGGTGGCCACCCTGTAGTGTAAAAATATTGTAAGGTGTCCCATAGTGTTTGATAAATAATTAATAAATAATTCATAACCGTTAAGATGTCATCCGTCTTGGGAATATTTGCTTGTCGATTCTTCTTTAATTCCTTCTTTTCTTCTTCTTTAGGATGCAGACTTGTCCCCTTGTCTCCGGAGCTTGCTTCTGGCCACCACGAACTTTCTACTTGTGCTGTGCCGCTACTACTGACTACTACTGACTATACGGTAACTAGAGCCGCCTCTTTTATAGAAATCGTGACGTCATTTGCATTTTGGGCCTCTAGTGGCCGCTCTAGTTACCGTATAGTCAGTAGTAGCGGCGCAGCACAAGTAGAAGGTTCGGGACGGTGGCCAGAAGCAAGCTCCGGAGACAAGGGGACAAGTCATCATCATAAAGAAGAAGAAAAGAAGGAATTAAAGAAGAATCGACAAGCAAGTATTCCCAAGACGGATGACATCTTAACGGTGAGTATGAATTATTTATTAATTATTTATCAAACACTATGGGACACCTTACAATATTTTGACATGACCGGGTGGCCACCTGTGTTTTTAAACAATTATGGGGCACATTATATGCAGTTTTATTAATGTATAATGTATTATATGTATGTGATGTATATGCCTTGTAGTTCTATCAACACAGCATGGCTAAGGCTTTCAAGCATGTTGCGCTTGGCTTTTACACACAGAAAAACATATGTCAAATAGATTAACATGTGTTTTTCAGGTTCTGTGTGAGGCGCTTTCATTGAAAGCGCCCAACACATGCTGCACGTTTGTTTACAGTGATTTGCTGGCAAATCGCCTTTAGTGAATCCGGTGATCTCTATGTTTTCAATACCAAACATCTGGACAATTTTTGTCCCGCGATGTTTGGCGAGTTGAATTTGCTAAAGGCAAAAGTCAAGGGACTTTGCCTTTGGTGAATATGGTGATGGTCAAATCGCCACCAAACTCACAGGAGTTGAGGTGATTTGGCAAAAATTGCCTTTAGTAAATATACCCCATAGAGTGAGGGCTTGGCTAAGCAAGGCAGAGATGCTGTGGCGATCTGGTCCTTTGCTTTTATTTTATATAGGGAAAAAAATGGTAGGAGCACAAATATTAAATATGTATTTTTTTTTTACCACTGTAACTCATTTGGTAATAATAAACATTTCACAATAAGTAGATTAATTCTATGCTTTCAAACTGAGTTACAACATGACCTTGCTGCAATAACAAATCAGATTATATAACAAGAACACAGGAATAAAAAAAAACTATATACCTAAAATCATAATGTTTATGAAAACCTAAACAGACTAAACCTTTCTTGCAAAGCATTAGCATAATTAAATGTTATATCAATAAACATAAAGTTATTAGATTGTACAAATAAGGGAAAGCCAGCTCTGTTTTCTTAGTTAATGCTAGATCTTTCTAAGCAGAAGATGATTTTAACAACACCCAAAGAATAACAATTGCACAAAATTGATATTGATTTGAGTATATACAAAGAAGAAATGTATTTATAATAATAATTTATGTTAGTGGAAATCACAGCCTTGTAATCCAGAAACGATGGTGACTTGTATGTATTTTTTTTAACAGTCTGCTATGGTCAAATCTGATAATACAATAATAGATCTAATGTATGGTTGTTGCAGATGCTAAACATGTATTAAGCAAACCAAATAATTGTAAAGAAGTAACTGATACATTTATGTTTTATAACAAGAGAACCACATAAGTTTAAGATTAAGCACAAAATAATATGCTGTTTATTTATATATCCCAGGTTTGCGGACTTTTGAAAGCTTCCCCCCAGGAGAGCCTGACGGAAGAGAAAGAGGCCGGAACAGGAGTGGGGCTTAATGATGCAATTTACGCAAATCACATCCTTAAAACCCGGACCCATACATCTTTTGCAATTGAATTAACGGCATTATAGGGGCTCCTATATCTTCATCAATGTTTGGACTATGTTGGTTTTAACTGTTAAATTTTATATATACTAGCGCTCCTATACTTTACCTTTTGCATAGTTTTACTGTGGGGAAGAGGCGTTCTCTTAGAGAACAGCTTTTGGGACACAGAAAATAAATAGTAAATGTAATATAATTTATTTTAACATTGATATTATTAGCGTTCTGGTGCACTTGATATCATTGTTTCTTTGGTGGCCAACTGGCGCCGATCAACGGGAGTTTCTTACCCCCAAATTTGCATACCCTGATCATCAATAGTTGTTTTCATATTATTACTAGATATGGGTCCAGCCCAGTCCCTAGTAACACTATGAATGCTAGGCTTGGGGGCATGGAACCACAACCTCAAGTCTACTGCGGGAGATTTGCTGGCTCTCCCGGGATACCGGGAGAACTGCACGAATTTCGGGAGCAACCCTAATATATCTAACCCCATAAAGCTCTATCTCTGGGTGTGATACCTGGCAAAGCACCATGGGACTTGTAGTTTTATAACACCTGTCATGCTGCATTTTGCCAATACATGCCGTATAATGCTAGGGATCACTGAGATTTGATGGGAAAAAATATAGTATCACATAGTACTGCTACAATCCTTTGATATCAGAATAAAAGCTCTGAAAAAATGCTGTTTTCTATAAATAAAACATTTTATGTTGTCCCTTTTCACTACCAATCATACACCTATCAGGTCATACTTGTATTATTTACAACCAAGACAGAAAAGTATATTGTTACTCCGTGGTGCTATATTTTGTCTATTAGTTAAGCAACAAATAATGTAATGTAATAAAGAAAGGGATTTTGTAGTATAAGCAATAAAGAACATTAAGATAACATGTAAAAGTATGCACTGCAAGAGGTGCAATAACAATATATGACATTTTGGTTGCATGCAATGGCTATAATTTCTGCCTTTGGTGATCTTTTTAAAACTGTAATTTGGATTCAGCTAAGACATTGCCCCCTCAAAATGTTTGGGTCAGTGGCTTCTCGATATTCTCTTAAAATCTGTGTCCCTAAGTGTTAAAACTATATTTATGTTTAGCAGCTGTGATTAGCAGTTTAGGTTAGAAGGATTCATACTTGCATAGCAAAAGTGATTAGGTGACCTTCTGGATATCAGATTTCTTTCCGGGCACAGGTACAGTGTATTGCTGCCACAAGCACTTATAATGAATGAATATCTTGAAATGAATTTGAAAAATTGAAAAAGAAACCTTAAAAAAGGAAAATTTCTGAGGAGCTACTGTATAGTCTTTCATTATTATCAATAAAATTAGAGGTGCTTTGTATGGATTAGGTAATATGATGCATATAATATAATTACTGAAATATTATACAAATAAGCTATATTTATCCAAATTAATAGATGAATAAAAAAAAAGTAAAGTAGTAGATAAAGGGGGAGCTGTAGACATAGCTTATCTAGATTTTAGCAAGGCTTTTGACACTGTGCCACATCGAAGACTGTTAAATAAGCTGGAAACTTTAGGGTTGGACTTAAAGCTAGTAGCATGGATACAATCTTGGTTACAGGATAGACAACAAAGGGTTGTAGTAAATGGAATCTCTTCTGGGGATGGTAAGGTAACCAGTGGAGTACCCCAGGGTTCTGTACTTGGACCAGTGCTATTTAATATCTTTATAGGTGATATTGCCTGTGGTATTGAGGGGAAAATATGCCTTTTTGCAGATGACACCAAGATATGTAACCGGGTAGACATGCCAGGTGGGGTACAGAAAATGAGGGATGATCTAGGTAGACTGGAGGAATGGTCAAGAGTGTGGCAACTGCAGTTTAATGCCAAAAAATGCAAAATCATGCACTTGGGGCACAAAAATCCAAAGGCTCAATATTTCCTTAATGGCATTACATTAGAATCTACCGAGGAGGAAAGGGATCTAGGAGTCATTATTTCCAGTGACTTAAAGGTAGCCAATCAATGTAACAAAGCAATGAGAAAGGCAAGTCAGATGCTTGGTTGCATAGGGAGAGGAATTAGTAGCAGAAAGAGAGAAGTAGAGATGCCCCTTTATAAATCATTGGTCACCTAGAATACTGTGTTCAGTTCTGTAGGCCATATCTCCAGAAAGACATAAATACATTAGAGACTGTGCAAAGAAGAGAAACTAAAATGGTCCATGGCCTTTGTAACAAATCATACCAAGAAAGGCTAGAGGAACTAAACATGTATAGCTTGGAGCAGAGAAGGGAGAGGGGGGACATGATAGCAGCTTTCAAATACATCAAGGGTTGTGACCAGCTAGAGGAGGGTACCATTTTTCAAAAGAAAAGGTGTAATAGAACACGAGGGCATGGATTTAAACTGGAGGGTGGTAGATGCAAAGGAAATATGCGAAAAAATTACTTCACTGAAAGGGTGATAGATAAGTGGAATAGCCTCCCATCTGAGGTGGTTGAGGCCAATACAGTAGAACAATTTAAACATGCTTGGGATAAATATAAGGGTATCCTAAATTGTAAACCAAATAGAGGGTCAGTATAGTTTTGAATAAACAAATGGGCAGACTAGATGGGCCTTGTGGTTCTTATCTGCCGTCACTTTCTATGTTTCTATGTTTCTATTATTATTACCCTCAATGACAATAAGGTTAGTCATTTCCAGTCAATTTTAACCACCTCTGAGGTCGCAGTATTATTTTCATCCAGTTTCAGCAAAATGCGGAAGCGAGCGATGTGTGTGTATGTGTATGCATGTGCGTGTATGTATAAATAAAAGTATGTGTATGTACGGTATGTATGTTCATGTATATATTTATGTGTGTGTGTGTGTATGTACAGTATGTATGTGCATGTGTATATTTATGTGTGTATGCATGTGCGTGTATGTATAAATGAAAGTGTGTGTATGTGTATAAATACAAAAGAAAAGAAAAGAAGAAAAGAGAAAAATGGACTGCGTAAATACTACATAACTTGCGTGGAAAAAGTTACTACACCTACGCAGTTGATCCGATCCTAAAAATACGCACACAACTCCACGTGAAAACGGATCTCTGAATCCGGTCCAGGGGCTCTGAACCCCTTGCAGCTCTTGATCAGCCCAGTATATTTTTTACTTGTGCTAAAAAACATCAACTCTCCACTCAAATAATGTTTGCAACAGATGAAATTCCCCCCCTCCTCCTCGCCCCTTGCATTTTAACATAATTTTCCAAAGTGTTCAATTTTCTCTTATATTTTAAAATCCCACATGTACAAAGAATCTAGCCAGTGCTTACATTGTCCCTCAATTTCTTTTTCAAGTTTTTATTGACAGTTGCAGGTATAACAAAATCCAGGGTTGCCGACTGCCCGATATGAAGAGATAGATGCAGGTATAGGGGCAGGACTAGCAATGACATAGTATTACTAGGGATGGGGGCGGGCTTGATGACGAAAATTACGTTATCAAGTAATACTAGGAATAGTATTGTTGCTAGGCGGGGGGGCGGGACTTGAGACTGTGGTTTGCATGAAATCATGGCCTCACGCCACTGCAGGAGATTTTCTGACTCTCCTGGGATATTTGGAGAACTGTCTGAATTTCAGGAATTTCCCGGATATTCCGGGAGAGTTGACAACCCTGACAAAATCTGGTTTATGGCTGCTAGTGATCACATGATTGTGTAACTTGCTTATAGTTAAAGTATCACTATCCATGGGAGGAGCTAATGATAAAACAGAACATCAAATGTTCCACTGATGATAAATTCCCTTTATTATTCTTTGCATTATTGCTGATAGCTACATGTACATGGCAAATCAAGATATTTTGTGAGTGAGAGAAAAAAATAGATAAGAAGAAATTGATTAGTATGCTAAATAATTCATCTACACACATTTCCCAAACCGTATATCTCATCTCAGCACATTTTCTAACACGTTTGACCTCTTTCTACTCCAGATGAAATTTGCCTTGCTAAACATCTCTGAAGTGTAGATGTGCAAACTTCTCTGCATTCTTTTTGCAAATAATTAAAATTGTCCACTTTAAATTTAATTTTATTATAAAACGACCTAGTAATTCAGAGCTATGTTTTAGCAATTCATTATTAATGAAACAACATATTTATAACATATATTTTACATTGGGATGATCTATCTGATAATTTGAATGTTTTTTTTAAGTGTAAGACTCACTGTCCCCTAAAAGGCAAAGGGGTATAATGCAGAAGAAGATACATGAACAAAAATGGATTAACAACTTTGAAGAATAGTGATAAATAACTGGTGTTTACCTGGGAAAGGCAGTAATAGAGTAATACAAAGTAGTGTTCCTTTTCCCACTTAAGCACAAAGGTCCGGATCCAGAATTAATTAAATTGCTCTGCCCTCTCACATGGCCAATGCCATCTATCCTGCTGCCCTTCCTATTTATCACAATCATGCTGCCACACTAGCATTCCCACTGTCCATACCATCGCACTACCCATATTATTATACTGTCCATATTATCCCACTGCCCATACTATCACACTGCCCATACTATCACACTGCCCATACCTTTGTACTGCCTATACTATTACACATTTTATATAACCTAACTGCACATACTTTTACACTGCCCATAGCATTGAACTGCCCATGCTTTTACACTGCCCATAGTATTGCACTGCCCATACTATTGCTCTGCCTATACCATTCCTATATCAATATTATTGCTCTGCCCATACCATCTCACTTCCCATACCATCACACTGCCAATACCATCTCACTTCCTATACCATCACACTGCCCATACCATCACAATGCCCTTACTATTACTCACACACTGCCCATAAAATCACTCACACACTACCCATACTATTTCACTACTCATACTATCATTCACACAATGCCCATACTATCACTCACACACTGCCATATTATCACTCACTCATTGTCCATACTATCACTCATACTGCCCTCTCTTTTCTTTCTTATCTTTTGATAACTTCCTTTCTTTTCCTTTTTCTTTTTCCTGTCCTCTCTTCTTAATATCGGGCTTGATGTCCATGACGTCACTGCACCCAGTACGCAGTTGCTGAGAAACCAGGGTGCTGTTTAAAGCTCACAGTGTCCTGGTTCCACTGTCTGTAGTGACTTAGGCTGTGGACCAGGTGGCCCTAAAACTGCTGATGGCGGGGCTGCCAATTATCTATTCTTTAATTTTAATACAGAATTAAGACTTTAAAAAAAATAAAAATAAAAATACAAAGTACATTTTTATTTCTCATTTAAAAAAATGCCTGAGCAAAATAGGCCAGATCCTAAATAACGTATGACAGGGGAATTACGATTACCAATATCAATATAATAATTCCCTTGTCCTGTAGGGACAAGATGATTGTATATGAGAAAGGGGCTGGAACCCCAATTTGCAATGGTCGTATAGAGGCGGAGATAGCCATGTAAATTAGAGTTCGGAGTGGTGGAAGTCTAGTCGTAAATTTCACGTAAGTGTCCAGATTTTACTACCTTGAGCGGGGAGTGCAGGGGGTGTGTACTCCCCGCTATCGTCCGTAATGACCTTGCGCCCCCGTAAGGCACGCGTAGGTCAGGATACGGACCAATGTGTGGAAATATGCTGTTATTCAGGCTACAAAAGTGTATTATATATAAATGTGTGTTTGAAAATATTTTTTTCTTAAATTTAACAATATAATATTTTCTAGGGTTTTCTAGGTGTATAAGGCTGTGTTAAAACAAATAATAGAGGCATCCAATTGGCTGGTGCCAACAACACACTTTCTCATTTAAATATGTTGGAATATCCTGTTTCCATACCTTCCACACATTCCCACCAAAACACCCCCTTTTTCACCATAAGTTCCGCCTCTTTTGGCCAAAATCAACATAGCAAAAGAAAGAAAAAAACCACCTGCAAGGAAGGTGGAACAGTTGGACAGACATCCAAATTCTGGACTGGTACAAATACACACTGCGCTTATACCTCAACAATAAGCCCTAACCCTAACCCGTCCTTGTTGAGGCCTAACCTTAACCTCAGCCCGCCAAAGTCTGTCGCTATTGGGAATACGTTGAAATAGGTACTGTGCATGCGCTAGAGTGTACGGAAGTCTGCTATATTTCTTAGGTGTCTATTATTACAAATTGTCAGTAATAACTAAACTTAATAAAAATTACATTCTATCTGTTTATTTAAATCTATCTAGAATCTTCTCAAGTAAATGAGTATTTAAATAGTAAATCAAGCTACTATTTTGTCTTTCACACATAGCCTAATAAAAACAGCTCTAAAACAGACATGGTAATAACATCTGGGCACCAAAGGCCATCCATAGTAGATTAAATGTCTTTAGTGATATATTACTTTCTCAAAGTATTTGACAGCTTTTGTTCCTCTCCTCTGCACGGGCTGACAGCCTTCATTTTCACTGCCTTGGTAAATTACACACTAGCTATATACTGTGCTTTAGTCTCTGCCAGTCATATGGTGACTCATATTGTGTTTTGAGTTATTAGAACAAGAAGGTCATGAACCTCACATGATCTAATGTCTTATGAAATAGATCATTTCTTGACCACTGGAATTTATTTTCTATCAAATAGCAGTAGAAAAATTTGAATCCTGATTTGGCAATCAATGTTATAATGCTGCACGAGTCATCAGGTTAAAGCTGTTCACACCACTGACTTTCATTAGCGATGGGAATGACTGCTTGAGCAGGTGTCAGTGCAGTGGCTCTACAAGGGTTTTTTCTTTGCCAAATTAAGACTGGATTAAAAGACTGTGGAACTGTTTGTGCTTGAAAAGGTTCAGCTTCTATGGGGCCAGGAAGAAAGGTGGGCCCATGGCTGCCACACTCTACGTAAACTGTTGACCCTGCTCAGAACTCCACGTATGAATGTTTTTTATAATTACATTGCCAGCAGCTGAGGGCATTTTTTATTATAAATACTTATTTGTATTACATCACAAATTGTCCACAGTGCTTTACAGAGAACATTAGTCATTCACATCAGTTCAGTACTGGGTAAATAGGGTCTAGGGTCAGTATAGTTTTGAATAAACAAATGAGCAGACTAGATGGGCCATTTGGCTCTTATCTGCGGTCACTTTCTATGTTTCTATGTAATGGAGCTACATACCAAGGTCCCTAACAGATAATTAAATACACACTAAGGTTAATTTTGTCAGCAGTCAATTAACTTACCAGCATGTTTTTGGCATGTGGGAGGATACCCATGCAGACATGGGGAGAACATACAAACTCCACACAAATAAGGTTTTGTCTTGGCATCAATCTCATGACCTTAGCACTATGAGGCACAAGTGCAACTTATTGAGCCACCGCTTTACACTCATACATGTAGTGCTGAGTACTCTCTTAAGGCGTCATCCTCTATTAGCTTCACTGTACACAGTCAACCTCTTTGCTATGGGACACAAACCTGTCAACTTCTACCCCAGACGGATGTTATTAAAGCATGAAGACCCTATGGATTTTTTCAATAAGTAAATGCAAATGAGTGGTGTTGGGGAGTTTTTATTTCAATAAATTTATATTAACAAGGAAGGGTTACATACTTTCTATCTCTTCCTATCAGAAGATCTTGGAGGAAAGAGATAGATGCTGGTACGGAGGCATCTATACTTATGCAAATAACATAATCAAGCCCTGCCCATCCCTAGTAACAGGACCATCTCTTCCACTGGGCACAATGGACAGGTGCCCATGGCCAAACAAGTCTAGGGGCCCTTGAGAACTGCCCAGCCCCAGCCAAGTCAGATGCTTGGTTGCATAGCGAGAGGAATTAGTAGCAGAAATAAGTAGTGATGCCCCTTTATAGATCGTTGGTACGACCTCACCTAGAATACTGTGTTTAATTCTGGAGGCCATATCTCCAGAAATACATAAATACATTAGAGACTGTGCAAAGAAGAACAACTAAAATGGTCCATGGCCTGTGTCACAAAACATACCAAGAAAGGCTAGAGAAACTAAACATGTATAGCTTGGAGCAGAGAAGGGGGGGACATGATAAACATGTATAGCTTGGAGCAGAGAATGGAGAGGGGGGATATTATAGCAGCTCTCAAATATATCATGGGTTATGAACGGCTAGAGGAGGGTGGCATTTTTTAAAGAGAGATGTAATAGAACACGAGGGCATGAATATAAACTGAAGGGTGGTAGATTCAGAGGAAATGTGCGGAAAAATTACTTCACTGAAAGGGTGATAGATAAGTTGAATAGCCTCCCATCTGAGGTGGTTGAGGCTAACACAGTAGAACAGTTTAAACAAGCTTGGTATAAATATAAGGATATCCTAAATCTCAAACTAAATTAAGAGTAAATAGTGTCTAGGCTCAGTATAGTTTTAAATAAACAAATGGACAGACTGGATGGGCTATGTGGCTCTTATCTGCCGTCACTTTCTATGTTTCTATTATCAGACTGATTGTCTTGCATTTCCACAGAGGTAATCCTCAACTCCCTAGGGGCCACTAGTGAAATTCACTGGCCACTGCTCCATCTCTTATTGGATGGATCAGAGCTTCCACTTAGATCCCCGACACCATACACCATATGTAAGCAGTCATGCAGCGACACAGACATATAGCATCAATTACTCCTGACACACCACGTGGATTCATTGCTTTAGTAATAAACCGGTGCTTGGTACTATATGTCTATGTCACTATGCGACTGCATAACCATCACAATGACGCTGGTGTGACCTAGGTCAGGCCAGTGTGTGTCATTACTGCAGAGAAAACACACCACAGAGGAAAGAAGAAGGCTTTAAATAAGAAATAAGTGTGTGTATGGATTGCTGGACATACAAGGAGGGGGCAGAAGGCTGACTGGCCATACATAAGGAGGGGGCAGAAGGCTGGCTGAACATACAAGGAGGGCGCAGAAGGCTGGCTGCACATACATAAGGAGGGGGTAGAAGACTGACTGGACATGCATAAGGAGGGGGCAGAAGGCTGACTGGACATACATAAGAAGGGGCAGAAGGCTGGCTGGACATACAAGGAGAGGGCAGAAGGCTGACTGGACATACAAGGAGGGGGCAGAAGGCTGACTGGACATACAAGGATGGGGCAGAAGGCTGACTGGACACACCACAGGAAGGAGCAGAAGGCTGGCTGAACATACAAGGAGAAGTCAGAAGGGCTGGCTAGACACATTGGCCCGGATCCAGAACTAACGCCGTCTTCCACAGACGGCTGTAATTCAATGAATGAATGCGCATGCGTAGTAGCTTTTGTACGTAATCTGCGTATCGTTTTGATACCGCATATACGCAATCTACATATCGAAACGATACGCCGATTACGTACAAAAGCTACTACGCATGCGCAGTAGCTATTGTTCATTGAATTACGCCCGTCTGTCGAAGACGGCCATAGTTCTGGATCCGGCCCATAGATACACAAAAAGGAGGTGTTTGGTTGACTGTAGAAACACACAAATAAGGGAAAAAGTGTGCAGGAGGGTGGGCACAGTGCGCAAGATTTGCCTTCTCTCTCGGGATACCGAGAGAACTGCCTGAATTTCGGGAGTCTCCTGAATATCCTGGGAGAGTCGGCAACCCAGATATTAACATTGAAGTTTGTGTACGTTTATTTACATTTTTCTTTGTGGCACTATAGATGCCAGTGGACCCCGGAGCCAGGGCATTGTGGCACTTGTGGTTTTACAAGAGTAACCATTCCTGGCAGCCCCAGTTTGAGCCCCAGTATAGTGCCTCAAGGACAAAATAATTGACATATTTAGTCTAGAAAAAAAGAAAAATTATATCAGAATCTTAAAAGGGCTTCTAAAATCCTGC
>WWET01001561.1:150433-163166 GCA_011038615.1 Limnodynastes dumerilii | reverse complement strand
ACACCCGATCCACGATCGGGCGTTGCCGTAGCGACGCCGGGCAACATCTGCCCGGCGCATGCGCAGATCGGCTTTTCAGCCGATCTTATGCTTACGCCCGCCGTCCTAGCGACGGTGGGCGTAGGTCTGGATCAGGCCCAATACCCCTATTACCAATACTACTTTCCTTCAATTCACCCTTTTTGCCTCCTCACAATAAGTCCCCACTGTCCCTGCTGCGCTTTACTTAGTGCTTAAGTCCCACAGCACTACTCTGTAGTCTTTCTACTACTTTTGGGAGATTTCTTTTTAACTCACAGCTCGTCTCTCTCTCTGCACACTCTCTGTCACCTTTAATATGTTCTCTACTTCTCTGATACACCTGTTGTGCTTTCTTTCTCTCTTTATCACCTCTGAAGTGCTTATTCCTCTTAAATATCTCTGATACACTCTCTCCCCTGAATCACTGCTCCTCACTGCGACCTCTCAGTCACCATCAATCACTTGCTGTCACCACCGATCACTTGCTGTCAGCTCTGTTCTCCTGCTGTCACCTTCTGTTTCTCTGCTGTTACCTTTAGCTTCTTTCTTTCAGTCTCTCTCTCACACGCTGGCACTTTCTATTGCCACTGATCACTGGCCTGTCTCTCACTCTTTGCCACTGATCTCCGTCTCTCTCCGGCTCCTTTCTCTCACACGCTATCACCTTCTATTGCCACCGACCTCCTCCGTCTCTCTCTGGCTCCCTCTCTCACACGCTGTCACTTTCTGTTGCCACCGATCACTGGCCTGTCTCTCTCTGGTTCCCTTCTCACGCACTGTCACTCTCTGTTGCCACCGATCACTTGCTGTTACTTCTCCAGCTCCTTTCTCTCCTTCACTTTTGCCTCAGCTGTCTCCGCTTTATAACCGTCTCCCTCCAGCTCCTTCTTTTAGATTGTCATCTACTCCGACTCCAATCTCCTGCCGACACTCTCCGGCTCCCTCTTTAACTTTACTGCTGACTTCTCTATTACTGATCTCCTTCTTCACACTCTGAATCTCTCCATTTCATTTAATTAAAGACCCCTTTGTCTCCAGTCTCTCTCTCTCTCTTTAGCCTTAACAACCTCTCACTCTCTACTTTGGTGTGCTCTCCTTTCTCTCTCCCTCACCTCAGCTCTTAACTGAACAGCTCCTTACCGCTTAACCGCTTTTTTCTTAGCCTCGCGCCAGCCCCAGAAACATCTAGAGACTCCGCGTGCCTCCCCTGCTCACGAGTCCCTAACAGCTGACTGTTGCCAGGCAACAGCCTACACAACCTGACCGTTCAAGAATCCCCCTAGGAGCTGCTTACTAAGGTACAATTTTTCTAAATACATTTCATGGGCACCTTACCCAGGGGCACCACATCAGTATTGTCTTAAAAAATAACTTACCTCTGTAAATCAGCATTATATATAATGATAGATTCTTAATACAGACCCCCTGAGTATACATATAAAAAAAGGGATAGGGACTCACCTATAGGAGGTGCCTTGACGCTGGGCAGGTGAGCTTAACTCATTATAGCTATATTGAGAACTAAACCTCCTTTTTATTTATGTGCTGACACATAGGGCCCGATCCAGAGCTACGATGTTACAATGAGCGGTCTAACCCTAACTTCAGCCGGCGTAAGCGAGTGTTAATACGCTGGGAGGGCGGCCATTAATGAAGTGCCATTAATGATATATTGAGTTTTTGGGTTTTTGCGCCCCAATGCCACAATTCCTCCAGGGTACCTAGATCATCCCTCATTTTGTGTACCCCTCCCGAGGCCAGATTTACTAAGCTGTGGGTTTGGAAAAGTGGAGATGTTGCCCATAGCAGCTTAGTAAACCCGCAGCTTAGTAAATCTGGCACCTGGTGTGTCTACCCGGTTACATGGATTTGTGTCATCTGCAATAAGGCATATTTCCCCTCAATATTACAGGCCATATCACCCATAAAGATTTTAAATTGTACTGGTCCAAGTACAGAAACCTGGAGAACTCCACTGGTTACCTTACCATCCCCAGAAGGCATTATATTTGCTACAATCCTCTCTTATTTATCCTGTAACCAAGATCTTATCCATGCACCTATCTTTATGTCCAATCTCAAAGTTTCTGCCTTATTTAACAGTCTTTGATGTGGCTCAGTGTCAAAAGCCTTACTAAAATCTAGATAAACTATGTCTACAGATCCCCCTTTATCTAATACTTTACTTACCAAGTCAAAAAAATTCAATAAGATTTGTTCCCCCAGTGAATCCATGCTGCTTTTGATCCTGTAAATTACTGGATTTAAGACACTGTACAATTTGTTCCTTTAACAGTGTTTCCATCAATTTCCCTATTACTGATGTGAGACTCACTGGTCGGTAGTTTGACGCTTCATCCCTACTTCCACTTTTATGCAGAGGGACAACATTTGTTATTTTCCAGTCCTCTGGAATCACCTCAGTTATTAATGACTGATTGAATAATTCAGTTAATGGTTTTGTTAGCACCCCTCTAAGCTATATTAGTATCCTCGGATGTATCCCATCTGGTCCCATTGATTTGTCCACTTTCAGCTTTGAAAGGTCTTTTAATAACTGCTCTTCAGCGAAAGTAGTAGTAATTGCCTTATTTGTATTAACAGCCTTCCCATGTAAAAGTGGTTTCTTCCCCTCTCTTTCTTTTGTCAATATTGAACAAAAACTTGTTAAGATGATCTGCCACATCCCTTTCACGCTCAACAAGACTCTCCGCTCCCTGTTTTGAGCCTTACTATACCCTATTTAGTTTTTCACCTTTCATTTATATATTTAAAAAATCTTTTTTCCCCTTTTCTAACAAGTAGGGCAGTTTTTCCTCAGTTTGTGTTCCCCATTTCCACAAAATCTGCCTTCCTAAAGTCTAGCACCCTCGTCTTTGTGTGACACGTGTCTCTCTCATTCATTATACTAAACCATACTGCTTGATAATCACTGGATCCTAGGTTCTCATCCACACTTACTTCTGACTTATGTCACCATTTGTAAGTACCAAATCTAAGATGACCTCTTTGCGAGTGGGCTCAATCACCAGTTGCTTGAGTGATGCTCCCTGTAATGAATATAAAATGTCCCCACTTCTAATGGAGCTTCCTGAAGACTCACCCCAGTTTACATCAGGTAGATTAAAATTTCCATGAATATTACCTTCTTTTAATGCTATTTTAGCAATGTCTTGCAATAGGACATTGACAATTTCTTCATCTTGTTCTGGTGCATTACTATCACTCCAGTAAGAAGAATAACACCCTGGGTTTCTATGGTTACCCAAAGTGCCTCAGTTTTTTCTCCAATACTCCCTATTAAAGTAGAATTTAACCCTTCCTTCACATACATTAATATGCCTCATCCAGTTTGTACTACTCTATCCTTACTAAATAAACTATAACCCGGTATAGCTAGGTCCCAGTCATGATTTTCATTGCACCATGATACCATGATTCCCACAATATCCAGATTATCCCTTGACATTATAGCAGTTATTTCAGGGATTTTATTTCCTAAACTCCTAGCATTTGCACACATTGGAACTGATTCAGAAATGCTTAACTTCCGTAGAAGGGGTTGGTCCATCATATCCATATGCCTAAATTCCACCACAAAGCAGGATTAGGCATGCAAATGATGGGCTGAGGGTAGAGAGCGGAACTTCCTCGTGGATCAGCGTTCATAAGAACACTTATCTGTGCATATTACTTAAGGTAGGGTTCTGGACACTTAACTCTGTAAGAAGGAGGGGAGTGACGGGGCATGCACTTCTCTCTTCGAGGCCTACTATCAGATTTATGTGCGTATGCAAATCTGAATGAGGCCCATTGCTCTGAGAGGTTGCATTATAAATCTCTTATTCTTCTGTTTATAATTATTACTAGATATGTTTATATTGCGTTTTCTGTTTCCTTTTCCATTAGTTGCTGTGACTATGCTATCTGTCATTATTGACTGGCCACACAACACTTCTTGGATGGGGGAGCAACTATTTTTATTATTTGTATCACTGCCCCCCTCTCCTAGTTAAAATGGTTTCTAATAAAGCATTCAAACGGCTCACTTACACTGTCTGTTCCCACAGAAGATGGGTGCAAGTCATCCCCTTTTTACAGGTTTCTGTTTTGCCAAATTACACTTCCTCATGACACCACTTCCTAAGCCACAGATTGAAATCACTAATGTGCATCATTCTACCTTCTTCAAATCTGTGTACTGGCAGCACGTCAGAAAAAGTAACAGTATTTGCCACCTGCTTAAGAGGTTCCCAACTTTCTAAATTCATCTTTAACAGCCATAACTCCAGCATTGGCAAAGTCATTTGTACCAAGGTAGATAATGACATCCTCCTCCCTTTCCGTGCTCGCTGTCTTTAGAATCTTTAAAATGCGCTTTTTATCCTGTGGAGATGTAGCTCCAGGCAAGCACTTCACCTGATTCCTAATTTCAGAACCTTTTACCAGCTGGATACCCCTAACAATAGAATCCCCCACAACAAATGCAGTCTTTCTCAAGGATTCCCTTTTCCTGCCATCAGGTTCCCTCAACACCTCATGTTCTACATTGCCTGTTGTAATACACTCCAGGCCTCCAAGTGCTGCATATGAGTGTAAAACTCTGTGTGTAAATACTGGTGTAAAAAGATGGGTATGACTTTGACTATGGCCAAAACTATATTCATTTAGCATGTGCTTGCTATTAAAAAGCAGATTGTGACTAAATAACTCCAATGATTAATTCAGCACCATTGAACCGGATCCTGACCTCTGTCCACCTTATTTATGCAGCAAAGTGAGTAAGTTGGGTGTCTGGACAAAAAGTGCGCATGCAGATTTCTGGACTTTGACTTTGCTTTATCCAGACTTCCAAGCTGTCCCCATTATAAGTACAGATGGTGATAGTGATCCAGACCACTGTTCTGTGGTCATGTCGCTTGAGGCCATCATAAGGCTGTCCATGTGACTGGAGTGGTTGTGGAGTGGTTGTGGAGTGGTTTTGGAGTGGATGTGGAGTGGTTAGCTTTGTGAACACATGGAGGCGTGAATATTGCACTATTGTGATTGCAAATCCTTTCGCATCAGCGGGTTGATTGTAGAAGAATCTGTGTTAACGTATTGAAATAGAAATAAAAATATGAATAATTGAATATAAAATGCAGGGGAAAAGATAAAAGTTTATGAGCTGGGAACTAACAAAAATGATGAGTCATAAAAATATTAAAATAAAACTTAAAGACAGTTAAGGGAAAATAGCTTTGCAGGAAAACCAATAACTGAAGACTGTGTCTGGGAGGGTATTAATCACACACAGAAAATTAGAGGAGAATGTAAACAAAATCACAGGAGAATATCCAAGTTTCAGTTAGAGAATAATGATGATGGGCTGTATTCAGAGCTTCGGCTGCAATGCAATTGAGGCTGGAGTTTTTAGAAATGTGCTACTGCGCATGCGCAGTAATCTTGTAACGTAATCTATGTTACTTCTTGCAATGTAGATTGCGTATACGCGGTCTTTAAGACCGCATATACGCAATCTACGTTGTAAGAAGTAACGTAGATTACATTACAAAATTACTGCGTATGCACAGTAGCACATTTCTCAAAACTCCAGACTCAATTGCATTGCGGCCGGAGCTCTGAATACGGTCCGATATCAGTAAACTATGGATTTAGTTAAGGGTAAAATGACATTTGATATGTCAGTGCTATACAAAATTGCTTCTTGATGTCAATTGTCAGATAATTTCCCTGTTTAACCGGTTAAATGCATAAAGGTGGTTTTTTTTTGTGATTTTTAAATATATTTTATTATTTCAATGCAGTTTATTTTTATACATTTACACTGTGCTCAAAGTGGGCCGGTGTATGGCGGTATGGCATACGGCCACTTCTGTGAGTCAGCTCTGAGTAAGAATGTAGCTGCTCATAGATTCTGTGCGGGCTCACAGAAGTGATGGTATGCCATACCGCCGTGTGGCATATTTACTCACTTCTCCTGTGTGCAATGCCGCTGGGAGCTTTACCTTTAACAGAGCTGGCTGTGCTATGCGCATCCGCATCGCTGCTCAGAGGATGCAAGCCTGACCTAAGGTCACGCGGCGTCATTAGACTGCAGAGTGGGCTGCGCGGAGGAGAGAGCCGGAAGACACAGGACAGGTAAGTGTATTAGCGTTTTTTTTAGAAACGCATGTATTTTATGGCGATTGCAAATAATATAATTTGTAAGGATGTCATACAGGGACAGAACTACGGATGGGGAAATGACCATTCCCTGGTCTATTTTGTGAAGTGGCTGGATGCAAAACTGCTTTGAAAAACCTTCATTGTACAATGTCATTAAGGATGTGGTGGGCACAAAGCACATTTTTCTTTGCAGCTGGGCCATCTACACTCTTGTTTGGTCACTGATGTCATTAGAAGGTAGATGGGGAGTGGGAAGCTGGACATGAAAGGGGCAATAATTCCAGCTGGTGACAGAAGGAGGGACATTAAGGCTTGGTGGACAAAAATAAAGTGGGGGGCAATAAGGCTGGCTGGACACAGGAGGGGCAATAAGGCTGGGTGGACACTCATAAAGAGGGGGCTATAACACTGGCTGGGCACACAGACGGGGAAATAAGACTGGGTAACTTGAAGGAGGGGGCAATAAGGCTGACTGCAAACAAAGTTGGGGCAATAAGGCTGGCTGGACACTCATAAGGAGGGGGGTAATAAGTCTGTCTGGACACAAGATGGGCAATAAGGTTGGGCAAACTGAAGGAGGGGACAATAAGGCTGGCTGCACATAATTAAAGTTGGGGCAATAAGGCTTGCAGGACACAGGAGGGACAATAAGGTTGGGTGGTCACTCATAAAGAGGGGCTATAAGATTGGCTGAACATAGAGAGGGGGCAATAAGACTGTTTGGACAAAGAAGGAAGGGGCATTAAGGCTAGTTGGAAACACAGAAGGAAGGTGCAATAAGGCTTGCTGGGCACACAAAAGGAGGGGTAATATTGTTGGATGGACAAACAGAAGGCAGGAACAATAAGGCTGACTGGACACAGGAGTAACACATAAAGAAGGCAATATAAGACTGGCTGAACACAATGAGGGGGCAATAAGATTGGATAAATAGAAGGAGGGGCAATAAGGCTGGCTGGTCAAAGAAGGCGGAGCAATAAGACTGGCTGGGCACACAAAAGGATGGGCAAAAATGCTGGTTGGACAAATAGAAGGAGGGGACAATAAGGCTGATTGGACACAAGTAAAGAGAGGGACAATAAGGATGGCTGGAGAAAGAAGGAGCGGCAATAAGGCTGGCTGGACAGTCATAAAGAGGGGGCTATAAGACTGGCTGGACAAAGAGGGGGCAATAAGAGTAACTGGGCACACAAAAGGAGGGGCAATAATGCTGGTTGGACCAAGGAGGGGACCATAAGGCTACCTGGACACAAGTAAAGAGGGGGGCAATATGGCTGGCTGGACACAGAAGGAGGGGCAATAAGGCTGGGTGGACACTCATAAAAAGGGGGCTATAAGACTGGCTGGACAAAGAGTGGGCAATAAGACTGGCTGACCACAAAGAAGGAAGGGAAAATAAGGCTGGTTGGACACACAGAAGGAAGGTGCAACAAGGCTGGCTGGGCACACAAAAGGAGGGGCAATAAGGTTGGTTATATACGTCCATCCCTAGAAACGGTCCTGTGGGGGAGCTATCATTGTTTTTCCCTAGCGGTATCTAGATAATTTAATAAAAAATTAAGCGTTCAGTGTAGAAATCATGACATGTACACAATGATTACTCAGTGTTGACCTGTTTACTTTGCCAAACTCAAGACACATCTGGTGCTGAAATTTCCATACCCCCACTTCTAAATTTCCACTTCGAACACTGCATTTACATATACATTGGAAGAATGTAAAAATTTACAAATTTTATAAGTTGCCACATATGTAAAATACCTGAGTAAATAGTTCTAATTCAATTCATAGATTTCACTTATCTTATGTCTGCACAGATTTAATTGATTTGATTATAAATATTTCGGTGTCTCAGTGACTGTTGCATTTGTAAAACAATTAGGGTTACATTTACTGAAGTGCAGTTTTGTTTGTTTTTCAGAATACAAGTTTTGTAAACACCAAATGCCACATTTTGTATGATTTAAAATTACCATTTAATTTTTTTTTTATGTTTTACACATTAAGGAATTTAGTTTTTTAGATGTGTGTGGTAGATAAGTGAATTCAAAATTTAGAGGGGTTGAGATAGGGTTTTAGGATAAAATATTTGCATTCAGGGAAAATATTTTATTACAGTACAGAAATACTAACCGGCTTTGATGTTAAATTGCAATTTAGCCTCAATTGTGTTCTCACAGATTAAATTTGTTATTTGTGTCCATTGGTTTTTATGTGTCTTGCAAAGAAAATCTCTCAGGAAGCCTGCATAAATACATAATAGCAGAAGCTATTAACTTGCGAATGCAAAGTATTGTGATCATTTAATGCACCTGCATGTTAATCTATATGTGTAGTATGTACAGTTGGTAAAGGGTTATGCTACAACTAAACTGATGTGTCCTTATATTAATTGAAACACAGGGAAGGGCCCAAAGAACCGGATTCAGAGTTTTAGATCCATAATGAAGATCAGTAGAAACACGCAACTTGCATGCTGTGCAAAAGGGCATTGGGTATAGAACGTTCTCACGCTGACAGAGGGCATTAATATAACCAAGTGACAGCAGAACTGTCATTACCAATGGGATGTGCTGGAAGCAGGACATGAGTTTCAGCATCTGTTTAAGGGATTTTTTATTTTCAAAGACACTTCCACCGGATTAAAAGCTTACAAGATGGTAATCATAATAGATGAAGATTCCATACATTTTAAGTATGATTTTAATATTTTTTTTTGCTATATTTAATGTATGTATGTTTTTACTGTAACCAAGCATCAGCATGCTCTATACTTGTGATATTTAATACATTTTTATTTTAATATTTATTGAATGGTAAATGCATATCTTTATTTATTTTTGTTTACACATATATTTTTTTTACATGTATTAATGTGATACCCCTGAACTTCTAAACCCTGGGACCCACAGGGTTAACTTTATCTACAAGGCACAAGTCCAGCATGTGCCTGCAGAAGGAGTTGTTTTGGGGTCAGAGCTGGGGGCATATAAACAAACTCTGCCAAGGGAGAGTGTTCCAGGGGAGAGCATCAGGGAGCTTGTGTGCCCCATGACTAGGAGTGAGCAGTGCCTGCGGTGTGTACCTGTCGGCATATTGTACGGCCGATGAAGGGACCGTGTCTCCAGCCGTGGAGAAGACAGTGTGCACCTGGCAGAGGAGAAACTGATTCCTGTGTGTGTGCTGGCGGGAGTGAGAGTCTCCGTGAAAGAGTGGGTCCTCTGCGCCAAACAAGAGAACTGCATCCAGCTGGAAATCAACACCATTGTGCTGACAAGTGGAGGCAGACACTGCAGGACTGGCAGAACAACTGATTGTCCCCATGCCAGCTGAGAGAGTGAGTGAGTACAGATCCTGAACTGCTACCTTATACTATGGTGCATTAAAACCCTCACCTCTCAGTGTTTAGCACATTAGACTTTGTGTGTGTGCCATAATAGAAAGTTTCCAAGCTGCAAAATACTTTGAGAGACACTATAAGTAACTTCAGGCAGATTGGCTGTCCTATCTACACCACTGTTTCTGTGACTTTCCATCTGCAACATGGTACCTGTCATTCCCTTATTATGCCATAACCCCGCATCATTACAATTCCTGTTTTATTTAATCTATACAAGTGACTGCCATTGTTACCAGCCGCCACTGTGGAATTACAAATTTTGCCTTGGAATTACAAACTGCAGCAAGTTGCTTCTCTTGTCATCTTCGTTGCCACCATTCTTGTTTCTTGTAAGCAACACGGCCACAACGATCATCATTGTATGGGACTCCCTGTTTTATGTGCATGCATAGAGGAGCCTCTTGCTTAATTATTTGTGAACATGTGTTTCATGTGCTTTGCCAAGTAATGTCATTCACAACTGTCAGTGTTAATTCTTGTTTAGTCTTTCATGCTATTGTTGCTTGTGGGAAGCCAGTTTGATCTAGGTAGGCCTTGCCTTTGTGAAGTAAAAGTAACTGTCAGAAATAGTGTTTTAGGTGATGTTCTAAAAGTTCATTCTGAAAAGGATACTGGGCTTAAGCTTTTGCCATATTTGTGTGTTTAGAGACAATTTGATTTACCTACCGAATGTTATTGAACTCAGCTTATGTTGCTACAGGTTGAAATTCAAGTAAATTTGCATTGCTGATATGTGTGCATTATTCTGTTCATTGCTTTGCTCTGTTGTGCAAAACCGTTTTGTTTCCTTAAGGTCCCTGCAGGCCCTCTGAATAAACCCTGGGATGGTGCAATTGTATGGCGGTAGCGCAGGCACTGTATACCACTACTGCAGATATTTAAATGAGGAAAACATCCCTTTTCTCATTTAAATATCATGGAATTCCCTGTTCCACAGGTGCAGTAAAGGTGGATACAAACATTTAAATTGTACAGTTGTTACACGCTATCAGGGTAACACTGACAGCATTTAACCTTGTGCCTTATATGATGGTCTTTAGGACCCAGCATCCCTGACTTCACTGTTGCTGGGGGTGTGTTTGTTTGCATGCTCTGATTGGCTGCAGGGACTTTAATTCAATTCTTCCTTGTGTCTCTCACCGCCGGTGATAGTGTCTAGTTTACTGCGTCTAGCCTGCTGTTTTGATTCGTGTGCCTTGTGCTTCTGTTAGCGTCTGCTGCTCTCCATTCTCCATTTGTTACCCTTACCTCTCTCCCGGTCCTCGTAGTGTCCTGTTTGTCCACCTGTGTGTTTGCGCGCGCTGGCGGCGTCTCACTTCGGTGAGGGCCGTCGGCTTCGCTCTCTGCCTCTCGGTGTTTGAGTCGCGGTTCTCAGACTCCAGCCCCATTCTGTGTTTGTCATCTGCCAGAATGTGTGTGCTGTGTTTAGAGCTTAGTCCAACAGCTCTCTGTATCTCCAGCTCCATTCTGTGTTTGTCGTCTGCCAGAGTGTGTACTGTGTTTAGAGCTTACTCCAGGAGCTCTCTATACCTCCAGCTCCATTCTGATTATACCACCTGTCACAGTGTGTGTGTTGTGTTTAGAGCTTACTCCAGCAACTCTCTGTATCTCCAGCTCCATTCTGTGTTTGCCATCTGCCAGAAGTGTGTGTGCTGTGTTTAGAGCTAACTACAGCAGCTCTCTATACCTCCAGCTCCATTCTGATTATACCACCTGTCAGAGTGTGTGCACTGTGTCTTGAGCTTCCTCCAGCAGCTCTCTGTACCTCCAGCTCCCTTCTGCGTTTATCATCTGCCAGAACTGTATGTGCTGTGTTCAGGGCTAACCCCAACAGCCCCCTGTATCTTTAGCTCCATTCTGATTCTACCATCTGTCAGAGTGTATGTGCTGTGTATCAAGTGTACTCCAGTAGCTCTCTGCATCTCCAGCTACTTCCTCAACTCTCCACCTGCCTATAGGTGCACATTGTATGCTTCTCCCTCTTACCTTTGGGGGTCTGTCAAGCTCTGGGTATAACATTAGGATAGGCTAGTCCTTCCTGTACAGCTATTCAGCCTCTCACTCTGTATCTGTTACTTACCTCTGGTCTCTGTCCTGTCGGTACACTTTCTATATGTCTGGCCCTACTCAGAACATATCAATAGGGAAGTCTACTCCACCCTGTTTGTCAGTACTACCCCTAATCATTAATTCTACTCATCACTGGTTCCTACTATATTGGTATGTGTGTTGTGCGACTGGGTTCCTGCTCCTGTTAGTGGCCTGCCAGGTACCTCCAGGGACTGTCACCGGGTGCCATGACCTGCTGGGGTCCTTGCAGCCCAGACTATCCTCACCATCACAGGCTCTAGTGATGACCAGATCCCAGTTAGACTCCGCGCCCCAGTGAGATACCCAGGTACTCTTAACAACAGTATGGCACTTACGTATGACAAGGCAGCACGTTTGCACAGAGATACACAAGGAAAATTTAAGATAGGGCTCTGAACATTAAGCTAAGTTACGTAAGTGCAAGGGGAGAGCAAGGGGGAGTGCCTAATCCTTAGTAGTGCATAACTTAGGTATGGATGCATACGTAAATCGATCTTAAGTCTGGATCAAGCCCATGGATACAGCGGAGATCCAAAAGCATCAAAATCAGATATTTTTTGATTCAATAGTTTTTTAATGATTTTCCAACATACAATAGCACAACCATACCCCTTTACACATCAACATTATAGTACATTCAAATGATAGAAAATACAGCATTTATCTATAACACTTAAACAAGTTATACGTTGAATCTACGGAACCAATATAACGATCATACATATATAGTACAGTTTATATTGACTTTATTGCGTATGTACTACAATTTTTTATTATTATTTAGGCATGCTGTTAGAACTATGTTATCAAATACAATTTTTAACATAACTTCAAACAATTTCTATCTAATCCCCTCCTAACCCTACCCCCACCTATTCATATTCTTACCCATGTTTACCCAAACCATGTTATGTATCTTGGGCCTGATCCAGACCTATGCGATGCACTGTGCTTACTAAAGCACAGCGAATCAGCGTTCACTTTCCCCGACACTCCCCCTGTGCGGGCGTATGGCCCCTTCCTTACGCCGGCTGAATGCTACCCTAACTTCAA
>WWET01001561.1:106647-123102 GCA_011038615.1 Limnodynastes dumerilii | reverse complement strand
GGGGGGGGGGGGGGGGGGGCTCAGTTCCACCCGGAGCGCAGCATTGGTCAGCTGTAGGTATTAATTGTGATTCTGGCCCATAGGGTCATAGTACTTGTCATAGTTTTTTTTTTTACCATGTGATATTTTAGTTGACATAACATAAAGTTCAGAACTCTACTTATGTGTTCATGATATAAACTTGCTCCTATAAGTGTTAGAGTTAAGTGCAACTGCAATAAATTCACCACTATGGGCTAGATTTACTAAACTGCGGAACAGGAAAAATGGAGATGTTGCCCATAGCAACCAATCAGATTCATGCTCTCACTTTCCTATGACATACTAGAAGATGTCAGCTAAAATCTGGTTCTATGGACAACATCCTCATTTTTCTTTATCCTGAGTTTAGTAAATCTTTCCTTATGTATTTGTTTAATAATTCTAATGCAAAAGACATTTTTTGTTGAGAAGTAACATTTACATTTTTCAAAATCTGAACTATTTTTAGCATGACCTTTGGGAACTGATTTTGCCGCTGTGACACATTGATATTCATAAAACCCTGATATGCTCCAAAACATTTTGGTCAGCTCTAATAAGCGCTGTGAACCTTTTCGGTCATGGTAAATTCCACATAAAATCTATATTTCCAAAGTATTGTTATCTAGCTGCTCATTTTAGCCTCAATGTATTAATAATCATCTTGTAGAAATAAGGGAAGAAATGAGCTGTTTCATGTGTTAGATTTGTGACTTATAGTTTTTTAATTACATTTTATCAGCCAACTTCCCTTTTTCCAGTTTAAATGTCATAAAGCAATTATTTTCTTTCTGTGATTTTATGCTACTCTGCAGCGAAGATGATAAACTTCTGGAAGTGTGTCATTGTTCCAGAGGCCCCAAGTAAGAGAGTGTCATTTAAGGCAGCGCACTGATGGATGATTCATTTGACCAAGAAGAGGGCTGACCCAGAATTAGGAGCAACAGCTAGAAAAGGAACATTTTTGTTCTTCAGCCGAGCCATGGTGAACTGCGGAGGAGGCAAAAAATAGTTCAGATGGAAGTCTGATAAGTTAGGTTTTCTAGCTAAATTGTGTCAGTTATCTGTTCAGTTTTTTTTCTCATTACTATATGGTTTAGTTAGGTGCAGGTTTTCTTAATAGTGGATTTGCTAAAGTCAACAAAAGATAAACAGTTATCTTGTAATAACTTTTTTTGTGTGCAGTAGCTAAATATTATACATTTTCCAATATCCCTATTACAAATAACAGCAACTCTCTTTTTACATTACCCAAAAGCAAGATATTTGCTTTCCCCGTATTTTCCCTATATTTGACCAATAGCTATTGTTGTTAATAATTTAAGACGCATAATCCTGTTTTATTGCTTTCATTAATTAATGTAATTAATATTATTGTTGTTAATTATTGTATTAATTGATGTCATATTTACTAACTATCTGTATCTTAAATATACAAACCTAACTATATTAAAGTGTTGTTGCTTAGTGTTCATAGCTGCTGGTGTACAGTAAGAATACATGAGGACCTAACTAGCCTTGAGGAGCCTTAAGCTCATAAGGCTAAGAGTGTAGACTGTGGTAACCTCTTAAGGAATTTTCTGAAGGTCTCAGTAGGTGCTTGTTGATGTTGTATAACAATATCAGAGGAGTTATGTTTATAGGATCTGGCAAGGACCATCACTTACGCTTTCATCACTGGTCTTTCACTTCAACCTAGCCTTTATGATCTCTTCTTCTATTTAACATGCTGGTTGTTCGATTTGGTGCATATTGTTTATATTGCTTTATAGAGCATTTTTTTTCTCGCAATACTCTTTCCTTGCTCTTGTGGTTTGGTGCTAAAGCAGTGCTGAACCGAGTAGAGGCCCAAGTGGTGGTGAGCCAAGGATACATCGTTGGCCTCATGCCCTTGGTATTACTGGTTAGGCTATAAATAAGGGTGATACAAAGTTACACTTAGGATGTGTGAGCTCAGGTTCAGTAAAGGACTGTAGGTCAGAATGTTTCTTTCCACCCTCATCTTAATATAAAATAAAGCAATCTATTTTGAAAAAAGTTACACAAATTAAATAAATTTAATAGTATTTTAATGAACCAAAACTATTTTGTATAGGTTTAGAGATTACAAATTTTCTTATGCCAGGAGCAGTAGGGAAAAATTACCTTTCTAGGGCCATAAATAACAGCCATCAATTGCAAAACACTCACAGGGTCAGATTTACTAAGCTGCGGGAAAGATTTTCTAGTATGTAAGAAGAAAGTAAGAGCAAGAATCTGATTGGTTGCTATGGGCAGCATCTCCACTATTTCTTTTCTGCAGCTTCGTAAGTCTGACCCTTAATCTCACTATATTTTCAAAGAACAAGTGCTACTAAATAACAACCAACATATTTTACTTGTTGTCTTCTAAGAATAGAAAGTGTTCATATCCTTGAGACAAAACACAAACACACACAACTCAAATCATTGTTCAGAAAGCCAAACTTTTCAACATAAAATCAATGTAGATACTAAAATGAGAAATAAATCTTTGCACCACTAGATGTCTCTAAACATCAACATTTCCAGCTTACACAAGGACTTTCACCAAAGTAATGTCATTCCTAGCACCGTGGGCAGCTACTGTAATATATTAGCACATGTTATTAATTACGTTCATTCCTTAGGATGAGTTATAAAATGTTTTTATCACGGAAAATGCAAATACAAACTGGGAATTTATACTTTTACATCAGATAAGATTCGTTCAGGAAATGGATTTCATTAAAATGTTATACATACTCTAAATGTGTGATTCATTTATGGAGTCTGAAAATTACCATTCCTACGAGAGGGAAACTAGAAATAGAATGTAGGAGGTTGCAGCTACTTTACATTGCAATCTGTTAAAATAATGTGATCCGTGAATTTTTATTATATATTCAGGACAGTAGTACAGTATGTTTATACTGCATTTTCCTGTACTTACCAATATTTATAGCTACTACATCAGCTGTTCTGGGAAGTCACTTAGCAAATCATACATTCAACCTGCACAGTTGAGAGGAACAATAATTGGCAAAACTGCTCTATAAAATATTTGCCTCGTTTTACATTTGGTCAAAAAATTTCAAAGCATTTGACATCAAAATGTTGTTTCCTGTGTACTGAACAATAGCCCAGTCACATTACTAAGCAGGATAATTAAGCATTATCGCCCTAGATCTATCCAAAGAGTGAAACAAACCACAAAAACTCTTACACACAGCAGTGCGACTCTACAGAATTGCCTTCTTTAAAATTTCATGGACATAACCTTTCATCTTTACAACCTTATAATCCATGGTAGATTATTACACGATTAATTAGCATAGAATCCTGGGGTTTACATTTTCAATATGCATTTCTGAGGAATGAAGTTAAGGTGACTGATGCTGGTTATACACAACGTTGATGCCCACAGTTCCCAACTAAAGACTCCAATATCCTGAGTAATCGGTGGGGACCTTGTGACAGTGTAGGCTATAGATTCTGCAAATCGCTGGTCAGATCTTTTGAGTCATAGTACAGTCCTCCCTAGTGCCCACTGTTATTACAATAATTTGTATAGAAACCATTAAATTAACAATAATTAATGGCAGAATAACTTCTAAATGGTCTATTTGTTCATTATTGTGATAGGTAATACTGTATATTTTAAGTGACTTCACCCTGAAAATAAGTTCTGTTTAATACCTGGTGGGACCTGCTCCCTAGTTGCTTATTTAATCCTGAATTTCCCATAGCATTAAGAGCACTGTGACAGCAGCCAAGATATTTGAGGATACATAGGCTTTTGTCATGCTATCTTTAGGCACTTCTAGTGTGGTGTGTAGGGGCATAGGCACCACCAAAGTATTACCTGGAGGGTAAAGCAATACTTATTCTCCATGCACTCCTAGGACACGCAGGTACTGCATGATTTGCTATGTAATCAATGAAGGATGTGTATAATTAATTAATTAAGAGACAACTCTGGGGACAGGAGGGGGGATAGTCTGTGTTGAGGAGTAAAGATGTGCAGTGAAATCAGAAAAACTTATGAAAGCTAAGCACGAAATATAATTAGTGCTGCCAGCTTCTCAGGTTGTTGGATCGGAAAATGAACTGGCTTAGTCAAGTGCACTGAAACAAATTAACTAATTACTGCAATACTGTGTTACCTTCCGTATACTGTACATATCTCATTCAGAATTATTATTTTTGGTTACCATGTATTTTTGTTATAGACATGTAATAATAAATGTTTATATAACAATCAAGGTAATGCTCACACTTTATATACAATATCATTCTGGAGCATGTTTAATAGGGTTTTAAGGGAATATCAACTAAATGGAACAGTACTGTAATTGGTAGAGCTAAATATTTCACAGGCAGCTTTTCTTGCCTCAGTCCTGGCTAGACATCTTTGAAAAGTAGCAGTGAAATTATGTTTTTCATTACTGCAGTAAGTAGAAATGAAAATTTGTTTTAACCAGAATTTATTACTCAGTGTTAGTTGACAATACAAAACAATGTTTGAGAGATTCCTTGTAAAAATGTTTTGGCCATGCCAGGCTTTTCTTTAATGCAATAGTTTAGCCTGGATCTGGTGGTCTGCATGGACCACCAGCTGGCTGTTGCCCAGGCCACCTCCCTCAAACACCAGCTGGCTGTCTTCTGGCTGCTGCCTAGCAACAGCCTCACACTAGCTCCCACCGCTTACACTGCCCAAAGCACCCTGCACATCACACACAGTTCTCAAGACACTGCAGGGATGCCACACTTAGAGATTCCTTGTAAAAATGTTTTGGCCATGCCGGGCTTTTGTTAAATGCAATAGCTTAGCCTGGATCTGGTGGTCTGCATGGTTACAGTGGCAAATTACCACGGGTGTATGGAGGGCCTCTTCAGCACATGTGTGTTACTGTTAGGAACCCCCTCTGATATTTTTGAGCACAGTGCAGAGCAGACCAGGAGCCAGATTTACTAAGCTGTGGGTTTGGGAAATTGGAGATGTTGCCCATAGCAACCAATCAGATTCTAGCTGACATTCTCTAGTATGGTATAGGAAAGTGAGAGCTAGAATCTGATTGGTTTCTATGGGCAACATCTCTACTTTTCTAAACCCACAGCTTAGTGAATCTGGCCTGTGGAGGGTATAGATTGATCATCACAGGACCTCCTGATAAATTTACTGTTGTGTTTGTAGAAGCTAAGTTCCACCCTGAGTATATTGTAGGTCCATGTTTTTATTTAGGGATCACACTTAAGTGTGTGGATGTTCACCCCATGTTTATGTAACTTTACTCCATTTTACTTGCATACAAAACATAGAGGTATGGTAATTGGCTTCTGAATAATTTGGTGTTTGTTAGAATGTGTATATATTTATAGTAAGGCTTTAAATTACAAGCTAAATTAGTCAAGGTGTGGGTAAAAATACATTTTAAAGTCTCTTGAGTTTCATGACCCTAACTCATACAAAATTTACCATTAGGCACAGACCTAGGGTCGCCAATTGCTGAGGCAGTCCCAGTGATAAAGGGGTATAAGGTGGATCACTGTCTCAACCATCTGAGAGCACCCGGTGTCTCACCAGCAAAACGCTAAATTGTTTTTATCAGTAGAAAGGTTGAAGCTGATGGACAAATGCTAAAATAATTTTTCACTTGCACACAACCCCACCCTTGATTTTTGTTATGTCACATACATTGTAGGTAAACCATCGCTTTTAAAATTTGTTTTAGTATTCGTTAAAGCCCCGAACAGAGTGCGCACTCACAACAGGTCTTGAAACAGATGACAGACCCTAAGGAAACTGAGGAGAAACCTGTAAAGGGTACACAGGAGTGTTGACAAAAGGATATTGGAATGTAAGATGGTGCATGCTCTGGATTACTAGAATGGGACAGATTGCACGAGGAATGCAAGACAGGAGAAATCTGGAATATCGAGCAGGTAGCCGCTAAGCTGCTAAACTAAAATGGTCCAGAATGTGTCGCAGGAGTATCCATCTGAAATGCAGCATGTTGTAAGATAGCGCAGAACAGTACATTCTCAAGAATATCAGCAACATGTATAGGAGAGCTTAGCAGCTTATCCTCCAACATGCAAAAAGATGTTCAGGTTATTTACCAGGAAAGCAGCAAGATGTTCTGTAGTGTTATGGAGGTTATTTACCTGGAATGTAAGTAAGATTTTCCATAGTGATGTTTAAGAAAGCCACAGGGAATACAGTTAGAAGCAACAGAACACAGGAACTCTAGAACAGAAGCACAGATTAAGTGAGTCTATACTCATATGTGTACCGCACAGCAATTAATAGAGATTGCTGTCTCACTTAATTTAAAAAAAGATAAGTCAGTCAGTATTTTTGAGACAAGGGTGCAAAACTGCGGTATAGTAACATATATTTACCAATCCCCAATTGCTATCCAAAGAGAGCAACTTAGGGAATAAAGAGAAAAAGACCCGCATCTATAATGCACACCAAGCAACTTAAATTATAAAATTAGTCATGTTAATATAACTAGGATCAATCAAAAGGTAGTTAAAAAAGCTAGCGAAATATAAACGTTATTAAATAATGTATTAGATCAGTTATATTACTGATTAAGTGGAAAAAATACCACAAAAATAGAAGACCAGTGGCATAAAGTAATAAGCAGGACTATCACCCAAAAAAATGGCTATAGATCCAAAAAATTGATTATAGTACAATGTGGGGTTAACCATAAAAATACACCCTTGAATAATCATAAATGAACATCAAAAAATCCTCTCCAACACTCTAGTCAGTAGTTAGGATCACATCCAATAATGAGGCATCGGCAAGAAATGCTAAGAATGCCCTGTCCACTACAAAACAAAAAAGAAAATAATAAACCCGCCTCACGGCGGTGCTTTGCTCCCTGGGGAGCCCTCGCTGACCCTGTGTCTTACGGAACAGTCTTACCGGTACATGTGGTGAGCAAAGTGGAGAGGAGAGAGAGACGCCTGTGGGAAGAGTCCTGCTTATTAGCTGGGTCTGCTTGCCGCCGACGCGCGTTTCGCGTATAGCTGTGTCAAGGCGAAGGGAACAGCTGATCTCCGTGTCAATTTATATGTTCATTGCCCACTCAGGAGAGATGTGCTGCGAGGCGCTGCTGATTACTAACGCCCCTATTCAATATTCTAGATATATATTGTTGTAGAGAGCAAAATAAAGGGGGATATTTGTACAAGATAATAACATTGGAGGTTACTTCTGGACAATAGTTGATGCGATTGTCATAGGTTAATCCCATATATACAAATATGGTATACCATACATGAGGACATGATTGTGCATACTGTTTATTTTCATTTTACTAGTGAATATAGATTGTGGTATGGATTACAATATTCCAGTGGTTGTGCATGCATACTAGTTGATGAATGATTTATAATTTATATAATTCGTAGGTGCTCATCAAAATTAAACAAACCAGAGAGTACTGTATTCAAACTATACACATGGGGCCTGATCCAGAACTACGCCGATGCGCTATGCTTACTAAAGCACAGCGTATCGGCGTCTATTCTCCCCGACACTCCCCCTGCGCGGCCGTATTTTCCCTTGCTTACGCCGGCTGAAGGCTACCCTAACTTCAGCCGGCCTAAGCAAGGGAAAATACACTCGCACAGGAGCATTAGTAAGCTAAGCCCTCCCTCCCTCATTAAACTAACTCCCCCCGCCCACCTTCACTAACCATAACGTAGTAACGCTGGGGGGACGCCCCCTCCAGCGTCACTACGCTGTTCCTACAGACGCCCGATCAAACCGTAGCTACGCCAGGCAACATCTGCCCGGCACATGCGCAGATCGGCTTTACAGACAATATTACACTTACGCCGGCCGTAGCTAGTACGGAGTGCGTAGTTCTGGATCAGGCCCATGGTGTAAACACTAAGCAGCAAGTATAGTCATATAATACACAGCCTTACAAAGAAAACTACATATGCAAGTATAAACTTTGGCCCCAATATATATCTCCCATAATAATCTTAGAATAGAATTTAGAATAAGAATTTTTAATAATTGCATAAGTTATGAATTATAAGATAAGTTTCATGAGAAGACAGAGAGGGGAAGAGGGGATTTCCATTTAAGTACCAACTTGTGAAAAACAGACCAGAAAGCATTGTAATCACATTGTACAAGTATATGCATGCAAATATAATTACATACATATTAACGTACACCTATATATTATGAATAATATAGATTGGGAGGTATGTTACACGACAAGGTCTATATTGGGAGGTATGTTGCACGACAAGGTCTATATATAATGCTAAAAAACCAGTGTAACTATAGGAATCTCCAATTCCACAATAAATATAATAGAACCAAATTACATAAACACTAGTACATCTGCATATATGACCTTATGAAAAGACTTAGAGAAACTCAATGCATATAGATTATTCCGATTTTGTAAAATAAAAACTGAGATTGTCTGTTCAAAATTATCAATGGTCCTGTAGATTTGCAACAATGTATTTTGCTATATAATACTCTAGTAGAATGCAACAATTGTGGACTAAGGAATCCGTGACACTGATCGGAAGCTGATATTAGACGGTACTGTGTTAACATTATATTATAGTAGTGTCAGCCCCGTCGAGACAGCACTAGTATTTGCCGAGAAGCAGTAGCTTTCGGATGTGCGAGCACACATACCCGCAATTAGCTGCTTGAACCTGGTATAGTTTTTTCACAAGCTTTTGTCAGTAGCCAAGAACTTAAATCATTTTCCATACCTCATATGTGTTTGGCAACTATTACTGTTATCATTATTGTGGACTTATTGGGACGATTATTATTTATTTTTTTGATCTTTGGACTGCTAATGACTGATTTACAACGGGATACAATTGTTGCATTCTACTAGAGTATTATAAAGCAAAATACATTGTTGCAAATCTACAGGACCATTGATAATTTTGAACAGACTATCTCAGTTTTTATTTTACAAAATCGGAATAATCTATATACATTGAGTTTCTTTAAGTCTTTTCATAAGGTCATATATGCAGATGTACTAGTGTTTATGTAATTTGGTTCTATTACACCTATATATTAGTACATATACACATATTATTATACATGTATATTCCCAATCAAGGGTGTGGATTACGAAGTCCAACATTATAAGAACAAATATCTCCCTAAAGGTGTCAATGATAAATACACAAAGACTTTTAGCTCACCTACAGATATCTCAAACAGGAAGTAGATATAGTAGGGCAGCACTAACTTGGGTAGTAACTAATTATAACGGATAGAACACACTGAGGAAAAGCAATAGTTAAGGGGAAAAGTTCCCGTTTACAGATTATACAAAGAGAACTATCACAAGAAAGCACTAAATTCAATTTTTTCATTTAATCCTTTCGGAGTTAATGAATCCATCAGAAAGATATAGCTTGTTTCTTTCTGTAATAATTTCTGTACTGTGTCACCACGTCGAAGGTCGTTCTGCATCTTCCACATTCCAAAGATTTTAAGGTCTCTGTCAGAACAATATATATAGCGTTTAAATTTCGCTAGCTTTTTTAACTACCTTTTGATTGATCCTAGTTATTTTAACATGACTGATTAAACGTTATATTTTAAGTTGCTTGGTGTGCATTATAGATGCGGGTCATTTTCTCTTTTTTACCTAAGTTGCTCTCTTTGGATAGCAATTGGGGATTGGTAAAAATATGAGTCTATACTCTATCAACTGCAACTAATGCCAGAGAACCACTAACAAAATGGGTGGAAAAAAGGACATAGCAGTATCACTGGCACAAGCAGCAGCAACAGTGAGACCTGACGTGGAAAGTGTCTTGTCCTCTCCCTCTGTCTTCTTCTTCTCTACTGTCATGTCCCTTTGGGGTCTCTTTACTATTAGCTTTCTTTTTTAATGAATGAAGCTGTTCGGCTCGCAGTGAGCCTGGCAGCTTTATTCATTACATTTACTACTACATTACTACTACACACCCCTCCAGCGAGGTTCCTGTGATGATCTCTGGGCTCATCGCAGGAGACTTCATTCATACTTCGTATGAATAAAGTCCTGCGCATGAGCAGAAACTCCCATGAGGGAAAATTTCATGAAAAACATTTCGCATGCGCTTTGTCTTCATATCGGGACTCTAAAGTCTTCAGAGTCGGACGTGTCTACCGGGCAGGTGAGTTTTTCTTTTTTCTTTATTTTTTTTATTGTAATTAATATCTTAAATGTATTTATTTAAAATAAACACAAAACATTTATTTATTTATTTTTTAAATGTACACACACTGATTTATCCCAGCGGTCTCCCCATACATGCCTCCCTTTTCCTCCCCCTAAAAACAGCTATTAGGGGGAGGAAAAAGGGGTAATATGGGGACATTGCTGGGATAATTGCTGAGCTGGCGTTAGTGTTCAGGCGGGAGCGGAGTGTAAAATTCTGCTGCGGCATTTCATAAATATTACGAACCACCAGGCGGCTCTGAAAAGAACGGGCCGGCGGAGACCTCTGATGTTTTCGTGGATTGCCATGGAAAATGCTGTTTTCCATGACAATCCATTGTCTGTAAATATGAAAAACTTGTACATTATCATATGAAAATGATGGGGTAGATCCAGAACTACGTTTGCCGTACGTTTATTCGCGTAGCGTATTTTCGCGTGCTTACCTTCTATACACTCCCCTCGGCACACCCCTTGAACGTTGTCAAGATACGCTTTCCAAACCCTACCTTAACTTTTTCCAATGTAACCGCGGTCATATGTACACGTACGTATGGGCTAGACGAATTTACGCAGCTAAGCACACCCATACTGTACACTTTAAATACAACCCCCCGCCTACTTCACGTATTTCAGACCTATTTTGGACGCATGTAAAATTGGCACGCACACACGTAAGTATTTACGTGACACATACGTGTATGGCCCATACGTTCACAATTACGCTACGCTACTGAGCGTATTTTCTATGGTGCACATGAGCAGTACTTACAAATAGGCGATTTTATGTCTCCGCCACGCGTAAATTCGCTCCGAAGCATTGTTCTGGATCAGGCCCGATGTTTGTAAATAAATCCCTTTGTCCACTCCTCCTGTACCCTATCCTCTTTACTTCCCTGCTCTGTATTTTCTTCTTCTGGAGCTGTCTGTGTCTAGCTGACCGTCGGTAGAGCTGCATCATTCGGAGGTAATTAGAGTTAAGAGTATTTAGTTTGGCAAATTAGGTGAATTAGATTACTGTTAGGAAAATTTTAATACCGAACACAGTAAGTGTTTGGTATAAGATTATGCTATTGAAGTTACATACCACATCCCTTCGTACCTTTTTCTACATAAACCAAAACACAAATTCATAGTTACGTAGTTTTCATCTTACGTACATTGTTTTAAGAATTGAGCTACTACGTAGATAGTGTAAATTAGCTACTACGCATGCGTAGTAGCTCAATTCTTAAAACAACGTACGTAAGACGAAAACGACGTAACTGTGAATCCGGACTAAAATGTGTAGAGCAGTTTGAAACGGTCTTATATCATTTTTGGCAATATTGCTAATTGAATAATATTTCAGAACTATCATTTTATATTTTATACACGTGTTAACTTTAATTTTGCTAATTCTAAAACATGCTAAAACTAAAATCCCATTTTCCACTACCTCATTTAACTTGTTAGTCCAGCAGAAGGTTATTTAATTCACTGGCATTATTGCGCTACAAAGATTTAGTTTCCTATTTCATATAATTTGGCAGAGTTCTAAACAAAAAAAATGGAGATATGGATTTATTGTTACTTTGTAATTGACAAATATTATCTGAAGTCATTTCAACGTGAACCAGACACTTGTTTTAAATAGTAAACATTTCAGCCAACACTAAAGAATTTGTACCAGATCTTGTTTTTCTAAAGTTGGACCTAGTAACAATGTTTTAAGGATTACTTTGAAGGTTGAACACAGACTGGCAGGTTCAGTTTTGTGCCTAAAGGCTTTTCAATGTGACAAATTTTCTATGGTGCATTAATTTGTACAATCCTCATCTGAATTAGAGCAGCCATTGCCTTACTGCACAGTAGGGCTTTTTTTTTTCCATGTGCACGTTATTGCCTTGGAAATCTAGAAGCAGCTTACATAGAAATACATCACATGAATTTAGGACTTGTAATGCCGTATTTTCAGTCTCATGAGAAATAAAAAATCTAAGAATTGAAAAGGTCACAGGATTCTGAGTCATATCATTTAGTAAAGTTGGATTTTTAACGTCTTTCAAACAAAAGTGTATTATTGTATTCATACAATATAAGTTATATTTCAAGGCTTGTTCAAATTCCTTTTCTGTATAGTAATACTATTCATATGTGAGCCATGGGGACCCAGCACCTGTCTGCCAGAAAATTATCCCAATTACTTTATTTTGAATAGAACATTGACAATAGGATCTACTAAAATGAACACATCTTAATTTTTAGTACATTACTTTGGAGAATATCTTGTATTTCAGTAATTATGGTTATGAATAATTATGGTACATTTGTTGACAGTTCAGTTCCTGTAATTTTAGCAAATGCATTTGAGGACTGGGTCATTCTGAAAGACTGCAGTTACAATAAAAGTTTCTAAAGTGGATGGAAAGTTAGAAGTCTTTGTTTAGGTCAGACTTATAGCACAGTGTTGCTGTGAGAGACACTTTAATGGCATAGTGCATTAATCACCATTGTGTTAGTGCTGCTACTGGCTATGTGCCCTTTGCACAATAAGTCTTTCAGAGGCACACATAGTATTCTGGTGATGTGTTCACAGCATGTAACAGAAGCAGATGGGCAAAGCTTTGCTCATTTTTCAAAAGAAATGTGAGAGACAATTTTCATAAAATTTGTCATCAATCAAGAAATAGGCCTTGTTGAATGCACCTCCCAAGTGATAGCAACTGAAGTGCAGTGTGCTGGATCATGGCAGCTACTTGTGTACTACATACTCTATGGTTGTTGTATTCTGCATAAGGAACAGGTGAAGGTATAAAGAGGTGGAAAATGTGGAGAAACGATTTGGCACCAGACAAATCATGGTCTCATGCAGCATCTGGGCTGCACAAATTGTTGTGTGCCATTCACTTTATGGCTCTTTCCAGTCTATGACCGGAAAAGGGGTTGGTATATCACTGGCAAGCTTTTCCAGTCACTTTTCTGATGTGTTAAGTGCCCTTAAAAGCTGTTGCTTGTCTGCTTCCCCAGCCAGGAGTCAAAGTGGTGTGACTTAAAGGTAGCCTTCTATAGACTCTCAGGATTCCCTAATATATTGGGAGCTAAAGATTGCACTCACAATGTGCTGAGACCACCTAAAACAAGGGCATATTTGTACATTAATCACCACCATTTCCACTCCCTCAATGTACAGATAGTCTGTGATGCAGAGATAAAAATCATAAGTGTATTAGCCAGTACTCCTGGGTCATTTCATGATGCCTATATTCTGAGGCAGTTATTCCTTTATTCTAAAATTGAGAGTTGAGAAATACCAGAGGGATGGCTTTTAGGTATGTTTAATCTAAAATTTGCCACAAGTCCCAAACTGCTGTGTCAATCTCTACTGTAATCCCTTGAGTTACCAAAGTTGGGCAGGACGTGATGATGTCATCATGCCATGCCCACCCTGACACAAGATATTACAGTAGTGATTGACTGTGAGTGGGGCTTAATGAAGGGATTTCCATACATCACGTCATTAAGCCTGAAAATTATTTCTTCCCTCCAAGATCTCCTGGAGGGAAGAAATAAAAAGTAGGCAACCCTGATTTATTCACCCTATGTATGATTTATTTGGCTTCACATTTGTTGTTTATGTCATTCTAAAATAGTGACAGACATTTGTATATTTTCAGGTGACTCAGGATATGGGTGTCACTTCTGACTCATGACTCCTCTGTTGAATCCTCACACTCCAGGACAGCACAGATATACTAAAGCACACATTGCCACTAGAGGTGTGGTAGAATGTATCTTTGGCTTATTGAAGACCAGGTTCAGGTACCTTGATAAATCTGGTGTTGTGCTCCTCTACACCAATGCAAAGGGGGCATATATTGTGCTGGGTTGCTGTGTACTGCATAATGTGGCTTTAGAACAAGCTAGCCCGGAAATTATTGAAGAACACAGTGATGAAGCTGGGTGTCCATCTTGTAATGTGTAGGCTACAGTGGGGGATAGGGAAATAAGGGATGGACGCATAGCAAATTATTTTTCATATAAGTTTTTAGAGTTAATATAAATGTCTATTATTTATTCCATTGTTGACCACTAACCAATTTGTTTCTTTTATAAAGTGTTCTGACTGCACTTCTACATGTATGTGCATGTGCTCATTGGGCCGTATTCAGACCTCAGTTTACCAATATGAAGTACTGCGCATGCGCAGTAATTTTGTTACAACATCTACGTTACTTTTTGCAACGTAGATTGCGTATACGCGGTCCCACTATCACTTGACACTAAATTGTTTTCTAAAAGAAAAATGTTACTTGAACAATGCTACAAGTCATAACTTGCAAATTGTGATTACAGCATTAACAACATGTGAATTGTATTTTCCAATACATTTTCAAAAACAACATTATAGACAAAAAATAAACAAGACATTGTTAAACATGTTACATATGCCTTAAGTTTTGTGCAACACCTTCCACTACTGTGTGCACTATCCTGGCTCTACCACCTCTGGTACAATCACCATGTCTTAGAGCAGCGCTCCTCAACCAGTGTGTCATAGAACACTGGAAGACCTTGCCTTGCCTTAAGGAAATAAGACGATACTGGGAAGGCTGCAGACACATGAATGGGAGCTACTAGGGAGGTTGGAGACACATGAATGGGGACTACTGGAGAGACTACAGACTTATGATGGGGGCTACTGGGGAGGCTGCAGACACATGATGACATAGTTAAATTAGTTATAAGAAAAAAGTTATTAGCTGCGATTTTAAATTTTATGAAATAAAAAATAACAATTAAATGTAATATCTGTGTATGCACTTTGCAATTCCTGCTTTTTTTGTATATTTTGCTTTTGGTGTGCCGCGGAATTCTGGGAAGGGCTTAGGTGTGCCATGGAATTCTGGGAAGGGCTTAGGTGTGCCACGGAATTCTGGGAAGGGCTTAGGTGTGCCGCAGAATTCTGGGAAGGGCTTAGGTGTGCCGAGGGTGAGAAAAGGTTGAGGAGCACTGCCTTAGAGAGGCGTGTTTTGTGACGAACTAGCAATGTGCTGCCTATCTTCTTTAATAAGGCACACAAGCGCACCACATTAGCATTAACCTCCTTTAATGTGTTGTGTAAGGATGTCATAGATGCGGAATGGTGTTGAAATGTTACATTCAGCAGCTCTAGAGCTGAACCAATGCGATTCATGCATAAACTCATTATAAAACTCACTCTGCGTAAATTGTCCATAAAATCTATGCATAAATTGACTTTGGACTGTATTCACACTTGCGAGTAAACTAAGTACGCACGTTTTCACAAACATACGCACCTAAGTGGCAAGGCAACTCCCATGACACTCCCCTCATACTTACAGACTTTCGCAGACTATAGGGCAACCTTAACTCTTCGTGCGTATATTTGTGCTTAAGTTGCTTAGGTAGGTGCGTACATTCTTAACCGCGCCCTTAATAGGCCATTTAAATGCCTCCCCCCACACACTTTCACTTAACTTCCTGTTTACAGAGGACTGACACACCCCTTCATAGGTGTCTCACTAAGCACGAGTTTGAAGTACGTGCCTAAATCCTACGGAGCTTGGTAAATAAAGTTACTACACATGTGCAGTTTAACCGATCCTAAAAATACACACGAAACAAGCAGCATTTTCTTAAGTGTGAACACGGTCCTTTATTCTTGTAGAAAACCTATTTGTTCTTAGAAAATTGAAAATAGATGCAGCCAGTTGTGCAGCTGGATCATTTTCAATATGAGCCCTTGGAGGCACCTGAGGCTCCACAGATGGGTTGGGGTGATGCTTGTAAGCCTGGAGAAGGTGGCTCTACAATTTAGAGTGTGTTGACATCAGTGTTTTCTGCTTCTTCCACAAGAACTCGCGTAGATTACTCCATAGGCGCCTGATGAGAAGTGCCTGTTGACAAAATGTAAGGTAAGTATATTGATCATAAAATGTTTGCAATAAAAATCTTTATACAGAAACACGTTTCTATATATTATTTATTACATATTTTTTTATCAAATTCTGTATAGACATAAATGTTAACTGTAAAAATTATATCATGTTTTTGTTCCAACAATGCTTATTGAACTGCACTTTTATGCATACATATTTAACTTACCTTGTTCACCATGTTGTTATGAAGGACTCGAGGAGAAGAAGAAGAAGGAGGATGACTGCTTGTTTACATCATTATCTTTGGATAGATTATCAGGAGA
>WWET01001561.1:65600-81329 GCA_011038615.1 Limnodynastes dumerilii | reverse complement strand
TTATATATCATGTATTTTTTAATTAAGAGCTCACCCCCAGCAGAGGTCCCCAAGTCCCTAAAACAGCCACTCTGAAACAGCACCACCTGTCAGCTGCTAACACAGACGCTTTAAAACACAGCAAACTATCATTTATCGTTACCAGTTTTTTTTATATAGTGTCATTATATTACATAAAATTTTGAAACAATTATTATAAATCAAGACTGTGTAGTAACAAACAGACAGGGGAAGAGGAAATGTTAAGAGGGTCATTAGGCAATTGGAGTTTAAAGTCTAACGGTAAAGATAGATAGATAGATAGATAGATAGATAGATAGATAGATAGATAGATAGATAGATATAGCTTTTGGCAGTGTCCTCAACAAGCACTGCTCTTTCTGATTTAAGCCCCATATGTCCGCAAAATATTTCTCTATATGAACTCACACATGTATCTTCATAATAGTTCTCAATATGTATCTACATAGGTCATTATCTTTGTGTCTTCTAACAATCTATGTACCCCAATATAGTTATCTAGATGCCCCCACATTCGGTATAAATGTGCTCTTACAATTTATAGATGTAGCACAACCGTTTTTTCCATGTGACCCCACAACAGTTATTATTGTGTCCCCACAATAGGTATTAATATGACCTCACAACGGTTATAGATGTACATCCAAAATAGTTTTCCACATACCCCCATAAGATAATAATGTGCCACCACAATTGTTATTATTATCCCCACAACTACTCCCATCCTTGTACCCCCTTTCCCCTCTGTGCACTTACCTTTCCTATCTTCTGTTTTCCTTTGCTCTCATATCCTCATATCTAGTAACACTGCATTAGGAAGTAATGTTAGAATTTTACTGAGAAACAGAGTAATGACCTAGCAGCTTCTGACAAAACAGTTCAGCCAGGGGTACAGTGACTTTGCCCGGCTGCTGCTGAAAAGCATTATTAACAGCAATGGTCAGACAAGGTCACTGTAGTCAGTAGGTACAGTGTTGCCATGAAGAGTCCAGAGGGTGCCGATGGCACTCCCTTAGACTTTGTGCCCATCAGAGCCCGAGGAACATGCCCAGTCAGACTCTTACAAGTTATGTCTCTGTTCACACAAAATCAAATGGAAAAATACGCTTGAGCAAAACCATGTTGAACCAGGAAACTCTCAACTCTAAAATGATTTTGACCTTACACTGTACAATCCAATGAGTAGGGCCATTTTTGCTTAGTATTTTTTGTGCCTCTTTTTAAAATACTTCCTGTTTAAGACTTCCTACCCCAGTTTTTCTCCTAGTACTATTGCTATAATTACAGATTAAAGAGTGAATAAAAATAAACTTTCTGCTTCCTGACTTTTAGTGGGTGTGGATTGCTGGTACGAAAGGCCGTTTTGCAAAAGGGCTGTTTCATACGACTGAATGGAGAATAGGTTCGGAAATTGATGGCTTCTACCTCGAGGAGGAGAAGCAATCGATGTTCCCGGGAGTGAAAGCCTATGTGCTAAATGGTAAGCATCTTTCTACCTTAACCCTTATCCTTACTCTATCCTTCTAACCTTAACCCTCTCTTGCTCACAGCCTGACCCTAAGACTCCCCTCTCTGCATCCTGATCCTTAGACTTCCATCCCCATACCCCAACCCTAAGACTCCCCTCCCCGCAGCCTGACCCTAAGACTCCCATCCCCCAGTCTAACCCTGAGACTCCCCCCCTGCAGCCTGACCCTAACGCTCCCCTTTAATTACCCTAATCCTCCCTTCCCCAGAGCCTAACCATAAAAGTCCCCGGAGAGTGTTAATCACCTCTCTGGTCGGTCGATTGGTATGGCAGGTCTAAAACGGGTGCAACGGGTCTGTGGTGGCTTTTGAAAAATGAATGGGTAAGTATTCTGAAATTGCTGAAAATGCTGAAAATGCTCAAAAATAATTCCTTTTTTGAAACAGTGACAGACAAAAATTAGCTTTTGGCTGTCTATACTTCTAAAAAGGTCCATTTTGTGCGGCAACTTCATCCCCTAGTACTCACACCAACACATGGATGCATAGAACAACATATTTCTGTATAATAAGAAAACAACATTAAAAATAATGTAAAAACTAAAAGTAACAGCCCTAATGGGGGACTGATTAGGACAGTATCATATCTAAAATGGAGCATTGCCCATGATTACTTTATATGAATTGAACTGGATTGAAATAAAACCTTTTTTTTTGTTGCCATAACTTCCCCTTACTAATATATGATAACTGGCCTGAGTGGCACATAACATTATGTTAAATGAGCAATGATAGCCTGTGTCCTCATTTGCATGCAATGATCTAAACCTAAAATGTCATTACAGTTTAATAAATTATATATTTATGCAATCTTTAAATTGCTGAAATGTGCTCAGGGGATTTTATAGATATGAAAAAAAGAAGTGATGAGACTTATCACAAGCTGATTTCTTTCCCTTTTATGATAAAGCAAAGGCAGAATGACACAAGGTATTTATAAATGACTAAAGTTAGAACTGCTACAGGCTACTTTAAAATTAGATTACGGGAAGAAAATTACACATATTTAATATTACCTGGTAAGGAATGAAAGAAATGCGTTTAGTTTTTATGAAATGATCTCAGGTTATGGTGTCTTTCTACATATTACATTTCTTCCCTGTTTAATCTAATTAGTCAACTGGAAGGATAACTGCTGATTTGTAAAGAAATAAAAGAATACAGAACAAAACTACGCTGGAAAGAAATCATTATGCAATATTATCCATATATGAAACATAATTAAATTATCCTATTTTTATGTGAGAATTAAGTAAATGCATTTTTGTGACTTTTGGATCATGAAATAAATGTAACTTAATTTGTTAGAAAGGTTTATAAAAAAAAATTTAAACAAATCTAGAGTAATTCTTTGTGAACAAACATTAACACATTGCAATTGCCAACTGGTATGTTAAGCTTTTCATATAATGAGAGGATAAACAGGGTTAGATCCCCTTCTCATGGAATATTGGGTGCTAACAGCCAGCTACTGGTTTATTGATATGTATAGATATTGGAAATATTGTTTTTGAAAGGCTTAGTTGTATCACGCATATTGTATTAATTGTCAAGTCAATTAGCCATGTCGTCATAGTAACAACAACGTGTAGGTGTATTATCATCAATTACAGTACACTGGCTCTGGCAATGTGCACCCTCACCACTAGCCTTTCAGAAGCACCAGGAGCATAATGCTGCCAAATGAGCTATAATAAAATTATTAGTATTGAAAATCTATATTGTAATTTCAGATATGCAGGTTATAAAAAAAAAGGTCAGAATGCTAAACTATCACTCAAGGCTTGACTCAAAGTGAAAACATGTCATTTTTTTTAAATACTTTTCATTTCTTTCACCTTGAAATACTATACATAAATTTTGATCATCTTGGATCTAGAAAGAACAAAGAAATTATAAATTGGGCTGGAACCTCATATATTCTAGGGGGCATTTTCCAATAGTTAGGATTGGAATACACCCTCATTTGGTACTGTAGTGCATATACGGATGCTACGGTACCTGTATGTACCAAGACTGGATCGTGTGGGACGAGACAGAGCTGAAATCGGAAGCACTTCCGCTCTGTGGGAGGTATGTAGATTGTACAATAAAGGCTGGCTTTAGCCCAGCGGAAACCTGTATGAGCGAGATTAGTGCCATACCCTTGGCCATATGGAGTTTAAGGGGCAGAATGGATTCATAGTTAGAGTCGCTGGTCCAATGTTATCTCATAAATAATATAGAACTGTATTCAGACTTAGTAAAGTTAGACAACTTATTCATGTCGTGTGCATAAATTGGCATTTTTTTGCAAACTGCACAAAAAAACCGCGGCAGATGTTACACATTGAATCTCAGTGTGTATGATGTTGATTCCCGCGTATGCGCAACTCCATATAACAGGGCGTGACAACATTCTGTATGTTCAAGAATATGCAATGTGCGTGGTGGGAGGTATTTAAATTGTACAGTATGGGCTGGGTTTAGGCACATCAGCGCGTCTGAGCGCTACATCCGCACAACAATATGCACAGAGAAGTTAAGGTAGGGCTATGGTCGCATAAGTCAGCTAAATTCCATAAGTGAGAGGAGAGTGTCATAGGAGGGCACTAGTCACTTACATGCAGATTTTTGCCTTTCTGTGCGTACTAAAAGCACTCTTAAGTTTAAACACAGTCCATAGAGGTCAAAGTTGTTTTGTATTCATAATGCATAGCAACTACTTTGACTTTTTAAAATCACAGCATTCTCAAACTCCTTGGGGATGAGCTAATGGGTATAACCCTCCTAGGTCTACTAAAAATATAACGAATAATAGATATAAAGTGCACACATTTCATATATAGCTCTAGCAATAGATAATAAACACAGCAAACACACAGCACAGTCTACAGGGACCCTTTAGATATTCAATGTTCACAGCCTACTAGTATAATCAGTCTCCGTTTATTGGTATATAAATAAAAGACTCCGAAAATCCGCCTTGGTATTTATGGACCTGATTCAGAGACATAACAGAAAGTTACTCCTGGGCAAAACCATGTTGATTTCAGGGGGATCTAAGGGGGACCTCTAGTGAATGAAGCTTCATTATCCATTGAACCCCCGAAGGAGAAGCACCGGACTTCAGCATCTCTGCACAACAAGAAGAGGATTCTTCTAGCAAGATCACGTTGTCTTCAAGCAACGCACCCAAGATAGCTGACTACTGAAAAAGGAGTATGGATTAGTTTTTTACATTTTTACACTATGGGACACTTGTGTTAGATTATTTCATAGTTAGGATAGGGACCAGTTTCATAAAATAACAGACACTATTGGGACACTAGTATTTAAATACACATATAACAGGGCTAGACTTTTTTGGGGGATCCACTATAGGATTCATTTACATTACATAGGCGACACAAGATTAAGTTTTTAATGGGACTTTTTTATACACATTGGGGTAGATCCAGAACTCCGCTTGCAATACGTTTACTCGCGTAGTGTATTTACGCGTGCGCACCTTCTATACACGCCCCTTGGCACACCCCTTGAATGTACGTATTTTGTCCGAGTTCCGCTTTCCAAACCCTACTTTAACTTTTGCACACGTAACCGATGTCATCCGCTCACGTACGTATGTGCAACACGTATTTACGCAGCTAAGCACGCCCATACTGTACACTTTAAATACAAACCCTTGCCTACATAGCGTATTTCAGACGTGAATGGCCCATACGTTCACATTTACGCTACATTACAGAGCATATTTTCTATGGCACGCATGCGCAGTACTAACCAAAATGCGATTTTACGTGTCCGCCACGCGTAAATTCGCTCACAAGCGTTGTTCTGGATCTGGCCCATTTTTCTTGGCACAGTAGCACATTAACCCTTGTCATGCTGATACTTATAGTACTAAAAGGCTCAGCATGCCCTGCAAGACATGGGCATGCTGTGCCTTTTAGTACTATATGTGCCAGCATGTTAAGGGTTAACAGCAACCCATGCACTGGTTTTTAACTTAAAAAATTTATTTGTTTACAAGGTTTTTTTTTGTTTTTGTTTTTTAACTAAGGAGCACAGACATAAACCCTGCTCTTTTTTTTAACGATTTTTTGGGGGATTTAAAAAAAAAAATTAAATACATTTTTTCCAAAAAATCGCAAAAAAATTAGATATCAAGGAAATCGACCTTGATGAATTTACCCCTAGGTGTTTCTAAGGTGACACTAAAATTTTACCACCGCAAAGTCAACAAAACATTACCCCTAACGGTGGCTATATTATCCAAATTATAGATTTAGCAATTGTGTTATATTTTTTATTAAGAATAGCGATTTAAGCAGTGTTGGTAATCCATTGAATATGGTTGGAACAGTAAGAAACAGACTCACAGTGCTGTATCATAGTATGTCCTCTTTTGGTATATCGTGCACCGTTACTCACAGCTGGCAGTTAACTAAAGGTAAAATCATTAATTGTCCTACCTTTTTAATCCACTGGTCTGCAACATTGGTTCCTTAGGGTAAGTTCCCCACCGAATCTTGATACTGATACTGCAGTCTTTCAGTATTCAGTAGATTTCCGCAGTCTGTCTTAGCAATTTTGTTGCTTGTTAAAAGGATATTCCCTTGTAGGCTGATTCGTTGTATCAATGCTGTGTAGTTCAAAAAGTCTTTTAACGCGTTTCTCCTGGGTCAGGTTTCATCAGAAAGTCTTTGCGAGTTTTTGGTGTTTTTAGAAGGGAATTGGTCATTTCCAGGGATGCTGCTGAATATACCCTGGGTATTAATCTGATTCACACTACAGAGGCGTGTAATCTCTTATCAGAAAAATTATGTTTGAAGAATGTATTATCTTGGGAATGATCCAAAGTTGGAAGCAACAACAAAAACAGAAGCTGAGCATATCGGCAAAACCATGTTGAAATGAAGGGGAGACTAATTTAAATGTATTAACAGACGTTTCCTCACCAAAATCTACATTTATTAAAACTGTTAAGTATACAGTAGGTGCACTATACTCAGAAGTATATTCCATGCATGTATGCAAAAAGAAAACACATACTTTAATTAGCAATCTTTTTAGTTGTTGCTTTTAACTCTGATTAATCCCCTATGTCTCTTAACTGGTATAGAATCCAAGTGAAGTGCAGACGGTAACTTTAATAGAAAAACACATGTCAACATAGTTGTGCTTTTCACTAAGTAAAAAACACTTGATGCATTTTTCTATCACTTATCCTGCCGACGCATATATTACTATAAGGAAAAGCTGTGTAAATAAATAATAAACAAATGTTGTGACTCACCGTTTAGCAGTCATCTGTCTTGGGATGACTTGCTAGTATTTTCATCTTCTTCTGCAGATCTTCTTTCAAAGTTGCTAGGAGAGGCTTGTCAGCTTGCTTGAAGATGTTCCTCCGGTGCTGGCATCTGGTCTTCGGCCTCTTCTGGCCCTTTCAACGTCACCAACATTAGGGGGCATTCGTGTCTAGTGTTGGTCACGTCATTTTTCCTATAAAAGGGGGCCCCCTAGCGACAGAGCAGTCATTAGGAGCAGGGACATAGAGGAGGAAGAAGGGTGCGTCGTCAAAAGGTCCAAACGAGGCTGAAGACCAGATGCCAGCACCGGAGGAACATCTTCAAGCAAGCTGACAAGCTCACTTTAGGGTACATTTTTTTAACGGTGGCCACCAGTATTATCTAGCAGTATATGCGTCAGCAGGATAAGTGATTAAAAAATGCATGCTGATTTTGAGATGGAGAATCGCCGTGCTTTTTAATAGAAAAGCATGGCGATTTTTCAATTTTAAAATCGATCAACATCAACGGCGATTCAACATCGATGGCAAAAATTTGCACATAGTAAATGCTGCAAATTTAGCAAAAATCGATGTTGAATCGCTGTAAAAAAACAACCTTAGTAAATGAGGCCCATAACATCCTACAATTCAAATTAAAATCTTGGTATTGTATTCCTCCATAAATTATTCTTGTAAATGTAATACCTTCCTGTCTCTGGATACTGAATACTGTCCTGCAACTGGTGAGAGAGCCCACTCGCAAAGAGGTAATCTTAGATTTGGTACTTACAAATGGTGACCGAATCTCAGAAGTAAGTGTGGGTGTGAACCTAGGATCCAGTGATCATCAAGCAGTATGGTTTAGTATAATGACTGAGAGAGAAGCGTGCCACACGAACAAAGGCTCAATATTTCCTTAATGGCATTACATTAGAATCTACCGAGGAGGAAAGGGATCTAGGAGTCATTATTTCCAGTGACTTAAAGGTAGCCAATCAATGTAACAAAGCAATGAGAAAGGCAAGTCAGATGCTTGGTTGCATAGGGAGAGGAATTAGTAGCAGAAAGAGAGAAGTAGTGATGCCCCTTTATAAGTCATTGGTACGCCCTCACCTAGAATACTGTGTTCAGTTCTGGAGGCCATATCTCCAGAAAGACATAAATACATTAGAGACTGTGCAAAGAAGAGCAACTAAAATGGTCCATGGCTTTTGTAACAAATCATACCAAGAAAGGCTAGAGGAACTAAACATGTATAGCTTGGAGCAGAGAAGGGAGAGGGGGGACATGATAGCAGCTTTCAAATACATCAAGGGTTGTGACCAGCTAGAGGAGGGTACCATTTTTCAAAAGAAAAGGTGTAATAGAACACAAGGGCATGGATATAAACTGGAGGGTGGTAGATTCAAAGGAAATGTGCGGAAAAATCACTTCACTGAAAGGGTGATAGATAAGTGGAATAGCCTCCCATCTGAGGTGGTTGAGGCCAATACAGTAGAACAATTTAAACATGCTTGGGATAAATATAAGGGTATCCTAAATTGTAAACCAAATTGAGGGTAAATAGGGTCTAGGGTCAGTATAGTTTTGAATAAACAAATGGGCAGACTAGATGGGCCATGTGGCTCTTATCTGCTGTCACTTTCTATGTTTCTATGTCTCTTTTCTACCTGCTACGGGACTTCTTTGGCAATGCCTCTATCAGCTACCCATGCAAAGACAATGGGCCTGATCCAGAGCTATGCGGGGCCACTGTCTGTAAGTACGGCCAGCGTAGCTCTGTGCACTCCCCCGACACTCTCCCTGTGGCTGGCGTAATTGCACACTGTTACGCCGGCTGAAGGCTACCTTAACTTCAGCCGGCGTAACAGTGGGTAATTACGTCGACCACATGCTCGTAAGTCCCTAAACCAGCCCTCCCTTCCTAATTTCTCTCCCCCCCCCCGCCTACCTTCCATAACTACAGCGTAGTTACGGAGCTGCCCGCCCTTCCTCCGTAACTATGCTGTCATTGGTCATTCGTATCAAACCCCTCCTCCAAGATATCAGTGGTCTTTAGTTGAGGCTATGGGCCTGATCCAGACCTACGTTAAGACACCAGCCAGCAGTGTAAGATCGGCTTAAAAGCCGATCTGCGCATGCACCGGGCATATTTTGTTTTTGTAGCTACGGCAACACCCGATCGTTGATCGAGCGTCCGTAGCAGCACCGTAGTAACACTGGAGGGGGCGTCCCCCAGCATTACTACGTTCAGGTTAGTGTAGGTGGTCGGGGGGAGTTAGTTTAATAAGGGAGGGAGGGAAGGGTTAGCAGGCATATGCTCCTGTGTGACCGTATTTTCCCTTGCTTAGGCCGGCTGAAGTTAGGGTAGCCTTCAGCCGGCGTAAGCGAGGGAAAATACGCTCGCACAGGGGGAGTGTCGGTCAGAGTGCTCGCCGATACGCTGTGCTTTACTAAGCACAACGCATCGGCGTAGATCTGGATCAGGCCCTATGACACTTACTAAGAAGCTTAGAAACAATAGATGGTTAAAGCAGCTCAGTGACTTTTAAAATTAAGTAGACTTCAACCCCTCCTTAGGTGATTTAATGGGAGATGCATATTTTAACATACAATAAGAGTTAACATGTGAAACATGTATCTGAAAAATATTGTACAAATTTGATAAAATGTTACATTTAAAATGTATTAACTGGGAATAAAGAGACTGTCTGTGTAGTGCATATATACGACATTGAGATAATGCAGAAAAATTATCCTCAGACAGTAACAGAGATGACTGATTGTTCATTGTTATGCCTGTAGCTGAATTTAAAAAGCAATTATCTGCACAGGTCTTTTGGGACTTGTAGGTAAAGGCCAGATAGCTAACATTTATTGGATAAAATGTAATTGGTAAAGTTTCTGTAACCAGTTTGTTTAAGAGGAACATATTGTAATTAAGCGTTTTTCAAAGAAAAGCATCTTGTGTCATTTTAGTAAAAAAAAATATATATTTAAGAAATTATCAATTTCCAAGAACTACCTTTATATTTTTAAATGGATGTCAAAACTACCTACAAAAATAGCTATTAAAAAAGCATTCTCTACACAGAAAAAATACCTATAACATTGTGTACATTTGCATTACATTGCAAAACAGAAGATAAAATTAATAAATATAATATAATAAAATAATTTGATAACTACTATGTAATCATAGCCACAATAAATAGATAATTCTAGATCAGCCTATTTTCTTATTTTAATTTTAAGTGTCATTTGCAAGGCACCAAAGAAGCAGATATAATCTTTCTGTAATTCAGATTGTTTCTCAGGAGACACCACTGTTAATATGTGATTGGAAGTGTTCATGTATTGGTAAAACATACATTAATAACAAATATTTATATTTTTCGAAACTTGCTGCTGATCTAGTCCTTGGTATTTCTGTAATGCTTCTAAATGCATGTGTGGAGCTGCACTTAACCCACTCCAGAACATGGTGGGCAAGATACTACAGTAGGTGACTGGTTGATGTCTTCCTGGTGAACATCTTCAAGTATTCATAATAGATCAATGGACCATGGATAGCTCCATTCACAGAGAACTAACAGCAACAGTTTGGCAATTTAATCAGAGCTAGCATAAAAGCTGCTGTGAATGAGTTAAGATCATTGGGGTAGATCCTGAGCTTTGTACGCGAGCGTATTTACGCTAGCTGGTGACATAAAAATGGTGTTTTGTATGTACTACGTATGCGTGGGGGAGATGGAAGGGGCGTGACATCCATACGAAGGGCCGTGACATCCATACGACACCTGTAATTACACTTTGGATATTTTAATCGTATAGTTTGGGCGTGCACTTACATACGTGAAGCCTTTAAGTACGTCAGTAGTTACATTTTGAAGAGTTAAAGTAGGGTTTGGGAAGTGTAAAACAACCAAGGTACGTACGAGCGAGGTGAGTGCCTAGGGGAGTGCATAGAAAATACGCTAGCGTAAATACGCTACGCGATGAAACGTAACAAGCACTTAGGTCTGGATCCGGCCCATTGTATGGTGAGACAGCTTTAGCCCAATGTTATATAGCTGAGTTACACATTTCATTTATAGTTCTTTAGACGTTTGATGAGTAATCACCTATAGTGAGTATGGCACTAGGCCTATAGTTATTTACTCATTTTATTTATTAACAGGTTTTTATATAGCACTATTACGATTATGTAGGACTTTACAATTTTAATAATCATTGTAACAAGACTGAGTAGTAACAAACAGACTGGGTAGGTAAGAGGGCCCTGCTCACAGACCTATAGGACATTTATGCATTAGGGCAAGTGCTATATATACTGTATCATAAAAATGGACCAGCCAGTTGTATGCTAAACATGCTCAGTGCTTTGTTTGATCCAGTCACACAGCAGCGCCAAAACTTTTAGTATGGAAAGAGAAAGTGTTCAGTTTGTGTTAATCATCAGAAAGGAAACTGAATAGCAAACTGGTTGTATATAGGATAGACAAATGGTAAGATGTGGGTTGAGGAATTTGGTAAGCTTGTGTGAAAAGGTTAGATTTAAGAGAGTGCTTGAAATTTTAGAGACTAAAGGCTTATTGGGTGAAGAAGGTTATTCCAGAGAGTGTGTGCAGCTCTGGAGAAGTCCTGTAATCGGAAATCAGAGCATTTGTTTAGTGTAGAAGAGAGCTGTATGTCCTGTGAAGATCTTAGAGAGCGAGCTGGGATATATCTTGAGATGAGTGAGGATATGTATGCAGGTGCAGTCTTATTAATGGCTTTGTAGGTTAGCAATAGGATTTTGTATTGAATTCTGTGAAATACAGGCAACCAATGTAGAGACTGACATAGTGGACTTGCTCCAGAAGAGCATTTAGCATAGTTATAAAGTTATAATAGGAATACTAAGCTAGGCTGTTGTGGCCTTTTGCAGGATCCAAACCAGGGGCCGGATTTACTAAGGGCGATTTGTAAAAGGTGGTGTGTTTTTGACGATTTTCCAGCAATTATACAATCTCTGGATTTTCTAAAGGGAAATCACAAGAAATTTGCCCAAAATGCTGCCCCTTCTAAATTGCTGTTTTTACAATCGCTGTGGCGAATTAGAAAAGGCAAAACATAGAAATCGCTGTATTTACTATACAGCGATTTGTAAAATCTCTGCAAAGTCACCCAAAACTCAGGCGAATAAAGAGGTGGTTGTGAGTGTTGATTTTTTTCAAATCGAAACTCCCTTAGAAAAAACATATTTAAAATGTAAAAAAAATCCTTTTAATAAAAAATTAATAATAAAAAAAAATATATATACATTATGCGGCATGCTATTAACCCTTTTTTTAAAGCTAAATAATTATTTTAATACAATGGGGCACATTGTGTAGTGGTTTTTAAAAATAATTCACTGTGATTTAAAACTAAAGTGCGGCAAATTAACCCTTAAAAAATTGCCACACATTGCTGTTGATTAGAAAAAATGCCCCCCTAGAAAATCTGTCAATTTGGGAACCCAAATCACCAGAAAAACCATGGTGATGGCTGACGATTTATAATTGCACTCAAAATTGCCCCTTAGTAATTAGTAAAAAGAGAGGGTGAATGTCTAGAGCCCCTGGTGAGTGACAACATTTCAGACAGTGGGTCCCCACATTAGGTAAGTAAGGTAGATTCCAGAAGCAAGTCACACTTGGTCCCCACATCCTTGACCATAACAAACTCGAGTATCTTCAAAATAGGCAGTAAAGTCATGCACTTCCTGCCAGAGCGCCTCTTGAACATTCCTCTCCCTCTTGTTGATACCACACTTCCTTTTGTTTCTTTACAGGTCAAAATTGCTTAAGGTCAGGAAGTGGAAAAAAGAAAGTCTGATGGGGTTTGCCACAGAACGCACAGGAACATAATGAGGACATTGGGGTAGATCCAGAACTACGTGTGGCGTACGTATATTCGTGGAGCGTATTTTCGTACATGTAAGTACGCTACACTCCCCTCGGCACACCCCTTGCACGGACGTATTTTGTCAAAATACGCTACCCAAACCCTACCTTAACTTTTTCAAATGTAACAGCATACGTCCGCTAACGGACGTACTGACTACGCGAACGTACGCAGCTTAGCACGCCCATACTGTACACTTTAAATACCACTCCCCGCCTACTTCACGAAAAACGCACGTATTGTTGACTAACGTAAATTTGGCACGCCCACACGTAAGTATTTACGTGAGACATACGTGAATCACCCATACGTTCAAAATGACGCTACGTGAATGTGCGTATTTTCTATGGTGCGCATGCGCAGTGCGTTCAAATCTGCGAATTTACGTCTCCGCCACACGTAAAATCTAGGGGAAGCGTAGTTCTGGATCTGCCCCATTGTGGTTAGTGGGTAGTGTTCCCTATCTTTTGGTCAGTTTTACAAATGTACACCAGAATTTATAACAAAACTATGTAGCTGCACAATAGTAGGAAGTATAGGCTTTATTTACATACTTCTTTTTTTGGAGTTATGAAGTTTTTACTCCAAAAATTAACTTTTTCTTATTTACAAATCATGCAACGTCATGAAAATAAACAGCTTCCATGGCGATGCAGTGAAAGTTCATAGGTGTTTGCCGGCCCGTTGTTCCTAATGTATTGCTGGCGCTTCCCTTCTATTTACTAACCCTCAGAGTGGAGTTTTACACTCCGCTCTGAGAGTTAAAATAACGCAAATAACGTAATAGCTGTTATTAGGGGGAGAAACAGGGGGATATATATGGGGAGACCGCTGGAAAATAAGAATACAGTAGTTTTGTGTAAAAAAAATATATATATTTTCTTTTGAAATAAAATTAAAAAACAATAAAAAAAAACACAAATGAAAAAGTAAACAATAGAATAGGCTTAAAAACTTACCTGACCGAAGAAGCGTCTGCCCGCAGGTGCCGATCCCGACATGAAGACCCTGCTCATACGCACTGCTTCTCATGCTGGGGCTTCATTTTCACAAAGTCCTAGCAGAGAGCCACTGCGCATTCCATTCAGCCGAAGAAAGCATGAATGGAATGACTGAAGAAAGCTCGAATGTCATCGCAAGACAGCCAGCGGAGGGTAAGTTTTTGTAAATAATATGAACATAGCTCCCAGGCTTGCAGCAAGCTAATTTCGAACCTGGATGAGCTACGTTTAATTGAGTAAGTAAATTGAGCCCTATATTTATTATTTTGTATCTATCATGCTTTAAAATACAGGTTTTTGTCTATCAGCAGATGTTATTTTTCTACTTATACTTTGAAGCTTTTTCACAGCTAGCCTGTGAAGTATTCCTGAAGCAACAACTTATTTTGTAATGCTAACTGCACATACTGACAATCCAAACAAGACTGATTATAGGGCATGTTGGTCTGATCACAATATGACAACTGTAACCCTTTGTGTAAAGTTCTCTTCCAACAGACCTGACTTATACATATGTTTTACCGAATGTTCAAAAATATTCATATTATACCTTTAGACTAATGTAATTTCTAGAGTAAGGTGCTCTGACAAATTATGCAGAAAAAGCACAGATTGCCATAATGATTATAAACGCAAATGACACCTAAGGACATCCATATCCATCCATGTAATCTTTATAACATATCACAATAGGAGGTCCACGTGGCAGATCAGAATACAATGACTCTCTGCTATTAGTAACTGCCTGAATGCCGTTTGCTTAAAGGTCAGTCCAATGATTGAAATTTTCAAATAATTATCTTCAGACCAATGTGTACAGTTATTCAACTACAATGTCATAGTTCTTGGTTGGAGAATTCCAAGAATTGTTTTTAACAGAACAGCCCCATTCCCCAGCATGGCATGGTTGGTCAGAGAACTATGAGAGTTTGAACTCTGGCCTCTATAATGATTTCCTGTTTTGAAAAATATTTAGTACTAGAGCAAGCTTGGAATGTAGCTTGGAATGTAATTGTTAATAAATTGAATTAAAATGGTTTCCGTTAGTTAAATTCCTGGTCTTTAAATAACTTTTTTGCTCTTTTGCTGTTCATTGAATTTTTACAAGTTTATGTTTTTACCATAATTTTTCTGTCATCTTGGTTTCCTGTTTCCTGATTCAGCTTTCTCTTTTCAGTTTATAAGCCAGAGTTTGAATCAATGCCTCTATAGATATATGGCTGTTTACCCACTGTCTGAAACACACTTATTAAATATCAACATTTAAATATTCACCCTAAACTGCTGTGAAATAACCATAAAATAGTCAAAACAGTTTCATGCTAGTCTCATGATTTACAGCTCTTTTCTGCACTTCATAAATGCCCTGATTCCCGGTTACAGGACTTCTCCCGGGCTGCATCCACTCTCTGGAATAACCTTCCTCGCCCATTAAGACTATCCACTACTCTACAAACTTTCAAGCACTCCCTTAAAACTCATCTCTTCAGACAAGCTTATGAAATTCCTCAACCTTCCTAAGCTTTAGTTACCATATTAACAACCACTTTTGCCTTTCTCTTACATTATTAACACAAACCTGCACACTAACTCTTTCTATTCTAAAATTCCATCATCTCTGGTACTAACACTGCTTTGTGGCTGATCATACAGAGCACTGAGAGCACTTTTACCATACACCCTGGCTGGTTTAATTGTGTGATATAAAGTACTTGCCCCAAACCCACTGTCCTACAGAGTGTAAGCTTGTGAGCAGGGCCCTCTCACTCATCCAGTCTGTTTGTTATTACCCAGACTTGTTTTTCGATGGCAGTGTTCTCCCATGTGCTCATATGGATGTGTGGCTACAACAAGGATCTGATATTTGTTACCCTCTTAAGCAGGGGCGTTTCTAGAAATGAAGGGGCCCGTGTGCAGACCCCCACATGGCCCCCCCCTTCTCCTCCTCAGACGCCCCCCCCTCCTCCTCCTCAG
>WWET01001561.1:25783-63726 GCA_011038615.1 Limnodynastes dumerilii | reverse complement strand
ATTTTCAAAGTTTTTAATGCTCATTCGCCCCACTAAAACTCTGGGTCAGGTCCTAACTGTTCAAAGGCAATTCTCTATTATTCTCCATAAAAAAATATAAACTGTTCAAATATTAATATTTGTAGCAAAGTTGCGATATTTTTGTTATTATCACAATAAAAAATAAACAGCAGACTATTCTTGCATCAGCTATATTGTACAAATGGATTTTTATACTTTAACCTCCCCCCAAGTTCCCCGTATAACTTAAAAAAGAGTCTATTTTACAATTCTTGTTTTGAAAAGATGACAAAGTAAAAAAAAATGCATTTTTGCAAATGGTAATTACTGTAAAAACACGGCATGATTTGTTGCCATGCACAGTAGCTACAATATAAGGAAAATCAACAAAAATTGACAGCCCTCTAAAATAACTTGTTTTTTTGGGGATAAATATAACTCAGGGGAATCCATAAAATATTGATTCAGCAAATTGTTGTGGAAATTACCCAAAAAATTTTCACTTGTTGCTAACTTTTAGAATAAGAAAACGTATCTATTTATCTATTTATTATTATTAATTGGATAAATTATTTCTCAGCCTTTGAACTATCACATGGAGGAACTCATCAGTCTGTGGGCATGGAAAAGACGTCTTTGAAAGTAGACATTTCCTTTGTGAATGTCAATTTTACTTGTGAGTACTTTTAAATTCATTAAACTGTTGTTTTACGCTATCGGCCCTCCATTTTGTCTCCTACTTGATGTTCTTCCACGCTTCCTATGACACCTTACCCTCCAACATGACCCCCTCCATTCGGTACATAATACTCCTGCTCCTGCTCTTCCTTCCTAATCTCTGATTGCAGTCACCTGTGTTACACACCTTTCTATTCAAATAACTAGTATAACACAGGTGACTGCAATCATTTTAGGAAGGAAGAGCAGGAGCAGAGTGTTATGTACCGAATGGAGGGGGTCATGTTGGAGGGTCTGTGACACTGCTTCATGAAGCTGAGGCTGGGATCCCCTACCAGACATGTGGTCGTATACAGGAGTGAGACTACAAGCAAGACACGTGAAGGACGGAGGTGCTCTAGGAACACGGAAAGGACTTTGGTTTATTGCTGGCATCCTCTTACCGACATACTACAAAAACTGCGAGCCATACCCTTTTCCTTTATTATGAACGTCTGCAACATTACGCCATAGCACTGCTATAGTGATTTTCTGGGTGTTTGCATCTATTGTGACAAAGTAATTGGTACCCTTTGTCTGGATTGGTATATTTGCAGCTTCTAGGGATTGCATAGCGCTATGCTCTTTACCATGTTATATTTGGTGTATTTACATTATCCACTTGCTCTTGTTGTTTTGTGGTTGCCTACTCCACCAATGTTTAGTAGGGAGAATGAAAACACAAATGGCCTCCTGTAGAGTTGTGGGCATGTAGCATCTTTTTGCAAATGCGAGCAGTTTTTAGCACTGTTAATGTTTAGAAAACAGATGCATGCAAATGTGCATACTCTCCAACATGACCCATTCCATTTGGTACAAAATACTTTGCTCCTCAGTTTCTAACTGTCAGTTACTATGGTAACCACCTTTGTTGAACAGTCAAATAGTTTTTTTTTAAATATCAGTTAATTAATTTAAACCAGGTAAGTGACAGTTGGAAGCTCATGAGCGGACTAAATTGTACCTAATAGAATGGGTCATGTTGGAAGGTTTGAATGTGTATAATGATGTGTTGCATGCAATCTAGACATCAGAACAATTAACGTGTGATACAGAGTTCCCACAAATAACATTACATATAAAACTAACACACATGTAAGTAGTCCATTTATATGTTAGTATTGGGTAACAGCGCTTGGCTGTGACGTCCCAGTAATGTAAGGCATTAGTAATAAATTCAGTCTAGGGGCTAGTTTTACTAATGGGCGTTTGGCTGTGATTTAAATTCGTCAGGCATTGCTGTGATTTTTTGGTTGATTTTTTCAATCATAATGCGCAGTGATTTATGTGTATTACTTGCAATAATCTGCTATTTGTTTTATCAAACTCCCGCGATAAACACTTTATAATGGTCTTCAGTTTCACTTTCAGTTTGAGAGCGGGAGTTACTGTGAGCAGTGTGTTTTATAGAAATAGTGCAATGAAGCCTTTTATATTCAAGTTAATTCAAGTTAATTTGGACTACATTCTAAGCAAGTAATTATTTATAATTGAAACTTAGAGTTTGTAAGCTTTTTAGAAAAATAAAACATGCTCTTAAATATAGGCTTCCATATGTATGTTTGATGCATGAATGTGTGTTTCTTTGAATTAGACATTTTTGTCTGTTGTTTGCAGCATGCATGTTTTTAATTATTTATTTTGTTTTCCATGTAGTTGGATTATGTCCAAAACAGTTCAGCAGAAAACAGTGGAGGCGGAGAGGGATAGTGATGATTCTGAGCCATGTGCTCCAATAATAAAAGTGGAATTACATTAGATTTTTGATAAAAACGAAAGCTTTGGGATAAAGTTGTCCAAGCAGTAAATGCTGTTGGTCCCTATAAACGTTCTGAGGCAAACTCCCGGAAGAGATTCTCCAACATTAAAAGATGCATTAAAGACAAAATGGTTGAGGGGCCGGATCCAAACTCACGTTCCTTTTACGTTTCAAGGCCTAGCGTATTTACGCTTTCGTAATTACTGTGCACTCCCCTCTGTCGTACGTATTTTTGCAGTTTTACACTTTCCAAACGCTACCTTAACTTTTCCAAGTGTAACTGCTGTCAGCCGTAATGGCTGCACATACTTACGCGCCCAAGCACGCCCATACTGTACGATTTAAATGCCTCACCCCGCTTCCGAAGCATAATTACGGGTGTCGTATGTCTGGCACGCCCCTTCGTTCATAGTTACGCTGTTGATCGTAGGCTCGTAAGTACGTTCAGAGTTTCTGGTTGTAGCATCTGCCATGCGCATGCGCAGAAGAGGCAAAACAGCATTTTTACGACTCCGGCTAGTGTAAATACGCTAACGGTAGTAGCTCTGGAGGAGAGGACGGCTCTTGCCCGTACTGGCAGAGTACCCCCTTAGAAACTCTCCTTTACAACCTGTGAGGAGAAATTAAGAGATATAATGCCAAATGGGAAAATAGAAGGAGTGACTGTGTGAGACGCTGACTCAGCAAGAATGCAAGGTCATTTTATATTTGTTATATGTATTAAAATGTTAATAAAATTATTAATTTCATTTAAAATGACACAATAATATGTAATTTTTCGATGATATATAACATTTCATCATATTCTTAGAATGTTCAGATCCTCCTTAACCACGGACTCCTCCTCTGCAAAACACCCCACCAATGTTCAGCTGTTCCTCTGATGATGAACAACCTGGTGAGCTTTTCTTCATGTTTCTTAGTGAAATACTTTTCTTCCTGTTGTTTGATTCTTTAATCAAATGTCTTGTTAAAAGAAGGGGGGGGGGAATTATTTAGTAATTGTTACATACACTTAATCCCAAAAATTTTACATTAATGTTGCTTTTGCACATCAAACTTTAATTCAACGTTTAATATTGAATAGACAAACATGTTTTGCCTGTTTCCAGTTAATGCATAATTAACTAAGTGAAAACATAGTATACTCACGTATATCCTTGTTCCAAGTCCATCTCACCAGCCTATAGCAAGCCAAGTGGTAGAATCGGCACCTGTTGATGAGCAGCAAACATATGTCCCATTGGAATTTATCCAGCCAGATTACCCTATTCTCCAACCTGAAAGCCAACAAGCTGATGCAGAACAGCAACTTACTGAAAGGAAAGAACCTTAGAAAGATGCTCTGCGTGAAATATCTGATGAAACAGCAGCCATACAAACAAAACAAGATAAATTTATAACAACCCACCATGCCTACATGCAACATATTCATACAACATTCCACAGAGCAAATTCTATATTAAGTTTAGGCATTCATTGTTTAGCATCTGCAATAGACCAGTATATGTCATAACTGCTCAAAATACTGAAGCAGTAGAATCAGGTAACATTATGCGTGAGCTTACTGCTTATGTTGTCCACATGTCTGGAAAAATACATGAGGACATGTCTCCAAGCTCCACTCCTCCCATAGAGGGGTTCCTACCACGGAAGGCAGGTCATGAGGACACTTGACTTCATAAAACGCTTCATTTTTCCAAAAAACATCCATAATTTTGTTGAAAATTTTAAAGAATAAATAAATTTGTTTTGACTTTGATATAAAAAAACATTCTGCATTGCTGTGCATTTTTCGAAATCATTTTGAATCTTGTTAACCAAAAATAAAAGTTTTGATGAAAACAATTGTGAGTGTATATTTATAATATCAAACAAGAAAGGTATATAGTTTGACATATTTATCATTTTTACTTAATTTATTGTTGTAACATTTGTGCAATGTATACTTACAGGTAAAATAATTATGAATTAATCCATCCCTTATCTGCCCCCTCTGTTGACAACACATCTCCAGATGTAATTGGGCCCCCTTTTTCCATACTGTCAACTGTAATAATGTCTGGGGACTGTTAACTTAAAGCCAAATTATGCAGGAGAAAACTAACAAGCACAATATCAGACACCTTTTCAGGTATATAAATAAATACACCACCAGATTTATCAAGGTACCTGAACCTGGTCTTCAGTAGTCTTCTATCATGCCTCTAGTGGCTATATGCACCTCATTATATCTGTGCCAGGAGCGACACCCATATCCTGAGTCCCCTATGTAAAAAAATTAAATGATGACTTATAGACACAACATTTTTAAAAATAAAATGTAATAATAAATCATTTTAATAAACCAGGCATATACTTATTCAATAGTCATCCCTCTGGCATTTGAAGCATTTTCAAATTTAGAATAAATGGGTAACTGCATCAGAATATAGGCATCATGACATGACCCAGGATAACCAGAAAAAACACTTAAAATTCTCATGTTAGCCTCACAGACCATCTGAACATTTAGGGAATGATAATGGTGCGGATTTACGTACAAATTAGCACTCCGTTTATATGTGTACATTCTATAGCTCCCAGAATCCTGAGAATCTTTAGAAGGTTAACTCTCGTCAATGTGACTCCTGGCTGGGGAAGCAAATATATGTTTTTTTTAACTGCACTTTACACATGAGAAAAGTGATGTGAAAAAGTCACCTATGAAATGCCAACTACTTTTCTGGTCACAGACTAGAATGATCCAGTGGCAATAAAATGGATGGCACATAATAATTTGTGTAGCCCAGACTCTGCATGGGACCATGATGTTGATGGTTCCATATCCCTCCTCATCTGCTCATAAAGAATCAGGAGGTTAGCATGGCTAAGCCTAAACATTTGCACAACCTCCTGGTCAGACATAGAGTCCAAGTTCAAATGATTGCTAAAATAGCATAAAGACCCATATGAAGAGAGCTAGACATAAGCAAGCCACTAATCTCCATGTTGCTCCAAAAAAAACATCAGCTGCTTGCAATTGTGAGGTCACTTTTATAGGGGAAGAGAACCATTCAGTATTAATTATCTGCAATTTGTACAAATGCGCCTCTCCTACATGGAGCATTTAATTTCAGAGCTTTGAACGTCAACTTCACAAATACTTTACGCACTCGGTAAATCTAGCGCTTTGTATGTCTGTCATTGAAAAATTTGCCATGCCTTTTAATGCACAATATTCAGTGATTTGGCCTTTACTAAATGCAGCGATCATGAAATCGCAGTCTAAATCAACCAAAAATGGCACATTGGACAAAAACAAGTTTAGTAAATCTGGCCCTAAACTAGCCTACCAATAAAGGCAAGTTCACATGAACCATAACACTAAATCAAATAGACAGAGCGAGTTGCATCATATTAAAACATGAACTTTAATTTCATATTAAAAACATACAATAATTAGGCAAAATATTGGTTTCCTTAAAACAGACATATATCATCCTTTATTAACATTGCAATAACGTACGTGGCCACCAGAACTGCTGCCTTAGCTGTACTTCCACGGATGTGTGAAGAGTGATTGCGAGGTTGCTATTTTTTCTAGTAGGGATAGTGGCCCGGAGTTACAAAGATAGCGTAGAAGAGTTACTATGCATGCGTAGTAGTTCTGCACCTAAAACTACGCTAGGAACAAGAAAAATTCTCAAGTAAGAATCCGGTCCAGCATCACTCTTTATAGAAAGGGTGTTTTGGCTACGTACGTTATTGCAAATGTGGCAGCCTTGCAATGCATGGCTGCAGGTTGCACAAGGGCTCTAGCTGGGAGACAGCACGTGGGGAGAAGAACAAGGTTGTGTAAGTCTGCTGCCAGGCAACAGACAGCTGATTGGCTGGAGGAGTTGTGGCATGCGGGGAGTCTAGAAGTTTGTGGAGAACGATTAGAGAGGGGTGACAGTTAGTGGTTGGCAGTTTACAGTGGAGAGCAGAAGGAGAGGACATAGATGATTGATGGGAGAGACAGTCAGTGATCCAGGTTATGTTAGCAGTGGTCCAGATCGAGGGAGCAGTGATCCAAGTCGTGTGAGCAGTGGTCCAGGTCGTGTGAGCAGTGATCCAGGTCATGTGAGCTGTGGTTTAGGTCATGTGAGCAGTGGTCCAGGTTGTGTGAGCAGTGGTCCAAGTCGAATGAGCGATAGTTCAGGTCATGGGAGGTGCTAGCCAAAGTGACAGAGTCGGAGGCAACAGCAGTCCAGATAGAGAGTAAAAGAGAGACAGCGGTGACAGAGACAGACATGAACAGCAGAGCAGGGGTGGAACAACCATTGGTGAAACAGGTGCAATGGCATCGGGGCCCACGCTGATACAAGGGCCCACAGCCATCATCACCGCACCACCAAAGGGATATCATCAGGGACAAAACATATTTTTTGCACCTGGGCCCACAACTCGTGGTTTCGTAGTTTCGCCTCTGCAGCAGAGGTAGTGGTGTACAGAGAGAGGGAGGACAAGAGAGACAGAGGTAGTGGTGATAAGACAGTAGGAGGAGACAGGGATTGGAGCTGCTGGAAACAGTTTATTAGAGAGAGAAAGGCGGTGTCTATAACGGCTGAGAGCAGGTTGCTGGAGGGAGAGAAAGTGTGACAGCGTTTGAAGCAGCTGAGAGCACAGAAAAGTAACTTATAAGTGGGCAGAACAGAGACAGTGAGGAAGGAAAGGTCTGATCTGAAGTGGCAACAAAGTTTCTGATTGCAGATAACCAGAGAGACAACCAGAAGGATAATAGTTGTGGAGGGAGAAAGAAAGTGGAACTGAAGGAGTAAAGTTTAATTGTAATAATTAAAACTTGTAAAGATTTATCTAATTGTTTTAAGTAAGGGTTAAGTACTTTGCCTAAAATAATTTTCCTTAAGGCAAATTGATGTGTACATGTAAGAAGTGATTATACTTTTAAAAGTATATAATATTTTAAGAAGAAAAGTAAAATTTATTTTACTGTTGGTTGGTGATGTTATTGTAAAAACTAACCAAATGTTTACTATGGACTTGTGAACTCTGCTAAAGTATACTGATTGTCAATTTTATTTCTTTCATTGTGACAAAGAATTCTTATTATAAATGAATGATAAATGAAAATACTTCATATAAAAAGATTAGTAAAATGTATTCCTTATCTTCTGAACCAAGTTATGTTGATTGTCATTTCTCTGAGTATCACCTCGAACTGCATTCACTTTCGCAATTTTGTAACCTTGCACTACACCCCACTCCCAACAACAACATTTTGCGGTGTTACACAATCTTAATGATAAATGATATAATCTGTACATGTGTTAAAAAACAAATCTTTTGCCTAATTGTATGTTTCTAATATAAAATTAAAGTTTAAATGTTTTAATATGACGCAACTCACACTCTCTATTTGAGTCAGTGTGCACCCTGTATGGTTCATGTGAACTTGCCATTATTGGTTGGCTAGTTTTTTTCTTTCTAGCATAAGAAGCGGCAGAGGTGGTGCAATGGCACTAATCCATAGGAGAGGATTTCCCCATTTCCGAATAGAACCAGATTGTACCATTGCGCACAAGCCATAAGCGTCCACATACACTTTTACTCTAATAACCATATACAGTTTATAATGTAGCACAGTATACATTAACCCAACTGCATGAGGTTACAATTCTAATCAACAGCAAGTGTATTCCAAAATATATTTATAAGTGTGTTTCTCAGCTGCATATTCTTCAAGCCCATACACTTTAGCTTCACTGTAAGCTGGTTTCTTTAGAGCACAATGAGCATCCACTATAGGCTCTGAAAACCAATACTTAAATGCTGCTTTCTGTAGCTAGACACAAAATGTTACAATTGGATCAGAAAGATCTTCCCCTGCAATTATTTTAGCAAGTTGCTTCTAGAAGAAAAAATTATTTTGACTTATGCTCCTTTTTAGAAAATATTTCCAATAGGTTATTGTGACTAGAAAAAAAAACCTCCCCAATGAATAGAGCATTAATAGCTAACTAATAATTCCAGAATAATTATTTTTATAAAATTAGAACATTTAGCTGTATATGTATTATTTTTTATTAGAAAAACAATTATTTATTCTTTACCCTCACTCCTCAAGTAAAACAATTTATCAACATTGTATACACAATTTATATGCAAGCACTGCATACAGATATATAATATATAATGGTTTATAACAATCAAATCTTTACAGCATATGTGATTTAAAGCTTTATTTATATACATGATAAAATAATTATGTGTACAAAAATATTGTTGCCTGCTAAATATATTTTTGCTTAATATACTGTCATTTTGCTGTTTCATACTTAATTCCCATCATTAAAAAATATTCAATAAGTCCCATTGAGAGCACAAAAAAAATGTTTGCTGTATAAGATGAGCTTACAGCTTCATTTCATGTAAAGTATAAATGAGACATCTCTAAAGGGGTTATTCCTGCCACACAGATATATAATTATTCAACAGAATGTGACATCATCTGTCTAGAATTCAATTATTTTTTTCTCTGATGTCAGGAAACATTAAATAATTGCTGACTGCTAGTACTTTGACATGAATAATAGTTAAAATGCATAGAGATGACTCACTGGAAGTCAGAAGTCCAGGCCTATTGGGAAACTGCAAAGTGCTTCATCAAACGGAATTATTAGCATTCTGAACAATTCAGCATTTTAGTAGTAAACAATTGTTATTTAAACAGCAAGCTGAAAGTTATTAAACAATCAACGATTGATGCCTTCTCCTCGTCACACAACACACATACCAAATAACGACACTGACAACTGTATGGGAATAAAAAATGGGTCATAGATTTATGGATTAGAATTTTAAATTGATATACTATGTTTTTTAGGGTAGAGACAGGTGGCACTGAGAGCAGGTGGGGGTGTCAACCTCTGCAGACTTAAGGAGATAACATCAGCTGTCAACAAGGTGCCACCCAAACTTTCCAAAACCAAACTTCCTCACGAAACAGACCAGGTCCCTGCCATGAACATGTGACCCAGATTCAAGGAAGAGGTTTTGCATTTGATGACATACTTCTCCCCAGATTCCTCCTTTGCTAGACTTTTTAGTGACACCCCCACCTTTACTGTCAAACCTATACCCTGTCTGCAGAGAAAGCAACATGTTAAATCAGCAGTTCTCAACCTTTTTTCTGGGGATTACCAGTAACCAGTGGTTTTAAAGTACATTTCTACATAATCCATTCAGCCCTCTAGATACTTTATTAAATATGACCTCTATCATCTGTTATTGCATCTGGTTAAAGTATGGCTTCTACCACTTGAAAAGCTTGCCCAGCTGCTCTGAATACCACCAGAGAGTGGTCCAAGAACCACTGGTTGAGAACCCCTGTGTTAAAGCAAATATTTCTGAACACAACGGGAGGGGAAAAAAACATTACAAAAAGAGGCAGGAGACACTTTGAAAGCAACAATTTATTCAATTTTTGCCCCACCCAACCTTACCCTTCAAATCTCACCCCGACTCACCCTATATGTACACCCTATATGTACACCCTATAATCCCTGTGGTCCAATGTAGGCTGTAGGCATGGCCCCAATCGGTCATTTATATTCCTTTGGGACTATTCGGCCCTTAATCTTCTTATTTTCCAGGAACATAAAGCCTATAGTAACCATGAGACAATGAAAAAAATTATAATAATAAATTAATAAATTACGTAATACAATATCAGAGACCAGGACTAAAGAATGGACCCGTGACCAGTTATGATTGGCTCAGTTAACAATCTGGGTGCAAGTCCAAAGATTACAAACATCAACGCTGATCCAGAGATTGATAGTAAGGGAAAAACAGTTGCTGGTGTATAACGGTTAAACCATTTTGCAATGTAAGTGGTGCTAATTAATTTAATTTATTTTTCATGCATGGAAAACACTTAGATTTGAACTGTAATAATGCTTAGCTTTATGTTTCAGACATAAAGAAAATAAGGTTAAATTAGGTTTATATATTATAAAATACCTTATAAAGATTATTAAAATATGATGGCCAAACAGATATGATGTAAGTAACAAACCAACCTTATTCAAGTGATAAAAATAGACAATACACAAATATAAAACAAAATACATGACACAAAAAGGAGCTGATCAGGCTCTTATTGTAAAACATCTCAACTCTTTTGCTAAAACAAACTTCTATGAGAAACCATAAGCATAAATTATTCATATATACATTGTGAAATCCTCCTTATATAGAGGATCTGTGAACATTGAAATGCACCAAAATGTATTGGTCTTAAGTTCCTCAATAGCCTAAAACAAGAAATAGTATCATCTAGACCACAGTAGATAATTCAGATGACGTTAAGTACAACTGAGATGAAATATGATTCCGACACTGCAGTGAATTGCTATGACACTACGGTTGCCAAGTCCACCTTTGTCACAATATGTACCTGTTCAGTAAAGAGAATACATATGAGTCAAATTACTTCTCAGAAAACATCTTGAGGTGCAGTATGGGAAGAGCTAAGGAATTGAGTCTCTTAAAGGTAAGAAATCATAAGCAGCCAGGAGCTCACCTCTGCTTGTATCTCATAGCCATCTTCCCACCATTCAGCACAGTTCTCAGTTTTGCTGCTCTTGGTAGCCTAATCCCTACACTAAGAGTCTACAAAGAGCAACAAAAGTTACGAATGTGGCTAACAGATACAAACATGGGTGAGCTCCCCACTGCACACAATTTCTTACCGATAAGAGACTGCATCATTCAGTGTCTCCCATACACTCAATCCAGACGTTCTCTGATAATCATTTGACTCACATATATGTTCCTGTAAAATAGCTTTTTTTGCATAGAAATAAATACTTTTCCTGGATAGCTCTATGTTCAACAAAGTACAATACTATTAAAGCAATTAAATTAAGGAAAACCTCAAATTACAGTATGTATTAAACAATAATAGTAATTAAAAAATAAAACATTTTGAAAATGAAATTATTTTGCCACAGAAAATATGGAAATACATTTGGTGTTACACTTAATTAATATTGTTTCTTCAGATTTAAGCTGGCAGCTATTTGAAACTCATTACAGAGACAAAATGTCTTTCAATTTAATCTAAATTAATCCTGCCTGGAATAATGAGAATATAAATTTAATAACCTAAATGTTCATCATTTAATTTAAGTTAAAAAAAAATGGATAGTCCATACAGATTAGAACTGCTTTGATACCAGTACATATTAGTATGAACTGGAAATACAAAGTTATGCATTTTGTGATAACAAAAGTTGCTTAAAACTTTGTGGAGAACAATAATTGTATAGTAATAGGAATAATAAAAAACTGCTTTATTGAAAGTTGGGAAAGTCTCTGGCTACTGTAGAAGTCATTAAAGAAATGAGGAAAACAAATTGTTCATTTCATGGTTTGCGTGGAATTGGAGGACTGTGGTTTCAAAACAGTGGAAAAAAATAGCTAACAATAGTTGACTATTAATGCAAGCATTGTCAGTTGTTCTAGGAGACTACCACATTGAATAATTCTACATTATGTCATTACATTATATTGACAAAAAATGCAAGATTACACTTTGCATAACTGCTCCTACAGTGTGGTACGATACATATAATATTGTTTAATGTTAAGAAAAAAAACACAGTTGTGAACTTATACTACCCTGTCCTCATCACTTCCCACCTCCTTATTCATCTGCTCCTATACACATATCCAGCATCTTTATTTTCCTTACATATTGTTCCATACTGTATTTAATTTTTCTTTGTACATGTATTATATTCCTTTTTCATGTTTTTATACCCTTGTTAATTATTGTATTGTCTATGTAACTATAGGCTTTGCTATTGCCTCTGTACGGCGCTGCAGATACTGTGTGGTGCCTTATAAATAATAATAATAATAATAATAATAATAATAATAATAATAATAATAATAATAATAATAGACATTGGCACAGCATGGTGATGTTTATTAAAGGGGACATTGGCACAGCATGGTGATGTTTATTAAAGGGGACATTGGCACAGCATGGTGATGTTTATTAAAGGGGACATTGGCACAGCATGGTGATGTTTATTAAAGGGGACATTGGCACAGCATGGTGATGTTTATTAAAGGGGACATTGGCACAGCATGGTGATGTTTATTAAAGGGGACATTGGCACAGCATGGTGATGTTTATTAAAGGGGACATTGGCACAGCATGGTGATGTTTATTAAAGGGGACATTGGCACAGCATGGTGATGTTTATTAAAGGGGACATTGGCACAGCATGGTGATGTTTATTAAAGGGGACATTGGCACAGCATGGTGATGTTTATTAAAGGGGACATTGGCACAGCATGGTGATGTTTATTAAAGGGGACATTGGCACAGCATGGTGATGTTTATTAAAGGGGACATTGGCACAGCATGGTGATGTTTATTAAAGGGGACATTGGCACAGCATGGTGATGTTTATTAAAGGGGACATTGGCACAGCATGGTGATGTTTATTAAAGGGGACATTGGCACAGCATGGTGATGTTTATTAAAGGGGACATTGGCACAGCATGGTGATGTTTATTAAAGGGGACATTGGCACAGCATGGTGATGTTTATTAAAGGGGACATTGGCACAGCATGGTGATGTTTATTAAAGGGGACATTGGCACAGCATGGTGATGTTTATTAAAGGGGACATTGGCACAGCATGGTGATGTTTATTAAAGGGGACATTGGCACAGCATGGTGATGTTTATTAAAGGGGACATTGGCACAGCATGGTGATGTTTATTAAAGGGGACATTGGCACAGCATGGTGATGTTTATTAAAGGGGACATTGGCACAGCATGGTGATGTTTATTAAAGGGGACATTGGCACAGCATGGTGATGTTTATTAAAGGGGACATTGGCACAGCATGGTGATGTTTATTAAAGGGGACATTGGCACAGCATGGTGATGTTTATTAAAGGGGACATTGGCACAGCATGGTGATGTTTATTAAAGGGGACATTGGCACAGCATGGTGATGTTTATTAAAGGGGACATTGGCACAGCATGGTGATGTTTATTAAAGGGGACATTGGCACAGCATGGTGATGTTTATTAAAGGGGACATTGGCACAGCATGGTGATGTTTATTAAAGGGGACATTGGCACAGCATGGTGATGTTTATTAAAGGGGACATTGGCACAGCATGGTGATGTTTATTAAAGGGGACATTGGCACAGCATGGTGATGTTTATTAAAGGGGACATTGGCACAGCATGGTGATGTTTATTAAAGGGGACATTGGCACAGCATGGTGATGTTTATTAAAGGGGACATTGGCACAGCATGGTGATGTTTATTAAAGGGGACATTGGCACAGCATGGTGATGTTTATTAAAGGGGACATTGGCACAGCATGGTGATGTTTATTAAAGGGGACATTGGCACAGCATGGTGATGTTTATTAAAGGGGACATTGGCACAGCATGGTGATGTTTATTAAAGGGGACATTGGCACAGCATGGTGATGTTTATTAAAGGGGACATTGGCACAGCATGGTGATGTTTATTAAAGGGGACATTGGCACAGCATGGTGATGTTTATTAAAGGGGACATTGGCACAGCATGGTGATGTTTATTAAAGGGGACATTGGCACAGCATGGTGATGTTTATTAAAGGGGACATTGGCACAGCATGGTGATGTTTATTAAAGGGGACATTGGCACAGCATGGTGATGTTTATTAAAGGGGACATTGGCACAGCATGGTGATGTTTATTAAAGGGGACATTGGCACAGCATGGTGATGTTTATTAAAGGGGACATTGGCACAGCATGGTGATGTTTATTAAAGGGGACATTGGCACAGCATGGTGATGTTTATTAAAGGGGACATTGGCACAGCATGGTGATGTTTATTAAAGGGGACATTGGCACAGCATGGTGATGTTTATTAAAGGGGACATTGGCACAGCATGGTGATGTTTATTAAAGGGGACATTGGCACAGCATGGTGATGTTTATTAAAGGGGACATTGGCACAGCATGGTGATGTTTATTAAAGGGGACATTGGCACAGCATGGTGATGTTTATTAAAGGGGACATTGGCACAGCATGGTGATGTTTATTAAAGGGGACATTGGCACAGCATGGTGATGTTTATTAAAGGGGACATTGGCACAGCATGGTGATGTTTATTAAAGGGGACATTGGCACAGCATGGTGATGTTTATTAAAGGGGACATTGGCACAGCATGGTGATGTTTATTAAAGGGGACATTGGCACAGCATGGTGATGTTTATTAAAGGGGACATTGGCACAGCATGGTGATGTTTATTAAAGGGGACATTGGCACAGCATGGTGATGTTTATTAAAGGGGACATTGGCACAGCATGGTGATGTTTATTAAAGGGGACATTGGCAGAGCATGGTGATGTTTATTAAAGGGGACATTGGCAGAGCATGGTGATGTTTATTAAAGGGGACATTGGCAGAGCATGGTGATGTTTATTAAAGGGGACATTGGCAGAGCATGGTGATGTTTATTAAAGGGGACATTGGCAGAGCATGGTGATGTTTATTAAAGGGGACATTGGCAGAGCATGGTGATGTTTATTAAAGGGGACATTGGCAGAGCATGGTGATGTTTATTAAAGGGGACATTGGCAGAGCATGGTGATGTTTATTAAAGGGGACATTGGCAGAGCATGGTGATGTTTATTAAAGGGGACATTGGCAGAGCATGGTGATGTTTATTAAAGGGGACATTGGCAGAGCATGGTGATGTTTATTAAAGGGGACATTGGCAGAGCATGGTGATGTTTATTAAAGGGGACATTGGCAGAGCATGGTGATGTTTATTAAAGGGGACATTGGCATAGCATGGTGATGTTTATTAAAGGGGACATTGGCACAGCATGGTGATGTTTATTAAAGGGGGCATGGGCACAGCATGGTTATGTTTATTAAAGGGGACATGGGCACAGCATGTTGATGTTTATTAAAGGGGACATAGGCACAACATGGTAATGTTTATTAAAGGGGACATGGGCACAACATGGTTATGTTTAACAAAGGGGGCATGGACATGTTTATAAAAGGGGTAACAATGTGGTTATAATTTAAAAAAGGGGACACAAGCATGGTCATAAATAAAAAAAAGATACAAGCACTTATGGTTAAAAAATACCAATTTTTTTTACATCCCCAACAAATTAAACAGCAAGTTAAAATCACAAGTAAGATTACATATTAGCACAAATATGCCACTGCAATGAAACAAATAAGTAAAGAATACTAAGACTAGAATAGAATACTAATTCCCCGTGTGGCCAAAACCGGGTTATTGGTTCATATTTATTGAACAGTTGTCCGTGTTCCACAATCCAGCAGTAATAGAGATGGCTTATAAAGTAATGATTATATTTCCAATAATGTGATTTTATGTTCCCCTCTCCTGGGAATCCTTCCCTTATTTTCACACATCTATTAATTATACAAGCATGGTCAAGTTTATGAAAGGGGGCACTAACATGGGGATGATTATAAATGGGGGTACAAGCAATATGATAGTAAAAGGGGCCAAAAGCAGTCTGATTTTAAAACGGGAGCACAGTGTGAGCAAGAAGGGGGACAACGTGTCTGATTCACACTTAAGATTAAGATATTTAAGATATTTAGGTTCCTAAATATCCGCAACTAATAGCAATGAAACTCCCTCTGAACCACCCCGGTTTTCAGGTTCTTATGTGACTTACGAGTGCCATAGGACTCTAACTGTAGGTTCACATTTGAATGCGTAGGGCGTCTACTTATGAACTTAACTGCATAACCACACCTTTATTTGGTCATTTAAATGCCTCTCTCCACTCAAATCTTTGTATCTGCTGAGTTCATTATGCATGTAATGCCCATTTTTGCGTATGTTACTACGAACCTACAGATTATAAGTTCCTAGTGTATAAGCACGGAATTTGCAAACTTAAGTCCAATGCAAATAGCGTATAAAAGTTACGTCGCATGCGCAGTCCATCCATTCTTAATTATACGCACAGAAAAATACTTTATTGAATTAACAAATAATTTGGGAAAGAGGAGGGTGCAAATGTATTTTTCGCAGGGGGGCACCAAACATGCTAGCACTGGCCCTAGCCGCGCTCTCAATACCAAATTACATAAAGAAAAAAACAACAATATAATGGCGAGATTGAGGATAAATATATCAAAAGGTAATTTATTAAATAAAATATATATAAAAAATGATGATAAATATCACCAAAAAGAATCAATAAAACACAATGGCATACATAACATACTGCTCTAAGTGGTAGTGGTTAGTAACCCAAGTAATACTAATCGGATGTTAAACCTTAACACAATATATGTGCATCCACATCAATACAAATTAATACTAAACAATTCAATATTGGTTGTCCCCTCGCCGCACGGCCTAGACTGGCATCCTATATTGGTAAGTATTTCACAAATGATGTCATAAGTTGTAAACAAAAGTTGGATGTTTTTCTTTAGGTTTTTATCTGTCAACAGAAGAAAAATCTGTGTGGACCACTATCTTCTGTGTAAAAAGCACAATGTTGCAGGATATTAGGCAATTGTAGCTTGTAAAAATATAGTTGATATCTTCTGCATAAAAGTCAATTTTGACATAATGTTGCAGGATATTAAGCAATTGTAGCTTGTAAAAATATATATTTGCAGTGAACTCAAATTGTAGTCCATATAGATATTGTTATGGCATGCTAGTGCACTAGACAGTATAGCAAATGGTTGTGGTGTTCAATTGATGGAACAAAAAACATGTATTAGTACAGCTTCGTACTCCACAACGAGCCCAATAGTTACTCACTGTCCCAATCACAGCATAAGATGGTATCAAGGGAACCTGACAGCAGCGCCACTGGAAAGGAAATAGCGGGCGTCCCTGCATGTACGATAACAGAAGACGGCTGGAGGTCAATGCTGCAGGTGAGGGAGCAACTGAAAATCTCAGGTAGGTATACAAGAACCACTGGCAATCAGAAGAAGATAAAAGACACGGACACGGACATGGACGCGTTTCGTCCCTACTGGTGGGACTTTTTCATGTAGAAAATTTGGTAATTTGGTATTGAGAACGCGGCTATACTGTGATTTATGCGCTATATATATTTAAAGGGATATCACCCCCTTTTTTAGCCAGCGATCTTCTACGTGTATTTATATATATTTAGATATTTTTTAAATTTGATTGACCATCTAAATTAGCGCTGTTCACTTTCTCTTTTTTTTTTATAATAGAATCTGGTCAAAAGGTAAAGATCACAGAAATAAATATTAACAATACCAGATTCAGGAATATATTACCAGATATATATAAATAAATATACAAATATCCATAGTATATATTGATTGTATTCCATATCTCAAAGATCATAGACATAAACAAACCAATATATGCATATTGCACCCTTCAAAATAGAGGGAAAAATTTTCATTAAAAACAGAAAATTGAGTACACCAGGTTTCTCAATAAGCAACCTAAATTAGATAGTCCACAAGTTATAAATTCTCCATTAAATGAAGCCCCCTGAAGATAAGAGAGGCACAGGAACGTTGTCACAAGGCAACCGAACATATGCGTCACCCATCCCAGGGGGACAACAATTTCTAAAAGGGATTACAACACCTCACTAAGATTAGGGGAATAAATCATTGATCAAATAAGTTATAGGGAATCCTCTAGGGATAGGAGAGGCACATCTAATTAGTAACAAGAAGAGGTCTCACCCATCCCGAGAGGGTTCGCCCCTGCCCATCCCATATAGTATGGACTAAATACACAGACAAACACACACATAATGGAACTCAATTTATACTATCTAGCAATATTGAGTTCCAAAGTTTCATTGAGTCCTTTGGGGTTGAGACAATCGAGTAGAAAGATCCAATATGTTTCTCTGGTACAGAGTCTATTGAATCTGTCACCTCTCCTTTCGGTAGGGGGGACAAATTCTAATCCATAGACTCTAAGATCTCTAAGATCTTTACAATTACCATCATGGGATTCCATTCTCTATGAGGTTCGTATTCAAATCTGAAAAGCTAATTTGCGGAAAAAGCACTCTGACCAGGCATTGCGGTCAATTGAATCGGGCCCTTGGAATTGTGGTAAATGTTGATGTTTTTTATACATCCTGTATTTTGGTGAAGGCATTAACTGTTAGTTACTATGATAACCGCCTGTGTTAAAGAGAAAATAGTTTCTCAAACATGAGTAAATACATTAAAACGAGGTGAGTGTATAAGTAACAAAGTATTTTGTACCTTCTGTAAGAGGTCATGTTGGAGGATGTCTGGTGGAGCAACATGACTGACCTTTCTCACAGTTTCCCTGTGTCTTTGTGGGTTTCCACTGGGTGCGCTGGTTTCCTCCAATGCACCAAAACCATTGGTACTGACTAAATTAACTAGTGTATGTGTGAATGTATGTATGTATGTATATATGTATGTATGTATGAATGTATGTATGTATGTGTAGCACTCTGGTGTTTTGAAAATGTACCAAGTAATTCTTACAATACAATGTAAAGATGACTCTCAATAAACTCTGACAACTGTTTGATTGTTAAAATTTGTTTTACTTTACTTGTAAATCTTTTCTGTTTCTTTTCCTTTACTCTCCACCAAGACAGTTTTCAAAAGATTTCAAAGAAGAAATTTTATTTTTACAATCACAACAAAAGATCATTTTCATACAGAGTTACTCAGTGGAATAGCGTTAATAACGAACACTACAATTTGATTATTATTACTAAACCTAATTACTAAATCTAAAACTAATTTCAATTAATTTCCCTCAAAGCAAATACATACGATTTTCTCCTAAATAAGCAGTTTTAGATATTGATATTAATGTTTTTTTTCTACAATTAGTTATATAACAATTTCAGGCAGTAACAATCAAGCAAAATACTTTTCAATTAATTAACTTATCATGCATTTACTTTCAATTAGCAAAATATCAGTTTCATATAGTAACAAGTAGGCAATTACTTTCCAAAAGCAAAATATCAGCTTTATATAGTAACAATTAGGCAATTACTTTCAATTAACGAAATATCAGTTTCATATAGTAACCTTCAGACAATTATAAACATGCTATTACTTTAGATTAATCATAGAGATAGATTTTAAATGCTGACAACTATATTAGCTCCCTAACATGAGGATAAACATAATTGTAGCATACATTGGGCTTAATCTAACTTGTAAATCTCAAATTCGCTTAAACAGGAATAAATAAACAAGAGTTTTCTGGATAAACAATTTAACTGAAGTCAAAAGAATTGTTCTCTACACTCAGTGTCCCAAATTCACTATCTGCTCCTTCAGCTGCTTCTATTCTGTTCACAATCAGATACCTTCAACTTTCCACAATACTCCCTCTGTCTGCAGCTTGTCACTCCTCTCCATTACCTTTTCTCCGTTATCTCCCTCAGTCTCCAGCTCACCCTCAGCAATCAATCTCCCGTTATCTCCACTGCCTCCTCTGCTTCACTATTCACTCTCTGGATTTTTCACATCGCTGCCTTTCTCAATTGTCCGTCCCTCACACACTCCTCCTCAGACTCTTTCACCTCACTGTCAGCTTTGCTTCTACGATTCTCTGTTTCACTCCTCCGCCTCAGCTCCTCTCTGCTTGCTGCCTGTAAATCTCCTCTCCGCTCACCGCCTCTCCGGATCTCTATATCATCTCAGCAGCCCGTCCTCTGCTCCTCTCACACAGTCACTGCCGTTCACTCCAATCCAACTCTGCCTGTCACAGCTTTCTCTCTCCTCTGCCTTCAATTCTAATCTCCGGTCCTCAGCCTTCACCACCATTCTTTCCCTTACTCTCCTCACTGACTGACTGCCTGACTGACTGACCGAATTAACTGCTCTTTTCTCACTTCTCCTCATGCCCCAGAAGCCTCCAGGCTGCCTCGTGCCACTGCTAAAGTGTTCCTCAGTCTGCTGGTGGTTGCTAGGCAACCGCCCAGGTGCTGTCTCCACTGTCTTCCCTGTGCCAGCTGCAACAGCCTGAATAGCCCCTGTTTTGGGGTATTACATATGTATGTATATATGTATATACAAGTATGTATGTATGTATGTATGTATGTATGTATATACGTATGTATGTATATACGTATGTATGCGTTAGGGAACTTAGAGTATAACTTCAATGTGGCAGGGACAGGTGTGCATGTGAAATATTCTCTGTAAAGTGCTATGTAATCTGATGGTGCTATATAAAAGCCTGTTAATAAATAAATAATTACAGTATAATACAGTACAGACAAACCAAATGCAGAGTCATAAGTTCAATGAAGAAAATACGAAAGGTAGATACATTTTTAAGGAGAATTCAAATATTTGAAGTATGGCTGATTTCAAGTCAGAAAAAGAGCCATAATGATATTACTTCTGCACAAACTATCTTGCAATAGGATGTAACAATTTAAATTTAGCAACACTAATACTAAATGAAAAGTGTACACAAAATAAATAGTTGTATGATGCAGGCTCTTGGTTACTTTAACTGAAGTATAAACATAAATAGCTTGACTGTTTACTATACTGTGCATGGACCTTAATAAAGCTGATAAATAAAACATAAGGTAAAATAAATATAAATAAATAAGTGATAGACAACATTTGCTTAACAGATGGAAAGAAAAATTCTGTCCCATTATTCAACAGTTATGTTTATTGCCCACATCAGGAAACAGTCTGCAATGGTATGTTCAGTTCAGGTAGAAAAGCTTTCGCTCCTATTAAAAAGACATAAAGAAACACAGTTATAGGAATACAGAGCAAAATAGTTGTCTTAGCAACAGATGTTGCCACGTTGCTTTTTTTTACTAGCATTCAGCATGCTGTGCATAAACACATCTATTTAATATTATATTTATTTTATAAATTGCTCATTTTAACTTAATAAATTAGACAAATTTAAATTAAAGATAGTCTGACGTTAAAATAAATTTCACCATATACTACATAGTCTACAAATATTTTTTTAACCAAATTTAGGATTCAAATCACAGTACTAAATACATTGTATATTGCTTCAGACACCTAAAAAGATACATATAGTAATAGTACTATTATAAATAGTACTAATAACAAAAATAATAATAGTAATAATACTCTGTAAGGGAAAGTAGTAGGGTGAGTCATGAATGGGGTTATTGATAATCCTTGTGACCAGATATAGACAGAGCAGATTAGTTTAATGAACTTTAACAAACTAATAGCTGCTATGTTATCATAGTCTATTTGATAACTTCCAGTAAAATGGGGTTATGTCTGGATCATAGTGATTGTGTATTGTTCCTACATTTATACATTTTCAGTCTTTTTATGTGCTTATATATCTGGTTGTCCTATCACTGTAAAGATCTTTAACAATAAATGAGCTTTACGGAGTAGTGTTCCAGGAGAACTTAAAATCTGGGTCATCCTAAATTAGAAGAAGTTTTCACTTTGATGCACGTTTGACAGTCTACACTTGGGAGCTAAATTTAGAACTCTAGTAACACCTATTTTGTAGGTGTACTATAAGTGCTCCTATTTTCATTATGCTAATTTCGGAACTCTTATTAAGTTGAATGTACTTTAAACATCAGATCTGCCTGTCCATCCACTGCGCTGAAGCTATGGATCAGTTACTTGGGGGCAGATCCAGAGCTACGTCGCCCGCCGTAGTTACGACAGACATGCCGTTCTGCGCATGCGCCAGGCGGATCTAGTGTCCGTAACTACAGCTCTGAATCTTGCCCTTGGTGCACATTTATTTTACTTGTCTAACTAAGTAAGTTCAAATTTGATAAATGGAGCAGGGGATTTTTATGTAAAATTTTCAGAAACGGTGTAACTTGATTAATTGTGTTCACAGTTTCAGACTGCTGTCTCGCCTCTATTTATAGCCATTTTGAGACTAAACAAAAATTTGGAGCTAAATCAGAGTTTTTGTGCAATGGAAGTGCAGATCTGCTACTGGAAATGCGTCCACCCTATCCACAGTACCAACAGTATCAACTCTCTTTAAACATAAATGGATATGCGTAGGTGTAATGCAGCAGCCTGTACAAGTTTGACATGTTATAAAGTTTTTTAATATTTTAGTGTAGTTTTAGGATAATAAAACATTTAACATAAATAATGGTTATTTTTGTAAAGAAAAAAATAACAAATTAAACAAATATTTAATGAAAATGCCTGAGCAAAATATTCACCAATGTGCAGGTATTCACTGTAAGCGAAAATAAATAAAATAGTCAGCAAAATGTAGAGTAATCGGCCTGTGCTTTTAAAAACCTGTTTTATTATTAAATGAAACCGTTAAATGTTTGTATGAATATAGGCTTTTATTGAATGATAAGCTACTCCATCTTATAGCTACACTCTAAGCTTGCTCTAAGCTGGTGCAGGATTTTAGGAGCAAGAGCAGGGGATAATGGTTGCCGCTGCATTGACATCAGAACTAAAATGTCCTCTTTCTAATTTTCATGGAACACCCTGTTCCTCCAGCCCAGAGCATGCAGAAGCGGACACAGACAGATTAGCCAACCTGTATCTGTTTTTTGGTGCTTACTCCTAAACCCTAGCTAAAAATGTTGGCGCAAGGTGAGAAAAGAAAACATGGAGTCCCCAACCTCAAATTAGTCACCAGTTTAAGCTTAAAAGTTAACCTAGTAGTGCCCCATTCTGGCTTTGCACTATGGGTGACACCCCCCACCCCTGCAGAACCCTAGTTACAGCCCTGGATTTATCCTGTTGTGCACAACCACTAAATAACCTGCTGTCAAAATATCCAAATCGGGTAAAATTGAAAATCTTTATTTATTAATTCATAAAATATTAAAATTGTTCAGAAATGGCATAATATCAAACAGATACAACATCACCAGCTTATAAATTACATAGTCATATATGATTAAAAATTAGGTTATTTGTGACACAGATTCAAGAGATTAATTACCACACCCTAGTATATATTCTCATAGGACCGTAATTACAGATCAGAAAGAGTTAGGCGCGACAGTATCGGCACCTAACTCATCTGATCTGCCCCCCCAACCCACCCCCATTTTTAGGAACCTTTTGGCATTTAAAAGTGCTATAGGGCTTCCTTAAGTTACCATTCATATTTTCCTTCCTTCCCTCCCCAGCTAAGTTTAAATCCCTCCCACCAACGACTCTTCTTTTATAAGGACAGAGGCTGCTGTGGCATGCCTCTTCCTTCTTAAATTTCTAAGTGTGGTCTTTGGTCTCCTTTGGTGCTAGGCTTGTCTATTTGGTTTTATATATAATTACCACCGTTGTCATTCTCCGGTTAGAAAATCCCATTTTCTAAATTTTCTATTTATAAAGCTAAATTGTGAAAATTTGCAGTTCAAATTTTTGCTGTTTCGAATTTTCTTATTTTCTACACATTCCCATTTTGAAACAATTTTATTAATAAACATTCACATTTCGAATGTTTCTATTTCAAATGTGTTATTTTCGAATGCTTTGTTTTTCGAATTTTCTCAATTATCCAAATTGTTAAAATCCCTATTTCAAATATGCTGTATTTTCAAATGCGAACAGTTCTACATATCTAATTTAAAAACGTTCCTATTTCGAATTTCCCAGATTTATAACATGTCTTTTGCGAATAACTGAATTGTGAACGTATATATAGATACTAATTATTAGTTAGATATGAAGATATTTAATTATACTATTTAATTATATATTTGTTTATTTATTGTTATATATAGTTTTATATGTATCTATATTGATATGTAAATATTTATTTATTTATTTATTTATAAGATTTATATAGAATCCAGTTCACTCATAGCAAAAAGGAAACCCTTTCAGAGCCACTAGACCTGATTCACACTTAGAATTGAAATTGCGTGCTTAGCTAAAAATCTTAACTTTACCCGTGCGAATGTTTTCCTACGCTAGGCAATCCTGCTTGTGAATCTCTCGTAACTGCATTGTCACACGAATACTGTACATTAGTAGCCTGCGTTGAGCTCATTTGCATTAAGTGTCTTACCCCTCTAGCTACGCTTGCAGGGCTAGTGGTGGACTCAGTCGGAAGGTTGAGGTACGCGTGTGTGTTAATCATGCGGTTAGGATTCACATGCGTATTTTTGCGTTCTGGGCATGCGCAGTTTCAAAAAATCGTAAAAATTTGCATGTACATAACACACTTACATATCTGTAAATCCGGTCCACTGCATTGACACCTATACAGAAAGTATCACTAATGACAGTCACCGCTGTGGCACTAAATGTGATAGATATGAGATAGATAGATAGATAGATAGATAGATAGATAGATAGATAGATAGATAGATATGAGATAGATAGATAGAGAGAGAGAGAGAGAGAGAGAGAGAGAGAGAAATAGATAGATAGATGGATAGATAGATAGATAGATAGATAGATAGATAGATAGATAGATAGATAGATAGATAGATAGATAGATAGATAAATATGTGCATGTTATAAAAATATGCTTTGTTATTAAAATATGTTTGCAAACATACGCTATGTAATTTTACGAGCAACCAATGCTCCCAAAGTCAAAGTCACCATACACAATGTGGATTCGAAATACAGAAATGCGCAATAGATATTTCTATTAACATTTGAAATACAGAACATTATAAATATAATGCTCCCAAATACAGCATATCTAAATCAAAATATTCAAAATTCAGAACGTTATAAATGAAAATCATGCGTAATAGAGCAAAGCGTATACGTACAATATCGTATTACATGCATTTCGAAACTGTGAAATTTAGCAAATTGGAGTATTATAAATACAATGTTTCAAAATGTTTGTATAATTACCAAACCATTCTAAATGTGTTATTTTCTAAATTCGAATATTATAAATTCATTTACATTCGAAATAGAGATTTTCGATTTTCAAACATTATAAATTCAGCTTTTTATAATTAGAAAAAGTTATGCATTCATATATTTAGAGTTTCATCTTTTTCTGTAAAAAAACGCATTTGCAATAAAAATTTTGAAATTCGAATTTTTGAAAATCAGATTTTCTTAGCGGGGACCCACACAATTAGCACACCATTCAGTATATATATTTTAGCCTGTGTGGTACTCTCCATTTTTCCTTCTATTTATCTTGTTGTGCACATGCACAGTACATACAAATGCTGTAGGTGTAAGTGCAGCTCTAGATAAGCCTCTTTGAGAGTGACAAAGGGGCTGATCCAGAGTTGAGAGTAAATGCAGAATAGGTTCAGGTGGAAGATAGGTGAAAATGGACACCTGGGCAAAATGGTATTTAATTGCACATAAATAAATTCAAACAGAATTTGAGAGATGGTGATTCCCAATAGAAGTATAAATTAAAGTTAAAATGAAACTATTTCTGTGCAATAAGCAATCAAGAGTATTTTTTCTGCATGTAAAAAATAACATGGATCCAGACTTTAGAAGGAGCTTGAAATTAAGAGAGGAAAGTTACTCCTAGGCTAAACCATGTTGATTGCAGAGGAGTCAAATTTCATCTGTTGCAAACAGTATTAGAGTTGAGAGGGGATGTTTCCTAATCCAAGTCTAAATAACAGTGTAATATAAAAGCTGGTCAGTATCTGTGTGCAGTAAGCAATTCAAAGATATATCCCTGCGTGCAAAGAATACAATTAACTTGGCTCCCCCTGAAATCAGCATGGTTTTGCCCATGTGTAACCTTCCTCTCTTAATTTCAAGCTCCTTCTTAAGTCTGGATCCAACCCATAGTTTTGACACCCCTGCAATTCAGCATGGCATTGCCAAAGTGTTAATTTTCAACTATTTTTCTCTTACTTTCAAACTTTGCATTAGCCCCTATGTCCTCCATCTGGCATTTGCCACAATTTAATGCAGTGCTAAATAGACCCTAAACTTATTTCCTTATAATGTAAAAAATGTCAAAGTTATCTAATTGCTAATTATTTTCATTCCCTAAGAAAATTTTCTTAAACCTGGGCTGAATGAAACAGACGCTTTTTCTAGAACCTCTTCATGAGTAGAGGGTTCTAAAGGAGGAATATCTTATCCAAAAATCCTTAAATCCTAATGTGGACTGGATCTTAATCTCCATACTACAGAGATCTGGCACTCAACTCCCTCTGTCACTCCCCTCTCTCGTGTGGACTTAAGTTAGGTTACACCGCCATAAGCCTTAATTCACTTAGTGGTCTGTACAACTGCTCATCTGCACAGATATTGAAAATCCAACCCCTACTGTAAAAGTGCTCCCGTCACTTACCTTTTGGAATTTAGGTTATCAGAGGGGTTGCACCGCCCTGTCAGACGGATCTCCAGAACTAAGCTTGCGGAATTCTGCTGATCCAGTCATACATCTTTATTACACTACTCAACAAAACTGTTTCATGCTGCAATTTACTTCTTCCCAACTCAACTTTGTTGCCTTAGTCCATTTCTGCAAGTGACACATTGTTTTGCCGGTTTCTAATTTTGCGATTTTAAATGAATAGCAGTATAAACAATTTAATCCAATAATTCATCAATGTATATGTTTTAAATTATCAAGGCACTAAAATGAATGAGTAAAACAGTGATTTTAGGTTAAGCAGTTTCTTCATTTAAATCTAAATTACTCTAAGGGTTAGATTTATTAAACTGTGGAAAAGGAAACATCGAGGTGTTGCCCATAGCAACCAATCAGATACTGGTTGACATTCCCTAGTATGTAATAGAAAAGTGAGAGCTGGAATCTCATTGGTTGCTATAGGCAACAACTCCACTTTACCTTTTCCGCAGTTTAGTAAATCTACCAATCAATGAGCAAAATGTAGTATTTTCCCTGCTTGCACCCCTCACATTGCATTATAGTGTGTTTAAGTGTAGACTTAAACTTCTTTTTTCTGTTACCCTCAAACTCTTGATCAGCCTCATTAAAGAATTAATAGTTACATCAATTACTGTTTGTGTAGTTTAAATCAAGCATCATTGAAAATGAATGTGTATATGACGAACAGAAGTGTCTGCTGTGTTGAAGTTCCCTTAGGCCACCTAAAACAACAGTGATTTATTTTAACTTCAAACATCAGACTTTTCATTTTTCAAGAATTTTAGATAAAAAGATAAAAAATGTATACTTCAAAAGTCATAATATTTTTGAAAAAAATGTAAAGGTCAGAATTGAATTAAGAATTTTGTTTTTAATAAGAGATGTAACTTTTCATCTTTTACAGCAATTGCATTCTTTCTATCTCAGAATTCTGACTTTCAAAAACTTTCACAATGTAAAACCAAATCTATTATACCCCATGCATTAGTGTAGATATACATACACTGAATCTCTCTAGATATACATACACTGAATCTCTCTCTCTCTCTCTCTCTCTCTCTCTCTCTCTCTCTCTCTCTCTCTCTGTCTATCTATCTGTCTATCTATCTAATATCTATCTCATATATATCTCATATCTATCTCATATCTGTCTGTCTGTCTGTCTGTCTGTCTATCTATCTATCTATCTATCTATCTANCTCTCACACTCTCTCTCTCTCTCTCTCTCTCTCTCTCTCTCTCCATGCAAAAGACTAATGCTGGTTACTCTAAAAAAACAGAATGGTCACCACACTTATTCTTCTCTGGATTTGGGGAAGGGGTAACCATTACCATCACTACCATCATTACCATCATTACCAACATTACCATCACAAGCTTGAGGCTTGGTTGTTTTTTCCTATGCGGATCCCCTGCACATTTCTATTTTTTTATTTAATTTTTGGAAATGTCAAGAGGACAAAAGGTTAACAGTTAAATATTAATGTAATATTTGTTTATATCATTTGTAAACTTAATGTAATGCAGGCAGCTTGCAAAAGAATTCTGAAATATAATATTACACAGTATATGGGATATATATGTAATACTAACATAAAACTCAAATATCAACATTTTGATCAATTTGACCTGAGATCTATCTATCTATCTTTCTATCTATCTATGAGATATGTGAAGAGTGTTCATGAATGTTACATTTAATGTATTATAATTACAAGATGAAAAAAATTTTACATTTTCATTCCAAATGAAAAATACGTTTGTGGAATATGTGCAGTTGACAAAGGGTACATTGCCTCATTTTTGCACACACAACTAGGGCAAACAAGGGCAAACACCATCGTCATGACTGTATTAAGAGTTTGAAGGTAACATGAATTAATATAAACTGAAGCAATGATTCAGAGTAAATTTCATCATCAGATATTTTATTGTTTCAATAACTTTTGATTGAGGGATTTTAATATTAAGGGGCTGTGGTTCATAGTCATAATAATTTAGGTAGATTTCCATTGGATATTGATAAGACTGAAAAAATAAAGTTGTGTCATGGAAATCTGACATTAGATTAGAAACATAAAATAAAAAGATGTCAAGAAAGTTTGGAGGTAAGAGAACCTAGTCAGGAATAATAAGTTGAATGGGACAGTGAATGAGTCAAGTAGAAGTTGTAATAAAAGAAATATTTGTTTTAATATGTTCTTCCCTGAATATTACACCTCTGTCCAATATTTTTAAAAACTTTTCCTTATTATATTGTTGGTAAGCATTTGCCAATTAGTTACCTATATTTTGTATGACCAAACCATCCTCTTCATCTGTGAATTAGATTATAATATTGGAATCTAATACTGCGTATTTCTTTGATTCGTCTTATTCTGCTATGCAACTCTAAAATCTTCCTGTGAGGTTCGAAGAAAAAGAGACAAATATTTAATAAAGGCGTTTTCAGAGTTAGTTGGATACATTTGATTCATTTAAGTACTCCTGCATCAGCATATCAGAAGATAATATACTATAGAGCTGCAAATATCCTGTGAGGAATTTTCTAATAACAAACGGTCTGATTAAGACTTATAACGGCGCTGTAACAGAGAGCAGCGGCACCGGGGATTCGATGGTTGATCCTTGCTGTATCCAGCCTTCTGTACGAGGGAAACCACTCCCCTACACATCTATCCCTGTCAATGGGAAGATGATCATTATGGGTAAAAGCGGAAAATTTGGATTTTGACAAAGTTTGGATCCGATCCAATGATTCAGGCATCCATTGGCCCTGGAACAAGTGTGAGGCTAGAAATACCTTTTTATTTTACATTTGTATCACCAATATAACATTTTCCACAATGGTATCTATTTATTATAGAACTAATATAACTAATAGTTCAAAGAAATTTAACATTTTTAACTCTTAGATAGTAATTTATTTCTAAATGAGTTGATACATAAAAAATTATGTGCATACCTAAGATTACCCCAATTTAAAGGTTTCAAAATTTGTGGTACGCCAGTCAAGTAACAAAAATCCAGACCATATTTCTCTGGAGCTGATGATTGGATTGCACTAACCCAACTAATATGACTGCTAATACCAGAGGATTATGCATGTGATTTGGTTGCTTTCATTGTTACCAATACATCATTGGGCAAGTAATGCCACACATATCTGTATCTGGCTTGCTGCAATAAATCAGCGTAATTCAGTTGGTTTAATAGTGTCTGTGGACACTTTGAATCAGACTTCCTGGGATACTACTCTAACAGCTTTAATAATAGGTAATATAGAACTATTGAAAAAGTATTTTTTCTTGTACTTCTTGGACTTTTGTTTTTTTCTCTTTTTTTTGTTATATGTTTAGTGATTAAATTTGTCATATCCTAAACTCTTTGCTTTTTGTTTTATTTGTGGTACATTGACATACATTTTTGTATCAGCCTTCTAAAATCCCCATAGACCTCTTAGTCTGACTTTTCTCAGTTTTATTAGCACTTTTTGGGGTTTTTCTCCTTGACTATTAAAAACACATTACCATGATATTGATACATTTAAATATCCAAATAACTTCTCATCATTTTAAAAACTGTGAGATTCTGAGGCAATACATTTCCAGATTTTTCGGTAAGAGGGGGCCAGATGTTTGTAATTGTTTGTAATAAATTAGAATTTCATTATTCACAAACAGTTTTTGATCCCTTCATTTTCTTTATCTCCTTAGACTAATTAGAACTTCAATTCTATCTAGTTGTTTAGTTATATAAACATCCTTTTCTTTTGAAACAGAATGGTTCTTGGGTGAGTCTAACAGCAGTTGATTCTTTTTAATTTCTTGCTTTACCACATTGATTTTAGTAGATCTATAATCAATTAGTAGTCACATTATGGCAAAGGAATAATTATCTGTTATAGAATTCCATGAGGGAATCTCATTTTCAGTAAGGCAGACATTTTTTTATAATTTGCAATTAACCCTATAGATACAAATGCCTAAGAAATACATTTAAAATTAACTCTGCATCTACCATATTAATTTAAAACTTCTGACAGCATACATGCTATTTGTGTCACTGCCTATGTATGTGCACATATACACAGATCATTTTTTCTGAAGATGCTAAAGTGCAACTAGCAGAAAAAAGGAAAATTATTAAATGATATTTAAATGTTTCTGCATTTATACACTTACAAACTCTCTTTAATACTCTTTATTTTAAGAGTATATATGACACAAAAGGCTGGATCCAGACCTTGTTAAGTGCATGCACTTAGTTACTCAAGAGCTAAACCATGTTGATTTCAGGGGGAGCCAAGTTAACTGTATTCTTTGCATGCAGGGATATATCTTTAAATTGCTTACTGCACACAGATACTGACCAGCTTAACTATCACATTGTTATTTAGAGTTGGGATAGGAAACATCACCTCTCAACTCTAATACTGTTTACAACAGATGAATTATGACTTCCCTGAAATCTACATGGTTTAGCGGGTCCGGTAGGTAAGTCCCAGCAGTTAAATTCCTGGCGCTGAAAATACCTCCACCAGTTTTTCTACACTCATTTTCCTGTTCAAAAAGGCCAGCGCCAAAAATTCCCGACAATTTAAAATACCTACACAACTAAAATACCTACAATGACAATCCCGGCCATTAAAAATCCTGGCACGTAAAAATGACCTACACTGAAAATACCGGCACATAAAAATTACCTACACTGACAATCCCGGCCAGTAAAAATCCCGGCAAATACTGCAATACAACACCCGACTACATTGACTGTCTCAAAATACACCCGATATTACTCAGCACACATTCATCAATTGCCCGACAATTCTCTAACTGTCTCAAAATACACCTTATATTACACAGCACACATTCATCAATTGCCCGACAAAACTGGCGATAATACATAGCACACATTCATCAATAACCCTAACAATTCCCCCAAAATGTCACCAAATACTGCCGAAAATAAATAGTACACATTCATCATTAATCCTAACAATTCCCCCAAAACTGTTACCAAATACTGCCAAAAATAAATAGTAAACATTCATCAATAACCCTAACAATTCCCCCAAAACTGTCACCAAATGCTGCCAAAAATAAATAGTACACATTCATCAATAACCCTAACAATTCCCCCAAAACTGTCACCAAATAGTGCCAAAATTAAATAGTACACATTCATCAATAACCCCAACAATTCCCCCAAAACTGTCACCAAACACTGCCGAAAATAAATACTACACATTCATCAATAACCCTAACAATTCCCCCAAAACTGTCACCAAATACTGCCAAAAATAAATAGTACACATTCATCAATAACCCTAACAATTCCCCCAAAACTGTCACCAAATACTGCCGATAATACATAGCAAACATTCATCATTAACCCCAACAATTCCCCCAAAACTGTCACCAAAAACTGCTGATAATTCATAGTACACATTCATCATTAACCATAACAATTCCCCCAAAAAATTGTCATTTCATAAATTATGTTATTATGCATGAAATAAATAAAATAATGACATTACAATAATTAGTAAAAAGCAGTACTTACCATCTTGATTACGATCCCATCTTCCAAGCTTTTAATCCTTGGGGGAAGTCTTTGAAAAATAAAAACCCTATTGGAGCGACGCAACTCACGTCCTGCACCACAGGACATCCCGACGCTAATGACAGCTCTGCTGTCACTGGAGTGTATTTATACCCTTGGGCAGCCTGTGAGATCCCGTTTCCATGGTGACATATAACGTTATGTTTTGTCGGGCAATTGATGAATGTGTGCTGTATAATATAGGGTGTATTTTGAGACAGTTAGAGAATTGTTGGGCTATTGATGAATGTGTGCTGTGTAATATAAGGTGTATTTTGACACAGTTAGAGATTTGTCGGGCAATTGATGAATGTGTGCTGTGTAATATAGGGTGGATTTTGAGACAGTTAGAGAATTGTCGGGCAATTGATGAATGTGTGCTGAGTAATATCGGGTGTATTTTGTGACAGTCAGTGAAGTCGGGTGTTGCATTGCAGTATTTGCCGGGATTTTTACTGGACGGAATTTTCAGTGTAGGTCATTTTTACGTGCCGGGATTTTTAATGGCCGGGATTGTCAGTGTAGGTATTTTAATCCTGTAGGTACTTTAAATTGTCGGGAATTTTTGGCACCGGAATTTTGAACGTGCCGGGAAAATGAGTGGAGGTATTTTCAGCGCCTGGAATTTAACCGCCGGGAATATGACTACCACCCGGGTTAGCACTTGAGTAACTAAGTTCATGCACTTAACAAGGTCTGGATCCAGCCCAAAGTTCTTAATAACCTCATGAGAGTGATAGCTACTGTAATGATCAAAATAATTTGGATCACTCATTATAAACTAGGATACAGTTGACTATCATATACTTATATTTTTGATGGATGGGAACTCAACACTGCTGGAACAGAGGACACTGGATATTCAGTGACACTGGATTGCCTATTCTTTATTTGACTGTGACGCCTGATCAATACTTTGGCGTTAGGAGAGTTTGTCTTCTGGGCTTCATGCAACATGGACTGGGGAGTATTATACTTTGCTTGTTACACCCTGGACTGCCATTTCTAGTTTTGCCTCTAGGGGCAGTCCTGGACTGATTTTTTATATTATGCGCTTTTCTACTAGCTGCCCCTAGAGGCTGATGTTGAACACATTCTCTGTGACTAATTTGTGTAATTGCCTGTTATCCTACACCTGTTCTCTGGGTATAAATATCCCATCATTCTAGAGCAAGGTGTGGGTCATTGTTTCCTGTTACCTGCTTCCTGTGCTGCATGTTTGTTATTTCTACTGTGAACTTTTTTAGACTCTTTTGGCATTTACACCCATCTTGGACACTCTGACTTCTGACATTTGCCAGCTTCTATAGTTATCTGGTTTCCCAATATCTTGGTGTTTTCTGCTCATTTCTGTCTTATCTTCATTGTCCTATGTTACGTATCCTGTGCCATCTGTGTCTTCCTCCAATAAACCTTCCCAGTTCCTGAGCTATCACGTTGTGTCATCATACCAATCCTAACAGTACTAAATGTTATTTTTACTGTTAGTTTTAGGGTTATTTTAGAGATAGTATATTGTTAGGGGATGTTAGGGTTGGGCTGTGATGAAGGGGTGGTTAAGGTTAGGCTGCGGGGAAGCCCAAACTATTCCCAGTTTAGTCCTTCAAATGGGCATATTTGGTATTAACTCAGTTAATTAGCACAGTTGTGAGGTATAATTTAGGATTAGTTCTTGTCACTGCCATAATTATTACATTTCCTATTCTTTCTAATTGTTTTGTTTACCTTTGGTCCAATCACATGTCATGGTTCAGCGGATCAGATGCATCAAACATCACATGCTGGCTCTGCTTGACTTCTTTTCATATTTAAATCTCTTTATAGAGGTTCTCGCTATATGCAGTGAAACATATATTCAGAATGGTTGCAGAGTCTTTTCAAAAGTTCGAATGAGAGATCCCACTTGTTGCAGGGAATGGCACTCTTACCACATTAGTTGTAAACAGCCAGTGTATTTCCTGGGTATTGAGCAGCTGGCTTGCCGGGAGGAGCGGTCCTTACAGCAGAGAGTCTCTCAGATGATCAACTGTTACCTACGCATTTCAGCCATGTATCTTTGTCAAGGTTAATTAAAGAAGAAACTTTCTAATGGCAGCTAACGGATACTATCACTAGCCCAGAGATATGCTGCTTACAGACCCTTTATGCTCAAATCTGTTGGCCTTGATAAAAACAAATCATATTTAATGCACAGCAATATCACATTGACCCTCTTACAGCATATCCTACTGCAAAGCACAGTCATCTGTATGTGTATATATGTATATGTTTAGGTACTGCTGTGCATTGAACAAATCATATTTAATGCACAGTAGTATCACATTGATGTTTACTTCATACAGCATATCCTACTGCAAAGCGCAGTCATCTGTACGCATTCAGAGGTGTATGTGCATTAAATATGCTTTGGGATAATGATTACATTAAGGTATACAGCAATGACTTGTCTAGGTTTGGTTTTTTACCCTGTATTTTAAGTTTCCATGCTAAAGAACCACAAGCCCAAACTTTTGAACCTTAGTCCTGGTAATTCATCACCTCGATTTTAACTCCCGCTGTTAGATTTGGAAACACTAGTTCTGGAGTTGGACCCAGATTTGTTTTCTAATAAAATATTTAACTTTTTTTTTAACTTGCATTCTTACATAGTTACATAGTTAAATAAACTGGCATTGTCAGCACTCTAAAACACATATTGTGTCCACCTTACCATCTATTGCTGCACATTATTGTGAGACGCCAGCCAGCAGCGTAAGATCTGCGTAAAAGCCGATCAGCGCATGCGTCGGGCAGACGTTGCCCGGCGTAGCTATGGCAATGCCCGAACGTTGATCGGGCGTCCATAGCAGCGCCGTAGTAACGCTGGAGGGAGCGTCCTCCAGCGTTACTACATTTAGGTTAGTGTAGGTGGGCGGGGGGAGTTAGTTTAATGAGAGAGGGAGTGAGGGGTTTGTGTCCAAATGCTCCTGTGCAATCGTATTTTCCCTTGCTTAGGTCGGCTGAAGTTAGGGTAGCCTTCAGCCGGCGTAAGTGAGGGAAAATACGCTCGCACAGGGGGAGTGTCGGGGAGAGTGAACGCCAATACGCTGTGCTTTACTAAGCACAGTGCATCGGCGTAATTCTGGATCAGGCCCCAAGTGCTCACATTTCTCACAGAGGAATTCACATAGGAACACTTGCTCCAAGTGTGCATACATGTGACAAGACATGCACTGAGTGAGATTTTCAGTCCTGCTCCCACTCATTTTATTATGTCTAATTTATCCCCTCTTAACCTGCAGTTTATTTTAAAACTATTAACCATATCTAGCTTGCAGAACCTTATTCTGCATGACACTTTATTACAATATTGTGTTGTTCACAAATCGTGTAATGTTACTTTAACATTTCTTGGTAACACTGTTAACTTGGCAAATACAGCTGAAAAAAATATTATTCAGGGGAAAATAAATACAAATCTCTTAGACAAAAATCCCCAGGAATATGTTCTTATACATATTTCTATACAAGGAAGGGGGCTTGCTATGCTTTCTGCATACCTAAACCCCGCAAGAGGTGCAGGTATTGGCATATAGATTAGACGTTGTGGGGGGCATTATGCCTTCTGCATGGATATGCATTCGGACCTAATGCAGAACCATGCGGAGAACTTAAGGTAGGGTTATTGCTGCAGATTTTGACCTTATGCCTCTTGTGAGAGGGGAGTGACATGGCTTCCAGATTTCTGTACCTATGGAACACGTGTGGAGGTTTGGATCTACTTTTTTTATGTTCTTTGGGCCGTTAAAAGAATGCAATTATACGCATGGCAGGTGCAAGCCAAACCCCCTCACACCCATGACACTCCCCTCTCTTGGCCGTGCTGTCGGTGACTTACGAGTCCATAGACCACTTGTAACTTTCCATCAGCTGTTGAGTGCGTATGTGTCCTCTGTATGTGCGATTTATGTTAGACGCGCACACATACCTTCATTTAAATGCCTTCCTCCGCCCATTTTGTATTACATTTTTAAGTGCGTATTGTTGGGTCGCATATCCGGACATATGTACCCAAGTCCAATTCACAAGTCCGTCCGTGAGGCACTTATGCGCGTATAGTCTATGTATACTACGTAAAATAAGTTACTACACATGCACAGTTGAAACGTACCTAAAAATATGCATGCAATTCGCCATGAAAACAGTTCTCTGAATACGGCCCTTTATGTTTATATTTTACTATGGAATTCAGCTGGCCATAAGTTCCAAACATGTCCACTAGATGGTGATTGCTGTACAGTATGTTTCTTTTACTAAACAGTGTTTAAAGAGATAAGGCTAATTCAAATATAGAAATAAAATGTACAGATCGGTCTAAAAATATAAAGAATTCCTTTGTACTCACTAAATAAAACAAAAATAACATGCAAGTCTTTGCATTTTATTTTCTTTATTTCATTGTGTTTTCATTCAAGTCTGTGCATCATTTTGCAAAACTTCCTTAATTGTACTTTCTTCACTACACTAAATGAAGTAATCTCATCCTATGAATAACATAACAGAGCACAGTTGAATGCACAGTTGTTAAACTACCTGTATATATTTTAGTTTGCTTCTTCATTTACTTACGCACATACTGGGCTAAATCCAGACTTAAGTAAGTGCATGAAATTAGTTACCCCTGGGCTAAACCATGTTGATTGCAGAGGAGTCATATTTCACCTGTTGCAAACAGTATTAGAGTTGAGAGGTGATGTTTCCCAGTCGAAGTCTAAATAACAGTGTGATAGTAAAGCTGGTCAGTATCGGTGTGCAGTAAGCAATTCAGAGATATATCCCTACATGCAAAGAATACAATTAACTTGACTCCCCCTGCAATCAACATGGTTTAGCCCATATCACGGTCTGGGTAGTTTCGGGAACGACTGTGGGTTGCAGCAAGGGCGGAGTCAGGGCTTTGTAGATGAAACAGGGGGCCCTCAGGTAATGCTTGCACATATGGGACCCAGCAGAACCACGGACTGGAGTCAGGCAAGAGTACAGGACTGGGCTGCAAGGACTGGGCTGCAAGGACTGGGCTGCAAGGACTGGACTGCAAGGACTGGGCTGCAAGGACTGGGCTGCAAGGACTGGGCTGCAAGGACTGGGCTGCAAGGACTGGGCTGCAAGGACTGGGCTGCAAGGACTGGGCTGCAAGGACTGGGCTGCAAGGACTGGGCTGCAAGGACTGGGCTGCAAGGACTGGGCTGCAAGGACTGGGCTGCAAGGACTGGATAACAGGCTGGATAACAGGCTGGATTGCAGGTGAATTGCAGGCTGGATAACAAGCTGGATAGCAGGCTGAATAACAGGTTGGATTGCAGGTGAATTACAGGCTGGATTGCAGGCTGGATTGCAGGCTGAATAACAGGCTGGATTGCAGGTGAATTGCAGGCTGGATTGCAGGCTGGATAGCAGGCTGAATAACAGGTTGGATTGCAGGTGAATTACAGGCTGGATTGCAGGCTGGATTGCAGGCTG
>WWET01001561.1:9464-21610 GCA_011038615.1 Limnodynastes dumerilii | reverse complement strand
TAGGAGAAAAGCCCAGGGGCATTTGGAGATAGGCACATTTAGCACCTGGGAAATTAATGTGGCCACCATAGACCAGAAATCTGAAATTATGGGGCAATTCCACCAAATATGTAGGAAGGATCCCCTTTCACCGCAACCTTTCCAGCATAGCGGCGAAACCGTGTTATACATGCGGTGTAGCCTGGTGGGGACCAGGTACCATCTATTGTATATTTTAAACAGATTCTCTTGAACTAGCGTAGACAGAGAGGCCTTAGCAAGACGCTCCCGTATCTCTGCCCAGGTATCCTCCTCCAGGGGCGCCCCAAGGTCCCGCTCCCAAGCCACCTCATGTTTTGGCGTGGGGGCCTCCTTATATAGGAGTAAGTAGGTGTATAACGAGGAGATCACTTTTTGTGCTAAAGGTCCTTGCAGGCACAAAGACTCCACCAGAGAGAGAGGTCTGGCGATTTGGACACGTGACAGGGAGGAAACAAAGTGGCGCACCTATAGGTATTCCAGCTGCCCCGCCACCCGGGAACCACACCTGCGTTGCAGAATCTCCAGTGATGCACATTTGTCTCCGTCCAGTAAGTCCCTCACCACCCGAATACCTGTTACCCGCCAAGCTCAGTAGTTTTTAATATTGTGCTTTAATGATATATTTAGAGCTTGGATATTTGATGCTTAAATGCATAATTTTGCATTTTGTTGGCATTAAACTGTGTTGCCACTCTCTTGACCATTCTTTCAACCTAACTAGATCATCAATTACTAGATCACCCTGTCACATATCTTTATGTCATCTGAAAAAAGACATGCTTTCCCCTCGATACAACATGTAATGTCACCATTAAATATATAAAATATCACTGGTCCAAGAATATAAGCCTGGGGAACTCCAGTGGTAACCTTTCCATTCTGAGAATAGATTTAATTTATTACAACCCTTTGTTGTCTATCCTGCAGCCAAGATTGTATCCACGCAACCATGTTTGAGCCCAATCATAAATGTTCCAGCTTATTTAAAGAGAGAGAGAGAACTGCCTGTAGAAATCAATGCAGAAATGGAATAAGTCCACCCTGAATATGAAAATATTTCCTCACTCAGGCTGGTGTTATAATAATGGTTATTAATCTAAATTGAAGATTTGTACAAATCGAACAAATATATGTATTCAAATGGCAAATAGGCAGAGGACTTTAAAGACTCCACTGAATCTAATCCAAAGAGTTACAAGAAGGTGTCCAATTATGTGGAGTTTCCTAACACAGTCATTGCACACAGTGGTAGTTGAAATGGCACCGCTTGACAATAGCAATACTAAAACATATGGTTTGCACAGGAAAACAAAGAGTTCAGTACAGAAAAAAGCAACCTCTTGCAACACACACATCCATTATTGTCACCTCCCAGTGGAACTGATATTAGCAATCTGTCAGAAAATCCACATGCAGATCTTCACTCTCCTAACCTAATAATACAATTTGAACTTGTTGGTTTCAAACATTAGCATAATATAAAGGCTTGTGCTCTGCAATATTAACCATTTTATGGCAAGTAAGGGAGTTTTACATAAGCCAGATTTTTTACCCCTTACAATAATATTTACCTAAAGGGAAATATGCTCAAGAATGGAAACCTGCAACTTAAAATACAACTGATTCTGACAGCAATTGTACGTTATGATTACATAACAAATGGTAATATCTTTTTCCCATGGGATTCAGTTATCCTGGATGCAGATGGATGCAGAAGAGATCTCTCATGCATGCTAAAAGTGAAGAATGTGATCTGATTCACAGTTAGAATCCTTCAGGACTCTATTTACTTTACATCAGTGCTTTTTTTGTATGAAAAAAGATACCGGAACTCACATCAACTCACGCATGACCATATGACCAATCACAAGCCGCAACATCACAACCAGCGTGGACGAAGTACGTATGCATCGGACTCAGCACACAAGCAGCCACAGGCACCATTTTAATGATTTTGCCACTGAAACTTTTAAAACTTTTAAAACTTGGAAAATCTGTTGATGCCGGTGCGTTCTATAACAAAAAAAGCACTGCTTACCATAATGGTTTGATGTGAACTTGCCTGAACAAGGCTTGCTTCTGTGGCAGCTTCGTTCACATAATTTACAAATACTCACCCCTCCGACGAGATCTCGCAATGATCTGCGAGGTCATCAAAGGCATCGTAGTATCCTCAAATTCATATGAAGACTAAATGAGCCCTACATGCGCAGTGACAGACACAACCAATGCTCAGTCACTTAAATTTAATTCTTTTCTTCTTTTTTTTTCTTTTGTTTATTATATATTATACAATATTTTAGTGGCAAAAGGAATATGTTCCTTGTTCATATGAAGAAGGAAAAACTATTGGTGATTCCAGTGGGAAAAGTATAAAATATATATATATTTTATTATTTATAGATAAATTGGTACTGTAGGGACCATTAGATCAGCACAACCCACAAAAAATACAAATAACTACAAAAAGCAAAATATATAATCCAAATGACGGTGAAGGTTTAATGTGGTATTGTGGCACACCAAAACAAACAACCATGCTGTGCAGCTGTGTACAACACATCAAGGGCCTTATTCACTAAACGCGATTTTACTAAAATCATGTGATTTTGAGCTTCAAAATCGCCAAAGGCGATTCACTAAGCTAAAAATCACGTGATTTTAGTAATTTTTTAATCACGGGTCCGAAAATCGCGGTCCCGACTTTTTTCTATTACAAACATACAATGTTTGTAATTCATTAAATGCGATTTCACCGAATCGCGGTGAAATCGCATTGAAATCAAAAAACATAAATTCGCCTCTATAGAGGTGCGAATGTATGTTTTTTGTGCCGATCGCGACCATTAAAACACATGTCTGTATAACAGACATGTGTGGTACTGCTCTACTGTAAATTTCTGTAAAATTACTGTTAGGTTTCTTCTCCATCTCATGCACGGAAGAAATTTACAGATGCAAGAAAAGAGAAGAATTCTTCATTTTAAGAACATTTGAAGGCTCCCAAGATGCGGACATCTAATACTGAGTTTTAAAAAAGTTTTCTTTTTTTTTATACACATGTAACAGTTTATGTAATACACTTAGATTAGGAGTGATGACCTCCTAAGGTAAGTGCATACACGTAGGGGGTAATGTTAGTTAGGTTTACTATTTTTTTTTACATATCTAACACTTTATTAAATTATTGAAAGGTTTAATGTCTTTGTAGAATTTTTTTTTAAAATTTTACACACACTGTACACGCAGTTCTGCATGGCTAAATTCTGCATGTCTGCAATGTGTAGCCATGCTGTAAACAAAGAATTACAAGGATCACCTTTGCTGATCCTTGTAATTCAATGACTACAGCATGCCTGCACGTTGCAGACATGCAGAACTTTGGATTTTTTTAATACACGCGATATGCCGCCATTAGGCCCTAAAAACATGGCGGCACATCGCCTGTGTTTGAGAAAATCGCATCTATATCGCGCCTTAGTGAATTTGGACAAAAAAAAGTTTGGAACTGGCTGGGAGCAATGGCCTTTTCGAAATAGGGCCATTTGCTACGGGGACTCACACTCAGTTGAATACTACCCGTAATTAACCGGTAATTATTGATAAACCCTTCACTGCAACTTCAGCCTAGCTTGAAGCAAAGAAGAGGAAGGGGGTATAATAGCAGTATTCATATATATCAAGGGGGTGTATCCAGGGTGGCATTTTCAAGGGAAAAAGTGTGTTAAAACACAAGGGCATGTGTATAAACTGCAGGGTGGCAGGTTTAGAGGATAAAATTCAATGAAAGGGAAGTTAAGTGGAACAACCTTCTATTTGAGATGCCAGAAACTAGCACAATACAAAAATGTAAACATGCTTGGGATAAATAAATTGATGGTCTAATAGGGTCTGGGGTCAGTACAGTTAAAAAACCAAGCAGACTAGATGGGCCATGTGGCTTATATCTGCCACATTGGGCCAGATCCAGAGCTACGACCGCTAGCGTATTTACGCTTGCCGGAGTCATAAAAACGCTATTTTGCATGTACTGCGCATGCACGCGACAGATGTAATGACCAGAAGCTCTGAACATACTTACGAGCCTACGATCAACAGTGTAAGTGTGAATGAAGGGGCATGCCAGACATACGACACCCGTAATTATGCTTCGGTGGTGGGGTGAGACATTTAAATCATACAGTATGGGCGTGATTAGGCGTGTACGTACGTGCAGCCATTACGGCTGACAGGAGTTACGCTTGGAAAAGTTAGTTTAGGGTTTGGAAAGCGTAAGGGAGGGGAGTGCCAAGGAGAGTGCATAGTAATTATGAAAACGTAAATAGGCTATGCCTTGAAATGTAAAGGGAACATAGGTCTGGATCCGGCCCATTGTCACTTTCTATGTTTTGGTTACAATGCATTGTTCACATACATTTTATATAACTGTTTATAATGAAAAATGAAATGTGCTACGTCAATTAGCATATAGCCCTCTGTATATAAATGTCACCTGCCTATTAATTCTTTACACAAGAGGACAGATCCAGAGTTGAGATAGTAATAGTAAAAAAAAATGGAAATCTATACCTCACTGTGCAACATTTGAACTGCAGGGGAGGCTAATTAATACAATACAAGCAGTAGTAGAGTTCATAGGTGATGTTTCCTAACTCAACTCTAAATTACAAATATAAAGTTGTTACGTATTTGTGTGCTATAAGCAAAAGCCAAGTGTTTCCCCTGTATGCCGAAAAATGTAAGTTCATACACACTCCTCACATGGGGCCTGATCCAGACCCACGCCGATGCGCTGTGCTTACTAAAGCACAGCGTATCGGCGTTCACTTACCCTGACACTCCCCCTGTGCGGGCATATGGCCCCTTCCTTATGCCGGCTGAAGGCTACCCTAACTTCAGCCGGCGTAAGGAAGGGGCCATACGCTCGCACAGGAGCGTATGGCCGCTTAGCCCGCCCACCTACACTAACCTGAACGTAGGGACGCTGGGGGATGTCCCCTCCAGCGTCCCTACGGCGCTGCTACGGACGCACGATCCACGATCGGGCGTTGCCATAGCAACGCCGGGCAACATCTGCCCGGTGCATGCGCAGATTGGCTGAAAAGCCGATCTTACGCCCGCCGTCCTAGCGACAGCAGCCTTGTTCAGGATCAGCCCCATAGGGTCACCACATGGCATCCGGAGTCCAGAGGTGTCGCATATCTGGACTATACAATGTCCGGGAATAGGGTGATTTTGATTTGACATCACCTTTACCCTCCAGTTTGGCCATTTCCTGTTCAGTAATCCTTACAAACTGGCTGTCAGTCTGTAATGTTCACAAACCAGAATTGGTCGGAGTGAAGGGCGGAAGTAATGTAAAACATTGGGGAAGGGTAAAATGTTGAAGCAAAAGTAAAAAAAAAATAGAAAAAAAATATCCAAAGAGCAAAAATAAAAATGTCATTTCTAAGGAATCTATCAATAAAATGGTGGTAATTCTACCCTCACACTGGTTTGTCAAGGTGCTGAATTGTGTAGTTGCTCAGGATCAATACCAAAGTGTCAATTTAACTCTTTTATAATACAGGAATTGCATTTTTTTTTATCTTTGTTTCATTTTTGTTTAAAACTTTAGCTACTGCTGTACAGCCAATTATGGCAAGAGCTGCCACTCACAGCCTGTTCACCCGGACCTTCACCCGGAACTTCTGAACAAAACTGGAAATAGACACTGACAAAAGGAAATTCATTGAATATATGCTCATGATTTTATGCATAAATAGAAAAAATAGCACAGTACAATTTATGGTTAATGTGTGCCTGGCCAAGTATCTCTAGTGAAATGGACCATTGTTTTTATTGAATCTCTTCCCCTAGCACAGTCATTATGAAAACTCATGATTGCTACATATCACTTCTCTCAAACTAGTGCCCTTGGTACCTACTTAACTCAGTTCTATCAGATGATTATTCTCATCTTCTGTACCAACCAGAATGTCTCATAGAGAAGACAATCACCTGGCACTTGACACTTTAGGAAGGCGTCCTGACAAAGCCTAATGTAAATATGCTTTAATGGACCTGATCCAAAGTTTTACCAGGGCAGAAGCTTCTCACACTGCGTGTGTCCTATCCAAAACTGCCACTTTTGCAACTCTGGATAGGACATACAGAAAAGGTGCATCCTTTTCAAACATGCAACGGATACGTGAAGGCAGAGGCTGTAAGGTGGAATGCAGCAGCTTATAAAATTTTACATGTTTCAATTTTATTTTGTTTATCATTAACAGTCAAATGAAACTCCTAAAAAAATAAATCAGCACGCTCTTTAAAATGATAGTGAGCATAAAGGGCTTGATTCAGACCTACGCAGCCCGGCGGTAATACGCCGGGCACAGAGCATCGGCATAGGTCTGGATCAGGTCCAATGTGCATCAGCACGCTGCTATTCAGGCTTTATGACCAGAAATGTGTTTTAAAAATAATTGATGCTTACATTTAACCTTTACATGTTTGTACCATGAGTGGGCTGTGTTTAGACTGTTTAGACTAAAAGGGGCCATTTAATAAAATGCCTCTCCGTTTTACACTTAAACCACCCCCTGAGCTGGTGTAAGAGTTTAGGTGGATTCACAATGCATTCGCAGAAGCACTATACTGCCCTCTTTCTTATTCATATATGGTGGAAAACCCTGTTCCACTAGCACAGAGCACACGAAAGGAGACACAGTCACATGGGTAGCTCTGCGACCTACTTTTTCTACCTGCACATGCACATTTCTTGCGAACCTACAAAATGAATTGAAGCACAGCTCTGGTTCAGGTCCTGTCTCTTTATAGGAGTTTTCAAAATGACAACTATTAAGACATAATTAGAATCATTTTAACAGCACAGAAAGTTAGAGATGGAATGTAGCTTAAAACCCTTTCACATCACCACCAAATATCCAGGTGTTTGGCCAAAAACCTGAGTCTCAGCAAAAAGCCGGGTATTTGGTGGTGTTGTGAAATGTCCTTTTTCGGCGACCCGTGTTGAATGACCCAGGATTCAGACCAGGGAAAAAAGTCGGGTCTTTCCCGGTTCTCACACGGGACTGGTGGCAATGTGAAAGGTCCGTCCGGGACTTATAATAAGGCTTTTTTATTTGACTTGGCGTTTCACCCAGGAAAAACCTGGGTACAAAATCTTTGGTTTTTCAAAGGTGGTGATGTGAAAGCAGTATGACAAAGAATTGTAGCATTGTGGCAGATCTGATTAGAGGATTTCTAGTGCTAAACAATTGTAACAAACTTAAATGTGAGCACTAAAAATAACTGTTATAGAATTTGAAATAATAATAAAAATCCATTTTATATTATTTAAACCTTTCAGTGTTTAAGTAATTAAATCTAGAAATATAAGGACAAATATATTCAATGCTTAATGCTATACTACAATTTTACCTTGACATTGTACATAATTGTAATTAAAAAGAGGAGCTGGTTATATGTATTATCCCTATCTAATTGGATTCCATTACAAGTAGTGACGGGTGGCCTGTATACAGTAATATGTCATTTTTCCTCCTATCTGGAATGCTTTAAAAATTCCAGTCATATACATTCACTTAGAAAATTCCACTTTGACCTCAGATATTGGGTGAAAGCAAATTGATTTAACAAAGTATCTGATTTTTTTTTAAAGAAGTTGCGCATTTGACACAAGAGGATAATAAAGCTAGAAAAGTTTTTTATAGAAAATGGTGGGATTTGATAATTTCACTAAGCTCCCAACTGCAGCGGCAGCTAAAACTTCAGAACAAGCTGTAGTCATGATCTTAGATTATTAAGTCTAAGAACATATTGCAACCAGAGAATGGAAATAGTAAACTTGTGAAAAATTCTACCTTTTATACATCTGAGACATGATTCAGAGAAAGAAACAGGACAAGGAGTATCGGAAGCTTGTGCCACAAGGCAGGTTACAGTCAATAAAGTTATCTGGGGTATTAAAACTTTTACTGAACTCAACAAAAGACAAATAAACAGCAAGATATCAAAGACATTTTAAAATTTATAACAAGGGAGCTAGTTAAGTTGTAACAGCCCACACTTCAATGTTTCAAATGTTTAATGGGTTTCTAAAACTGAATATGTAATAAGCACATGGATTGCCCTTCACTCATTACTAATGACATTTAAGTGCCATAGAGGTCCAAAGTTAAACAACATAGAAAATATTACTGCTTCCTGAGATTAAGCTTTAGCAGAGCAAGTGTTTAGTGTAAGTGTAAAGCCCTCTTGTCCTTGTGCCTCTTTTGGTTGTTTTTGCCAAGAATGGATGACTTTGAATTTCCTATTTTTTAGGTGGAAGCACAGAGGGTTATCACTCTACGCATATTCAGAACGGAATCGAGCACAAAACAATGGGCGCAAAGCTGCCTGTGTTCACATTTGTGTGTGCTGCGCTAGAGGAACAGAGCATTCCACAGCATTGAAATAAGAAATGGGGCGTTTAGCAGACCGGATTCCCTGCACCTCCACCTACAATGTTACACCAGCTTAGGGGTGTAAAACTGAGTCTATTTTTATTCATTATTCATGTTCCTCCTTGTAGTTTAAACACATCCTTACACATGCTTAAATTGTTCAATTTAAGCAAGAATCATATAAAAACTGAAACAATTGTTTTCATAAGAAAGTACACAAACACTAAAATTATTAGGTTGTTTTATTTGATTGTAAATTAAAAAATAAAGTTTATCCTCTGCCTACACATCCGTTTTTATGTTTCAAACAGATGCATCTTTTCTGTGCGTCCATTACAGAAATGCAAATGTTGGATCTTTGGATAGGATGTATGCAGCTTAAGCAGCAGATTTGAACATATGCTGCTCAAAAACGCTGGATCAGATCCTAGGTGTCAATGACCAAATGGAAGCTACAAATGTGGAAAAATGCAAGTTATTTTTAGTAACTGCTCTGTGATTAGTCACATATACCTCAGTGACACTAAAACCCTCAGAGGTGACACTTTCCTCCTCAATGCTGTCTTACAAACTTTACGGCTATGAATTTAATATTAATGGAAAGAACTATTCATGAAGTTTGCTTAACAAAAAAAGAATTTAGGATCAAACAGATTAAAAGACTTTTCATTTTATTATCTATGGGCCTGATCTAGACCTACGGGCGCCTGTACAGCCATCATCGTAGCGGGGAGTGCACTTACGTGTCCAGATTCCTACCCTAACGATTAAAATCAGCTCTGTGGCCTTACGTGCCGCCCCGTTCCCTAATTTACATGCCTATCTCCTGCTTGATGGTGGAGATACGGCATGCGTAAAAGGTGGGGACAGCCCCCTTCTCATAACAGCCAGTGGCCGTAACTATAGTCATTACGCCGCCGTATGAAACAGTGAAATCACGGCCGCTGTGGCCGTAATTCCCAGGGCGGCCGTATCTCTGGATCAGGCCCTATCTATCTAAGAATATGTTAAGTGATGTTGGAATGATGTAAATAATGAATTCTTATTTTTCTACATTGTTCATAATTATTCCCTAAATTTGCAAATGTACACTTTAGGGTTCATCAAGAGTTAAGAGTAAAGCTCAAAAGGTGCAAATCTGCACCTCATCAAAACCGTGTTAAGTTACAGGGGAAGCAATTGGGGGAAATTTAAAATTTACCAGCAAAATACATTAAGAGATGATGTTTAACTCATCTCTAAATAAAAGTTAATAAATAAAGCTCTGTATCATAATATTAACTGTTAACAATGGATCTGAGATTTTATTTTATGTATTTCATATTTTGTATAATGATGTTTTTGTTAGATACAGATTAGGTTACATGTGTAAAAATAAAAGGCAAGCTCAATCTCATAGAGATGAGTAAAGTTTTCCTTTCCCCCTGGTTACCGTGGGAACTGAGTACACCCCTATGTGTTAAAGAGATGTAAAAAGGCTGTTTCCTCTTTTCTTGTGAGTAGCTTAGTATTTTACTTGCAAAAATAAAAAAATTAATAGATCTTTCTTTACTTAGCACTAGTTGAATTTTCAGAAACCCATATTTTTAGGTGAACTATTATCTGTGTAAAAAGTCTCATATTTCCTCTCCCTCTTTAATAATGTTCAGTAAATAATTTATTTTTATTTAAAAAACAAGCTTTTATTAAAATGCAGCAAAAAAGAAAAAACAAGTATGATACCAGTCTAAATGACTACCTTAAAATAATTCCCTCATATGTAACGAAACCATTTAATTTTTCTACAAATTTTTACTGTGATGGGGGTGATCAAAAAGTCATGGCCGGAGGATGCTTGTATCAATGAAACTTGCAAATAAACTGTGTATCATCTGTTACATCCACAGACTGTTTCAACAGCTCAGTGTGAAAAAGTGTGTTATACTATTAATTCTCAGTTACAGTGACCCATATAATTACAGTGAGTATCCTACTAACATATATACAAGGCAGAGAACATACTACTGATCACCATACAATAAGGACCACTTAAGATAATAGCAACTTCGTCCTAGTTACCGCCATACAATACAGACTATATCCAAGCTATTGAAAAAAGACAAAGTAGTGTCTGAAACGCGTTGGTGGGCGGCAGGTGGTGAGAGACTTTTTCTATGTTCGAAGTGTTAACTATTCTCTGTCCACTAGCAGGGAATAGTCTGTGGGGGCCCCTTTGCATAGTAAGTTCTGTCTGCAAGTGTTCACCATCTAGAGAGAGTAGGGAGAGCGGTGAATATTAGTTAAGGGTCTCCCCCTGCGAGGGAGGGTATCCCAGAAGCTTAAGAAAAGAACACCAGCGGCTTTTTAATAATGTTTTATTGAATTTTATGTAAAGAATAAAACGGACTTGTGAAATTGTGGAAAAAGGGTCTGTTATTTGAAACTCAGGAGGATTCAGAAGGAGTTATATATACAACGCGATATAAGAAGGAAGCAGCTGGTGAGTAGATCCAAGTGATAGGCCTGGCTGCTGATCAGCTGTAGTGCACTACGGAGTCTGTTGCTTTTCAGGTTAACCCCTTCAGTACAGCAGCGAACTAGATCCTGTGATGCAGCGGTGGAAAGAAAAGGTGAGCAGTTAAACTAGAGGAGCAATATTACCTGGTAGGGAATCCTACACAGGGGTATCTTCTTCGTTTTTTTGCCGGGGCTGTGGAGATTCTGGAGGTGACCTGTCCCTGATACTGGTGGCTGGAGGTACCAAAGGATCCTGAGAAAGGGAGTGGGACACCAAATAGTTGATGCGCTGATCAGGAGAGGAACCTTAAGGTGAGTGCAACAGTGTAAGAGTGAGGTCATCTGGCAGGGGATTCTTCACAGGGGTGCATTCTGTCTTTTATGGACCATGGAGACTTGTGAACTGGATGATCACGAGAAGAGGGAGAACTTACCGTAAATAAGCGGACCACTGTGGAGATCTCACGTCATAAAACAAGGGAAAAGAAGGTGGAGAGGCAAGCTGAGAAGCAGTATCTTACTTGAACCCTGACTAAGGAAAGAAAGGACAGTGAGTAAGACAAAAAGGAACTGTGGGTGAAATATTCTGTTGTTTGAGGATTTATAGATTTATATTAGTCTATCAATCTGTTTCTTTATTCCCAAGCGGACACTCTCGATACATTTGTATTTGTATTGCCCTCTTAAATTTTGTCCAGCCAGCCTCATTGCCCCATCTTTATTTTTGTCCAGCTAGCCTTATTTCCTGCTTCTTAATTTTTGTCCAGGCAGCCTTAATTCCCCCCCTCTTTATTTTTGTCCAGTCAGGCTTATTGCTCCTTCCTTCAGTAACAAACCAGTCTTTTCGCCCCCTCGTTGTGTCCAGCAAGCCTTATACCCACTCCTTCTGTGTATCCAACCATCCTTAATGCCCCTTAATACTGTTTCCAACCAGTATTTTCACGCTCTTTGGGCCTGATCCAGAGCTACGAAATTTTCGCACGACGGGCGAATGCGTACGTTCGGCCGTGCGTATAAACATACACGCCCCTAACACTCCCATTGTTAAGTACCTGCTTACGGCGGCTATACCCTACACTAGGTACTACCGTCGGCCGTACGAATTTTCGCACATAATACGCTGAGCGTACGGGCTTAGCACGCCCATACTGTACAATTTAAATGGCTATCCCCGCCTCC
>WWET01001560.1:302152-325410 GCA_011038615.1 Limnodynastes dumerilii | reverse complement strand
TCCGTTCAGTTCAGTCAGGTGATTTACGCACCTTGCGTGCGTAAATCACCTGACGCTATTATTTCTGGATCCGGTCCTATGATTGAAAGACAGTAATTATTTATAGTGCAGTACTTCTGTTAGATTGCATTTGTATAAGGGAAATGTATGCTTTCATTGTTGATGTGATAACAGAAATGGCTGATTTACCTGGATATACTATTAAAGAGTATAATAAAACAAAAAGATAATAAACCAGAAAGTCTTGAAAGCTGACGTATATATCTATGTGTACTCGCTACAACTTTTTACCGGTTACTGAACCCTTCAGCTGCTGAGCAGAATACTGTAACATGGGCAGTGGAGGACTATACTACAGGGCACTGGGACAGTTTGGAAGATCAAAACAAAGGCATCCTGCATATTGTAAGACCCCAAACAAATAATGGAAGGTTTAGTTGAGATTGATATGCAAGTAAAGCGGGTTCTGTAGGGACACACAACAGACAAGCACAATGCACATACATTCCCAGATTCCCTTCCAAATGCAAGTGCAGGGTACTTCACTGTTATGTATTGTGAAAATGGTGGTTATGCTTTTCTGCAAGCGCTTCATGGACACTGCAAATGTAATAATCGTCATGAATGAAATAAGCTTCAGCATGCAGCATAACCATAAGCAACATCCGCCTGCCTTTAGCATTCCATCAGGAAGGGTAAATACTAACGCAATGGTCTTATATGGGAATGTCAGTTACCAGCGGGATTTAGACTACCTGTGGGTGGTGCAAATATTTAGCTGCAAACTGTGTGCACTTATGTCTGAATTTTGGTCCGGATTTTGTTCACTTGCATGAGCACACCAGTATTGTATAATGAATGTGTCTATCCTGACACACCAAACGCCGGCAAAAGAAAATTAATGCCAAATAGACATGAAAGATGATAAACACCTGGCTGCTGCCATAACCAACAGGCAGTCAGGGGTTAAAGCAGTTAGGCCAATCAGGAGAGTGTTAGCAGGGTGAACGGGAGAGTAAGCAGTGGTAAACGCAGGCTTTTGTAAGGGGGATTTCCAATGCATGTAAAACATGGTATATTAGCATACCTCCCACCATTTTGGAGCCCGAAACTGGGACAAATAAGCTCTACCGAGTCCCGCCAACATTTTTATGCTTCACAGGGCAAAAATTTAAATAGTGTGAGTGTGTGCGTGTGTGTCCGATAGGGAATTAGGCTTAATATGCTGGATATGTTAAAAAAAAAAATGACAATACTGATAATACAGTGTACTATCAGACTGCCAAGACATCCATTAACATTCTCTGTGAAAGCAGGACAGTTATGATGCAGATTTGAAAATAATAAAAATTCTACCTTAAGGAATTGCATTGGTTATTGGTTGTAACAAGTCCGGTTCTGATATTTTCTTTTATAGGTGATTTGTAAGTTACTTCTTTCAAACATTAAAATAGTAGTTTTATTTTGAAGGTACAGGTCTAACTGCAAAAGCAGTATACAATGCATTAGTAAAGCACATTACACAATAGATCAGAGCTTGTGTCAGTGTATAAGCACTGTTGAAATTGTTGTGATCCATTCACCATCCCCCATCTGCTTCCCTACTGCAGCACAGGCCATTACCATCTTCCTCTATGTCAGTCTGCCCCACATGGCTGCAAAGCCACGCCCCTTGTGTGACACCACCAAAGCCACACCCCTTTTTGGGCATCTTTCCCAATGTTTTCAGTTTTAAATGTGGAAGGAGGGAGGTTCTGGGCAACCAGAAAGCCCCCCCAGCCCTGGGAGTGCCACTGGTAAGGGGAGGAGGCTAAGGGTATATCAAGTGAGGTCACATGAAGTTCATTCTCTTTGGTAAAAATCTTTCCCTCTCTCCCTCCCTTTTAATTGTTTTACTAACATGTTCAATTTATTTTGAGACGGGCCATAGGCTGGCGGTAGCGGTGGGGTTGTCAGTAAAATATGTGGTACTAGGTAGGACGATAAGGTATGGTACAGGGGAGACACACCCTTCGAGCTAAAGCAGGAAACCACACCCAGTGTTTATACCGGGGTGCACACTATGAAAGGTGATTGTGTTCTCGCGTTGACCATTACCATCCAGAGCTCCGAGGTCAGTGGGTGCCTGTAATTTACCATTTCACTGGCTGAATCCCCACCTGCTATCAGTACCACCTTTTGTTCTATAATAAAACCAACAGACGATCTATCCAGTAAAACAGAGTTTAGTGATTTTGGGCCTGATCCAGAACTACGCTCATGAAATGCTCATGTGCGTAGAGTATTTACCCCCCCCAACCGTAGTTACGAAGGTGGTACGCTCAAGGCCCGTATACCCAGAATTTCTGAGCGGAAGATGAGCCTAACATCTGCCACGAGCATGCGCAGTAAGTACAAATGGACGTTTTTATGCTTACGACCATTGTAAAAACGCACACGAGCGTAGGTCTGGATCAGGCCCTTTGCAATTTAGGTAAGACATTATTATAATATAAAACATAATTTATTGTAATTTAATCTTTCATATGGCAAATCCCCTGTCTGGCCAAAGGAAGTGCACATTTACCCACAACCTATGCCTTATAAGAACAGCAATATACTTCACAACTCTCCTTTCCTGTACTGAAGAAGTGAAGAAAAATTGTATGTCTAAAAATACTATCACCCCTGTGTCCGATGTATAATTTGAGTGCATGTGTCAGGTAGAAGTCGAAATGCAGTCATTTTAGTCACTTATTCTAACACATTTTTTCATGTATATTTTTCTTCACTAAGAAAAGCTTTGAGTCTTAATAGCAGCCTTAGATTATAAACATAATGTTTGTACAGACACATTCTCCCACTTTGTAATCTGACATTGATTTCTGGAAAGCCTGCTGCCTGATTAAACCTTCATATTTCTTCAAGGGTAATCATTATTTTCATTTTCACATCTCAACCAATCAGAGATCTTTAAATGATAGTGTTAGAGACACATTTTCTGTCTTTTTCTAAGAGCACCAGTTGCTGTAAAGTTTTACAATCTCCAAATATATTGGATTGTTAGGTAAGTAAAAAATAATGGTGACTATAGACTACCCCTAACTCTCCCTATAATTATTAAACTTTTTAACATTCTACTGTATTGCATATGACTAAGTGTCTTTAAATAAAGCCAACCCCATTACTCCACTTACCAGTAAACAACACAAACAACCATCACTGCTTAAAAAAATAAGAATCAGTTTGTTAAACAGCATAACAAAGAACATTTTTAGGTGGCCTATAAAACACTGCACAAGATGACTTCACCAAAATAATAATAATATAAACTTAAAGAAGCAGTATGACCAAATGGACTCAAGGATCATAACCATTTGGCCCCCTAGTTGCAGAGTTTTACCACAATTTATTGGCATTGAACAAGGCACACCCAAACCGGCCCAGAAACCAAACAAACATAGCCTGATCAAAGTGGAAGAAGGTGTCCCACAACTACACCAGAATCACTGTTTATCTGTCGCTGTGCTGTTTACTACCTGCTGGGGCATAGTACTGCCATCAAAACAGATCTCTCCATCTCCAGCAGTTCCTTACATTGCCGAAACACAAATAGCTGGATCACTTTATCCGTGAGGTGGACACTATCCGGCTGGAACAAATGTGTGTACCCCTTCACTATCAAATCCATTAATCTGGCATCCATGATGATGACAAACCTTCCCACGTCCCTGCTTTTTTTTTCTACGGTCTGCATTAATGGGTTTAACATCCTCCCTGACCCTGTGCCAATGCAATGTGGGAGTCATTTCTGACCACATCACTCTAATGTCCGGTCAGTGTCATATCAGTGCCCCAAGTCTAAAGCAATTTATCTGATCAGGTCAATAGACATGATCTTACCCAAGTCGTTGCCCTCAAGGTGAATGATAACAGTTTTGGGGATACCCCACCTATCCATTTCCCCATGAAAATCATCATTAAAAATCCTCCCAATGATTCTCCCTATGACCTGTCTACTCCTTGCTGCCCAGTAAATGTTGGAGTGTTCAATGATCCATATGTGCATCCCACTACATTTCCCTAAGAGCAATGAACCTGTGTGATAACAAAGCACCTCACCACCAAAGCTTAGCATACAGTTGTGGTCAGGTAAAGCCTTCTCAAAATCAGGGAAAATTAAGCCATACATGTAGGGTGACCAACCGTCCCGTTTTACCCGGGACTGTCCCGCTTTTCCCATGTTATTCCCGCGTCCCGGGCCAACCCTTCCCGGGACGCGGAAAGTCCCGGTTTTCAGAAATTTAGGCAGCTCTCCCGGACTCCCGGGAGACCAGCCCTTTCCCCTGTGCGACCAATATCTGTGTGTGGGGGGGGGAACCATTTGCGCATGCGCGGCGTGGGTAGCGTGACATGAGGGCTGGCCTGGCTGCTTGCTAGGATACAAGCCAGCCCTCATGTAAACCGCTGCAGCCGGGACTCAGTCTGACCAAGTCCCGGCCGCAGCAGTTTACACAAGGGCTGACTTGTATCCTAGCAACCAGCCAGCCCTCATGTAAACAGCTGCGGCCGGAACTTAGTCACTGGTGCGCGATGAGCAAAGATGCTGATGTCAGCGTCACTTCAAAGCAGAGAGGGTGCGGAGCTGCGGAGGTGAGACCACGGAGCGGGTAAGTGTATATGGCTGCAATTGGGGGCTGCACTAATTACTTAACTATTTGATGGGGCTGCACTAAGGACTTATACTATATGAAGGGGCTGCACTAAGGACTTATACTATATGAAGGGGCTGCACTAAGGACTTATACTATATGAAGGGGCTGCACTAAGGACTTATACTATATGAAGGGGCTGCACTAAGGACTTATACTATATGAAGGGGCTGCACTAAGGACTTATACTATATGAAGGGGCTGCACTAAGGACTTATACTATATGAAGGGGCTGCACTAAGGACTTATACTATATGAAGGGGCTGCACTAAGGACTTATACTATATGAAGGGGCTGCACTAAGGACTTATACTATATGAAGGGGCTGCACTAAGGACTTATACTATATGAAGGGGCTGCACTAAGGACTTATACTATATGAAGGGGCTGCACTAAGGACTTATACTATATGAAGGGGCTGCACTAAGGACTTATACTATATGAAGGGGCTGCACTAAGGACTTATACTATATGAAGGGCTGCACTAAGGACTTATACTATATGAAGGGGCTGCACTAAGGACTTATACTATATGAAGGGGCTGCACTAAGGACTTATACTATATGAAGGGGCTGCACTAAGGACTTATACTATATGAAGGGGCTGCACTAAGGACTTATACTATATGAAGGGGCTGCACTAAGGACTTATACTATATGAAGGGGCTGCACTAAGGACTTATACTATATGAAGGGGCTGCACTAAGGACTTATACTATATGAAGGGGCTGCACTAAGGACTTATACTATATGAAGGGGCTGCACTAAGGACTTATACTATATGAAGGGGCTGCACTAAGGACTTATACTATATGAAGGGGCTGCACTAAGGACTTATACTATATGAAGGGGCTGCACTAAGGACTTATACTATATGAAGGGGCTGCACTAAGGACTTATACTATATGAAGGGGCTGCACTAAGGACTTATACTATATGAAGGGGCTGCACTAAGGACTTATACTATATGAAGGGGCTGCACTAAGGACTTATACTATATGAAGGGGCTGCACTAAGGACTTATACTATATGAAGGGGCTGCACTAAGGACTTATACTATATGAAGGGGCTGCACTAAGGACTTATACTATATGAAGGGGCTGCACTAAGGACTTATACTATATGAAGGGGCTGCACTAAGGACTTATACTATATGAAGGGGCTGCACTAAGGACTTATACTATATGAAGGGGCTGCACTAAGGACTTATACTATATGAAGGGGCTGCACTAAGGACTTATACTATATGAAGGGGCTGCACTAAGGACTTATACTATATGAAGGGGCTGCACTAAGGACTTATACTATATGAAGGGGCTGCACTAAGGACTTATACTATATGAAGGGGCTGCACTAAGGCACCAGGGCACTGAGGTGGATGGGCTTCCCCTGGCGGAGGGCACTAGGCCCAATAGCGTCATAGGGCGCAGGCCCTATTAGGTAGAGGGGCACTAGGCCCCTGTAGAAAAGGGCATTAGGCACTATAGATAGAGGATAGCTTTACGGTTACAGTGTGCTAGACCCTGGGTTAGTTCAGGACAGTGGGTCCTGCCTTGTTTAGTGGGCGCTAGGACCTGGTTAGATACAGGCGCTAAGCCTGGTTAGTAGTTGGGCCGAGGCCCCTGTTTGCTTATAGGGCATTAGGCCCCGCTCATAGCACAGGGTACTATTGTTCATATGGAGCATTAGGCTCTGGTAGTGGAAGAGGACACTAGGTCCTAGGGTAGTGATAGGAGGACATGTGGCGAAGTACAAGTTGCAATACTAGGAAGGTAAGTTGTCTCTCGTAGGTGTGAAGACCAGCAGTGAGGACATCTACCAATTTGTCAAGAGCTGGTGGTGACTACTAATTCCTGTGTTTTGTATGATATTTCCTCCCCTCCTTTCATGGGTGCAGAGACGGAACCGGAAAACCGGAAGGCATAGGAGAGGTTCCGCTCTCGCCAGGTATTGGAGGACGTTGGATCCCTTTATAATGCGTCTCAAGAAATGTAACAGAGCTAGCTTGGGTGTTATGGTAAGTTTTTGTCCAAGTAAGGGCGGTGTCCCTGTAGGTCACAGTCTTATTGGATCATACATCGCAATTTTATACTTTTAGATTTGGATAACACCAAATCATATCACTGTGGATTTGTTATGTATCTGTACATCTTTATGGATAAGAGCTTTGGGCCGTATTTACAGATCTGTTTTTGTGTGGGTTTGCGTGCGTATTTTTAGGTGCCGATTAACTGCGTAAGTCACCAAAAACCAGTCCGGCCGAGGGGAGTGTCATGGCTGTTGCCTTGCTACGTGTGTGCATAAAAACGTGCACGTAATAAATATGGATCTGTAAATCTGGTCCTTCATGAAAACAGTAAAAAATTGTTTTCCACCAGAGCATTTCAGCCCACTGTGATCACAATGACACAAGTACAGAAAATAATTGTGCTTTGTGGCTTTTAGGTGTGAAGTTATAGTGAGGGTGCTAAAGTGCAAAGAAACAAAGGGAAAATGTTATATATCATGCAGGAAATGTAGCATAATATTAGCACAGCTATGCTACAAATGAAGTGTCAAGCCAGATCCTGAACTAATAAAGACAGGGGACTTATGCACATCATTTGCGTAAATCAGCGAGCCAGATGTTATGCAATTGTACCTTTTAAGGTACAGTATAGAAGTTACAATGAAGTGTTCGGCCATTTATTTACGCATGCCATATGCATGCATCCTAGGGGGTGGTGGCAGGGACCACCAATTATGCATTGATCTGCGTCTGGACGGACGAAGATCATTGTGTAAATATAATATTGTAAAAGAGTATTTGATTGGCGTTCAAAGGCATCCTGGGAGGAGCAATTGCGCCTAATTCTCCTAAGCTGCCCGAAAGGGATATTGGATATCCAAGATTTTTTATGGTTGCTAGTGAATTCTAAATAATTATTAGTATCCACTTGCTTTTGGTAAGTTTGTGTGGTAATTTCATTATTTGATATTGTAACTGTTATGTCCAAAAAATTAATAGTGGTTTGATGGTAGTGACCTGTAAAATGAAGATTGAAATTGTTACAGTTAAACTGGGAAAAAAGAGTATGTATACTATCTGGGGTGCCTTCCCAGACAATAAAAAGATCGTCGATGTATCGTCGGTAAAGGACCAGGCCCGCTCCAGCTGCGCCCCCCCACACATGTTCCTCCTCAAAGAGGCCCATGTATAGGTTGGCGAAACTAGGGGCGAACCTGGTCCCCATCGCCGTCCCCAGACGTTGACGATAATATAATAATATTATTATAATTTTTTTAATAATTAGATAATTTTTTTTTTACTTACTTATCTATGACTCTTGTTGAACTCTTTCTAGCGCATCACTTAATTTTCCTTACGTTTTCCCATTAGCCAGTTCTAGCAATTCTGGCTGAGTGATAGCGCTCTGAATTAGTTCATACAATCCTATATTATCTAGCTCAGGTTCATTTTTTTTCATTTTTTTTTCATATCACATACCATCCCAACCTGACAAGCATACACGCCTGCCCTATTACAGACTAGGGCAAGATCCAAAGATGGTAAAATCAATGTACTGTTACTTTTGGATGGATCTTGGTGAGAAGACCACAAGACTAATCCCTCTATAGGCTAGAACCTTACACCTGTGCACTCTTCAACTGTAAATTCTAATTCTACATTAGGTTATGCTCCCAACCCAACAACTTCGGACCATGTTCAGACTTGAGAGAGTAGGTGTGGATCGATCTGCACTTAACTTTCCTGTCCTGCCCCCCGAAGCCGCCCTCGTTTTTTTAGGTGCCTAATGGGCCATAGGCTACTATATCTTACTGTGCGTATTTGCATTCTTAAGACAAAGGAAATCGCGCATATCCAATCTACAGACCTAAGTGGTACATAGATTGGGAAAATTACCCACTACACATGCATAGTAGGTCTTTTCTCAAATCCCCGCCAAAACTTCATAAGTGTGAATCTGGCCCATGATGTTAAACCTCTCATGTTACCTTCCTGAAAGACTAAATGATAACCTAACAGGACATAAATTTATATAACGTATAAAAGAATGACAGAACTCTTCTAGGCTGTATTTAGATCAGTGAACTTTCTATTATACCATACCCTTCTCTCTGCAGTAAAGGAGAAATCCAATTTATTTTACAGACTGTTTTGTTATTAATTATCTTTTACTAAGAGTAATATAAGATAATTATAAAATATTTCCAGAGTTGAGATCCTGACATCTTCTCTGTCTGACAAAAAGACAATTAAGCTGATTTAGGGTTAGGTGCAGAGTGGCATAATTACCAATGGTAAAGGAGCAGATTGTCATTACTCAGTGCCCCCTGCAAAAATGCCTAGCTCTGTGTCTGGGTTCAAACTATGTTGAACTGCAGAGGAAGGCAAATCTAATATGTACAGGCAGAATTATAAAATAGAGGTTATATGTCAACTTTTAATTGTAGTTTGAAAGAAAATGATTTTTTTTGTATTCAGTACTACATGCAAAAATACTCCTATGTTTCCCAAATAAATCTAATTAATTAGATTAATTTGCACCTTTTAAATTATACAATGTATTGCCCAGGAGCAAATGTATGCCATTTATGTATTTATTGCTAGCTGTGAAGTAGCCCCACTGTGGTTTGTCTGCTCTTTGAATTGATATAATCATGCACCCACCCTCACTATCTCCTCTGCATTTTCCAGTCACATGACAAAAGACAACTGACTGAATTCAGATTACTAATTTTATACAATCAAATTCCACAGCAAAGATCCATATAGATGCTCCAGCATTGGCCAACATTTTTCATCCAATCGAAAACTGGTTCATTGCTTCTATATCTGGATAGACCAGAATGCGTTCCAATCAGTTAGCATAGATTCAAACACATGCACAGAGTGGAAAGGTGTTAGTTAATACTAAATATGCACTATACAATTACCAGGCTGTTCCCCTGTTTTGTTTACAAGATCTGACCAATGCTGTGTTGAAACTGTCTTATGATTTCCTTGGCTGTTGGAAGATGGAGGAAATAACACTGTTTTTCTAGCTTAAGTTGTATTTCTATTGATCAAAGCAAATCTTGGATTGTGTGCATTAAATTAAATGTTAAATTATGCATATATCTAATTTGTACGAAACCTAACCCAAATAAGACTATTAGGTAAGTGTGATTACTCTCATAGAAAAATAATTCCTATATTCTGTGAGAACTGTTACCATTTCAGCAATATCTTAAACATGCCAGATAGTGTTTTTGTATAGTCTGACTCATTACCACATCATTAATAGAACTCACTGATCTCCCACACTCATGTTTTTATTATTTGCTAAAGGTACTAAAAAAAAAACCTCTTAGAACAGTAATGCTATTTTGGAAAATTAATTAGCCGCAATATTCTGGAGACTGAAAGGAAATAGGTTTGCTGTAGCATTCACAAGGGGCTTGTAGACTATTTTCATAAGTCAATGTAGAAAAAGAATTCCAAAAGAACACATTATGATGTTTAAAAATACTCCTTTGGAAAACAGAATGTGTATTTAGTAAATATGGAATCGTTAGTAAGCTCTTTGAGCAAACGGAAAACTCCAGAGGACACTTTTAAGGGAAAGGTGACAGAAAAAGAACATGTAAACTATAAAGACTACACTGGCTCATGTAATAAAAGAGTCATTTTAGGTACATTACTTTAATAGAGTTAGTTTCCAGGTAATGATCACAGTCATAACACAGACTCTATAACTGGAACTGATTTGCTCAGGTTTTATAGCAGATATGTATGAGATGCATTTCGATAAGTATAGTGGTTTTCATTATTAGTAAATATGACAAGAAAATTATTTCCACAGTAACTGCCCATGTGAATTGCTTTTATGATTGCCAGATTGCACACATTAAGGCTTACGGATCTGGCATAAATAACAAGGTGAATATGATGTAAGGGTGTATTCACACCCATATGGATATATAATCATTTTCCTGTGAAGCAGTAATTACATATGACAGTCATTTTAGAATGCTTTTGTCATCTTGGACACAGTGGGAATGAACCCGTGAAAAAATGTATAAAGAATACAATCTGCTTTAGGATAAACTCCATGCAAATAACAGGCCATTTACAACTAATACAAAAATGAACTGATGTTTGGCTCTGTATGTGCACACAAATGCATTTTTTGTCTACAGTCAATAGTCAAGCAGTAAGTTACGTTCTAAGGCTTCCCAGGTCATTGAGTGGGAATGTTGTTTACACTTAGAGCAACATTATAGTGATATATAAGTAAATAACTTCTTTAACTTGAACTGGGCTGTCAGCACAAAATATAAGCAACATTTCCAAACCTTTAACATTTGTTGAACAAGGGTATTCATGAGTTCAAGGATCTTACATAACTGTGGAATTTCGGCTGTCATCTTCATCCTGGCCTTAGACATGCCCTGTAGCAGGGGGTGTATTGTACAAGTTACAAAGGCATTATTTGCGACATCCATACTCTGGAAAACATTAGTCTGATAGTGTGTGATAGTGTGTGATGTTATACTGCCATTACATCGACCTAAGTGTTATTAATAGTCAGGGGCGTTTTAAGAAGTGAGGGGGCCCTTGTGCAGGATTTGTACATGGGCCCCCCCACCCCTTTACCTGAGACAGGACTGTCCCGATTTGCGAACCTCAAAAGGGGCAGGGCCTAATTGCGCTATAAGCCCCACCCATTTTTCGGCATCGAATCGGGACAGTCCCACTGCAGGGAAAGGAGGGCTCATTCAGCATCTATTTCTTCCCTCCGGAAGATCTTAAAGGGAAGCAATGGATGCTGAATGGCCCCATTTCCCCTGCCAACCCTGGGTGCAGGATGCATGCCACAGGGCCCCCTGTTTTGAAGGGCCTGTGTGCACTGCACACCCTGCAACCTTTATAGATACGCCTATGTTAATAGTGTGACAAAGGGCCTGATCCAAAACAACGCCAGCCGTCGCTAGGACGGCAGGCGTAAGCGTAAGATCGGTTTTTCAGTCGATCTGCGCATGCGCCGGGCAGATGTTGCCCGGTGTCGCTACGGCAACGGCCGATCGTGGATCGGGCGTCCGTAGCAGCGCCGTAGGGACGCTGGAGGGGACGTCCTCCAGCTTCCCTACATTCAGGTTAGTGTAGGTGGGCGGGGGAGGTAGTTAAATGAGGGTAGGAGAGCGTATGGCCCCTTCCTTACACCGGCTGAAGTTAGGGTAGCCTTCAGCCGGCGTAAGGAAGGGTCCATACGCCCGCACAGGGGGAGTGTCAGGGTAAGTGAACGCCGATACGCTGTGCTTTAGTAAGCACAGTGCATCGGCGTAGGTCTGGATCAGGCCCAAAAACACTAATACTTACCCTAACCCATCCCCTCAACACAGCCTAACCCTGACCATCCCTTAACAACATTCTAACCCAACTATAACCCTAAAACTAGCATTAAAACAATTATTTATTCACTGCCTAATTACCTGCCACTGGAAAGCCCCTGACTCACCCTCTGCTCACTGCCTGCTAAATAAAAATGGCACTTTTCCCCTGCATGACAGATCACATCTTTCTGCGTATCTTAGGTCCCTCGTTCTCCTTCCACTATCCTCTACAGCTTCCACAACTTCCTCCAGGATTGTTAACTTATTCGTTGTTAACTTCCTCTAATGTTTGTTAACACTTAATTTGTGCTGCTATCATTACTCAGTTTTTTCTGCTTAAGCTGTGAAAAGATGGCACTGTACAAATTGTTGCTGTTTCTTCCATGTTATGTTTATTTACATAAACCAAATAAAAACATTTTTTTTTGTTTAATACTCACATATCCATGTCACAAAGTGTCCGAGTCGAGTAGGCGTCGCAGTTGATTGAAGAGCCATCTATCCATCATCACTGTAGATCCGGCGTCCTGCTATCCAGCAGTATCGAGCTTCTGTCTGCTGGACAGCTAAACATATGAGCGTATCTCATGGCTGATGCTAATGATCCTGCAAAATTGTGTGCACTTACGCATATGTTTGGGATGGCATTGGGCTCATTTGCATCTTTTCCAGGTATGTGCAGAGCAAACATACACAATACAGTACTCTATAAAGGGTGCATTCTCACTATAGACCAATGTATTATTTCTATCTATATAAAGTTAAAATATACGAGTATAATACAGATACTAAAATGTCATACTAAAATCATAACAGTATACTGGCAGAAAGATTAGTTCTGACAAGCTGTTTCTTTATTGCTTAAAGACATTCATTTGTGGTCCGCGTCTTCTGTGGTTAAACTCTGCACAATGTGCTATCATGCTAACCTGATAGATAAAAATGACAAGAATATCTGGGAAATATTATTGCTCTGTCACAATCCAACACCCTCCAAACCTTAAAATGCTCCCTCAAAGCCTACTTCTTCAGGCTAGCCTGCCCTCCCCATCTTCATCCCTTTCTCCTGTTTGTTCACCCCCTCCCACTTAACATGTCAGCTCTGATGAGCAGGGCCTCCTCTTGCATTGTACTTGTATTGTATTCCTTATTTATTTGAACTTGTACCTTTTCTGTTAATTTTTTTGCCTTTGTATGGGCCTGTGGATAATGTGGGGTGCTATATATATATCATTCCAAAAAAATGCTGGTTGGTTAATTGGCTGAGGTCTAAATTAACCCGTGTGTGTGTGTGTGCGTCTGTGTGTGTGTGTATGTTAAGGACCTTAGTATGGAGCTCCATTGGGACAGGGACTGATGTGAATGTCTGATGTTCTCTGTAAAGCGCTGCAAACAATTTGTGCCGATATATATATATATATACATACATTATTAATAATAATAATAATAATAATACAAGCACAGTCTGAAAACCTTTGCATCACCTACTCCTAAGAGCTATTCCAGGGCTGCACTTACATCTGCAAAATGGGTGCAAGTGTAAACCTGAGCAACACCATGTTGCAATGTGAGGGGAGGCAAATTTAACCTGTGAAAGCAAAATTAGACTTGAGAGGTGAAGTTTCATAGCTGCATATGCCCAGACGGGAGCGAGCACAGAATGATTGGCGTTGTTAACCATCCGCCTGTGTCCGCAGGAATACAGGGAATGGTGTCGGAATAGTGCTAGTAGTGTTTAATAAGTAATATAAAAACCCACCTTATAGCCTCTGCCTATACTCATCTGTTTGCATATTGCAAATAGATGCACTTTTTCCATATGTCCTATCAAGAGCTGCAAAATGTCACAGCTCTGGATAGAACGGACACAATGCAGGCAGCATATTTGTGCATTAGCTACCCTACAACTCTGTATCAGGTCCAATCACAACTCTGAACCAGCCCCTCCATTTCTAAGCATAGTCATATTTGCATGCGGACACTAAGGTGCTGCTATGATGCTGATGTGTAAACCTGAAAGGAAAGACAGGGATAAGGAGCAGAAAGGTGGAATGTAAATTTATGGAGCATTCTGTCTTACAGGGGACATCACTTTATCACACAAAGTGTGTCAATATAGTGATAAACAATTAAAAGGTAGCAATATGTTGATTATATAGCAGACATTGGGCCTGATCCAGACTTAGGGCTCTATTTTCCAACTTCATTTTTAGGTGATAATACCTGTTTTTACAGTAAAACAGACATTATTTAGGTGATAATACCTGTTTTTACAGTAAAACAGACATTATCACCTAAAAATTATATACTTACTCTTTACAATAGTGCATTCGCCATGTAAATCTGCTGTTTCCATGGCAATACACACACATTTCAGAAATCTTCGCTGCCCCGATGATCTTAACGGGTGGCAGCACTTCGTACAATTTACAATCCCTCGGTGCCGAGATTATCATTCGGCACCGAAGGTAAACATAACGCCATCTCAAGATGGCGTTAGTCCCTTCATACCAGCGATATCCCCATATTCCACCCTTTTCTTCCCCCTAATAGCTGTTATTAGGGGAGGAAAAGGGGGGCATGTATGGGGAGACCGCTGGCATGAAGGAGAATGCACTAATGTTAAAAAAAACAAGAATAATCGCCATCGGAGACTACAATGAAGATGAAGACTTCTATCAATTGAAGTAAAATCATCTCAGCTATAAGAAAAAACGAAAAAAGAAGACTTCAAACTGTGAGTGTAAAAACATTTTTATTTAATACACACGATACAATACACACATTACACATAGGTTAGAAGAGATGACCACAACAGGTAAGTGCACACAGTAGGGGACAATGTTAGTTAGGGTTTATAACTTGTTTACATGCATACTGTCTTTTATTCTTTAATGTGTGTTTAATGTGAACGGTAATTTTTTTTTAACACTACACGCACACACACACATGGCTGCAATCGTTAGCCATGCTGCCGCTGATATTATTGCAAGGCTCATCATTTCTGAGCCTTGTAGTTCTATCAGTACAGCATGACTAAGGATTTCAGCCATGCTGCACTTAGAAATTTTTTTGCCTGCCGCGATTTTTTAAAGGGCTAATTGCGGTGGTTTTCTATTGAAAATCACCGCGATTTAGCTCTTTTAAAATCGCTGCAACTCACGTGAGTTCATTTAAATTGCGCCAAAATCGATTCTTTGTGAATCCCGCAATTTAAATTAAAAAATTACGGCAAAATCGCAGCGAGACTCTGCGACTTGATTTTCCTTAAAAAAAATTTCCCTTTGTAAATAGACCACTAAGAGTAGAGAATATCAACAGATACATCAGTAACTTAAGCAGACAACAATCCCGCTATGTTCAATGACCAGCACTGAGCAGAGGCAGTGCCTGGAATATAAAGCCTCACAATGAAGAATTTACTTCTTTCCGGCTTTCATGTTGTACAGGATGGGGCTGATCCAGACCTGCCCTTTCTCCTTATATTAAGGACAAAACATGTACAAGTATAGACCTGAGAAAACAATACAAGGGAAGGCAACGTAAACTGTGAAAACAGAATTTGAGTTGAAAAAGTTTCCTTGTTCAACTGTAATTAACAGATTAAACATAAATCTATGCAGTGTATGAATTCTATGTGCAAAAACAAAATACTTCCCTGCGGACATGATAATTTGTGTTACATTCATGACTAGAGATGTTAAAGTGGGACACGTATTGGTTCCTGAAAATGACTTGATGCAGCAGTGTCAATGGGCTGGATTCAGACTTAAGTAAGTGCTTGAAATTGGTTACTCCTGGGCTAAACCATGTTGATTGCAGGGGGAGTCAAGTTAATTGAGTGTGGGTCCCCGAAAGTGAATTGGTGAGTGAGCAGAACGAATACTCACCCCTTCATAAAAATAAAATTCTGAGAGGGATCGCATTTGAAATAGGGACAGCTGAAAAACAGCTTTCGACTGTCCCTAATTCGCAAAGTTAATTGTATTCTTTGCATGCAGAGATATAGCTTAGAATTGCTCACTGCACACAGATACTGACCGGCTTTACTATCACACTGTTATTTAGACTTGGGATAGGAAACATCACCTCTCAACTCTAATACTGCTTGCAACAGATTAAATATGACTCCCCTGCAATCAACATGGTTTAGCCCAGGAGTAACTCATTTCAAGCACTTACTTAAGTCTGGATCCAGCCCAATATTAGAAAACATTTTGAACAATTAAGGGCTGAATCCAGATCTAATACCGTTACCTGACTTCCACAAGCTGCTTGCGGAAGTCAGGTGACTTTCTGGCAGCGTGCATGCCACACCAGATGGTCCGCAGTGGAACTCCTGTCACACCAAACTTAATTCTGTACGATAGGAGCTCAGTGTGGAGGCACGGCTCCATTCATTTGCAGATAAAAGCAAGTAGGCAGTGAATGCAGCTCCGCAAGGATAAGTGTCCAGGACTCCGCAAGTGAGAGGGAAGTCACAGGTGAGTGGCAAGTATGGATCATGTCCTAAAAGATGATCTGATTCAATGTCTTAGTCAGTGTACCTTGACATGTCATTAATAACAGGAACATATTGTGCCCATGGAATTAGTTACATTTGAGCAAGTTTGAAGCATTTGAAAAAGTTTAAGTATTTTTAAGAAAAAGGGACTTCTTAACTACAGTGACTGGCAGCTTTTACAGTACTCGTCAGGCAGGCATGGAATCCTTCATTAGCAAATAAGTTTTTATTATCATAAAGAAATGTGTAAAATTCCCGAAGTTACAATGAGAAGAATATTATTATTATTATTATTATTAACGTTTATTTATAAGGCACCACATGGTATCCGCAGTGCCGTACAGAGGCAATAGCAAAGCCAATAGTTATGTATACAATACAATAATTAACAGAGGGTATAAAAGAGGGGATAAAACCACAGCCCCAAGTCCCAACCACCTGTTCATCAACACTTCTATTCCTAGTGTTACTAGGTACTGGGCGGGACTTGATAATGTAATTTGCATATCAAGCCACGCCTCTATCCCTATTACTAATATGAAAAGGGGCATTGATGGACAGGGGGTGGTACTTGGGGCATGATTTGCATTAAATCATGGCCTCAAGGCAATTGCCGGGCACAATTTGCATAAATTGCGTCATCAAGCCAAGATCTTCCGGAGGGAAGAAATAAAAAGTCAGCAACTCTGTGCTAACCACCCCATTCAAACCAAACCAATGGCACTTCCAAAAGAGGACCTGTGCTGAGTTTTTATAGCACTTATTCCCTCTTATTCCCTCTCTCTCCCCTTGCACTTATCCAAAATTCTGAAATCTTAAGGAAGGCCTTTGTTGGAATTCTGTCCATGGGAGCGGGAATCGTTAAAACGTGTGGATAGCGTGAGCCATGGCTTACGGATCCCTCTGAATTTTTTGCTCTGTTATCAAAAATGTTCATGCAGTATTCAGTCCTGAATGACAAATATCATATCTCTAAATAGAATAAATGCTTTAAAATTTACTTAAGATGGATATTTAATAGAATTCTGATACTAATAGTGCATGTTCCTTTTTTCTCATAAACCTTCTGCCAGCCCCCTACCAAGTGTAATATTTCATTATCATCTCTGTGGATTCTTGATGTAGTGAATACAGGCCTTGAGAAAATCAGGAGGTTTATGGATGAATGTTACACCCACACCCTATTTCTCTCTTCATCACAGTCATTTGCTTCTGCTCCCCTAGTCCATCCAAAAGTCTTTGCTACCAGTGAGTAAAATGTACTGCAAACATTGCATCTAAGCTGTTGCTAAGCAAACTAAATAGCAACTGCCTAGTGATTTCTCTTGCAAAACTGCAATGATTAACCCCTGCCATTACAGAACAGATTCATTATATTCAAAGAGAAAATATACATTATTCCTCAGTAATGGGCATGCCATGCAGCCTGGGTACAAATGAACTTTATCACGTATCACATTATCAGTGTATAGTGAATAATATCGTGCCAAACCACAAATAGATATCGCCATTCTCAGAAGGAAGCCATGTAATCCAGAAACACAAATACAAATCTAACCTTCCCACAGAGGCAAAAAGGAAAATGATGTGAGAAGAGGAATTCATCAGAGCTGAACCTGCGGGCAGCAGAAGAAGAATATTTCAATATAAGGAAAATGGAAACATGCCAGAATTATAGAGACTAGCCTGAGAACCGATGAACCTGCGCACTAATACAATTCATCATGGCCAATAATGAAACCTTGTCATGTGTATTACAGAGACCAATGCTATTACTATCCACATATATCTCCGGGGAATTTCCTCATAACTCAATAATGTTTCTATGACTGAGTCGTGTTGCTCTTCATTTCATGCTGCTTTTTATTTGTTCTTGTCAATGAATTTTCCATCAGTTAATACATTTATGAAATATATGTATATATATATATATATATATATATACAGCATAGTCACTTTTATGGTGCTCTTTCCTTTTAATGTACCATTTATATTAAGCTTTTGGTATTAATAAATAAGGAAAAAGATTTAATCATATAGGGCTGTATTCACAGATAGGTTTTTGCACGGAGTTCCATGCGTATTTTTAGTATTGGAGTAACTGCGCATGCGTGGTAACTTTTTTTACGCTATTTACGTTGAATTGACGCATGGAAGTTCATTAGGCACGTACTTGTGAATGGCACTTGGGGACGTGGTTGAAATCCGTATAGACAAAATTACGTGAAAGTTGGTGGGGGGGGGGAGTGAGGCATTTAAATGATCATTTGAAGGCGTGGTTAACTACATACGCACGTATTATACGTATGTAAATGCACACGTAGGGCCTGATCCAGAGCTACGCTGGCCCGCTGGCCGTAAGTACGGTCAGGGTAGCTCCAGAGCACACTCCCAACACTCCCCCTGTGGCCGGCGTAATAACCCTCTGTTACACCGGCTGACTGTTACACCGGCTGAAGGCAACCTTAACTTCAGCCAGTGTAACAGTAGGTAATTACGCTGACAGGGTCGTAACTGCCCTAACCCGCCCTCCCTCATTTGCTTACCTTCCTCCGCCTTCCTTCCGTAATGGTTCCGTAGTTACGGCGAGGATCGCCCCCCCTCGCCGTAACTATGCAACCGTTAGGGACGCCCGATCCTAAGGATCGGGTTTGCCTAACTACGCTGGGCAACATCTGCCCGGTGCATGCGCAGAACGGCAGAAATGCTGTTCTTACGCAGATGGCCGCCATAACTAGTGCTGCGGTTGTAGGTCTAGATCAGCCCCGTAGAGATAAGGGTGCTCTATGGAGGCGTAAGTCGCCGAAAACCCGTCCGTATGAGGTGTTGCCTTGCAACGTACGTGCGTATAATTGCGTACCTTTAACTAATGGATCTGTGAAAACGGCCCATAATTTTTTAGATGATTTTGATTACAGATATTGATTTATTACAAAGGCACCACTGTTTTTCTGCTGTCTGAAGAAAAGGGATGCTGTTACCACCCTGAATGGACAGTTTTCCACACAGATATAGCCAATTGCGGCTGTGGATATAGCTGAATTGCGGCTGTGTCTGTGTTTAATGCCCACTATATTCTGATTATTCTGATTGGGAACAGGTACTTGTAACTGATGGCCCTATTTTGAATAAGTACCCGTTCTCAATCAGTCTGCAGCAGGCTGCAGGAACGGGCTTCGGTGAGTTGGTAAAGGTTAGGGTTAGGCTGATAGAAGTGGGGGGTTCGGGTTCGGCAGTGAAACGTGGAGGGTTAAGGTTAGGGTAATGAAAGTGGAGGGTTAGGGTTAGGTTTAAGGGAAACTCTTACTTGTTACCATTGGAGCAATTGGATTCTCACAGTGAGCACACTGTCTTGATTGCAGCTGCTAAGATATTCCTGCATTAGCGACTGGTTTGCTGGAAACTGATGTGTCGCACATTGGTACTACAGCCTGATGAAAGAAAAGATGTTTGTACAAATTCAGTGAAGGTGGTGGGGGGGGGGGAGGCATTTAAATGATCATTTGAAGGCGTGGTTAACTACATACGCACGTATTATACGCACGTAAATGCACACGTAGGGCCTGATCCAGAGCTACGCTGGCCCGCTGGGCGTAAGTACGGCCAGGGTAGCTCCAGAGCACACTCCCGACACTCCCCCTGTGGCCGTCGTAATAACCCTCTGTTATGCCGGCTACCTTAACTTCAGCCAGTGTAACAGTAGGTAATTACGCCGACAGGGTCGTAACTGCCCTAACCCGCCCTCCCTCATTTACTTACCTTCCCTCGCCTTCCTTCCGTAACGGTTCCGTAGTTACGGCGAGGATCGCCCCCCATCGCCGTAACTATCCAACAGTTAGGGACGCCCGATCCTAAGGATCGGGTTTCCCTAACTACGCTGGGCAACATCTGCCCGGTGCATGCGCAGAACGGCAGAAATGCAGATGGCCGCCATAACTAGTGCTGCAGTTGTAGGTCTGGATCAGCCCCGTAGAGATAAGGGTGCTCTATGGAGGCGTAAGTCACCGAAAACCCGTCCGTATGTGGTGTTGCCTTGCAACGTACGTGCGTATAATTGCGTACCTTTAACTAATGGAACTGTGAAAACGGCCCATAATTTTTTAGATGATTTTGATTACAGATATTGATTTATTACAAAGGCACCACTGTTTTTCTGCTGTCTGAAGAAAAGGGACGCTGTTACCACTCTGAATGGACAGTTTTCCACACAGATATAGCCAATTGCGGCTGTGGATATAGCTGAATTGCGGCTGTGTCTGTGTTTAATGCCCACTATATTCTGATTATTCTGATTGGGAACAGGTACTTGTAACTGATGGCTCTATTTTGAATAAGTACCCGTTCTCAATCAGTCTGCAGCAGGCTGCAGGAACGGACTACGGTGAGTTGGTAAAGGTTAGGGTTAGGCTGATAGAAGTGAGGGGTTCGGGTTCGGCAGTGGAACATGGAGGGTTAAGGTTAGGGTAATAGAAGTGGAGGGTTAGGTTTAAGGGAAACTCTTACTTGTTACCATTGGAGCAATTGGATTCTCACAGTGAGCACACTGTCTTGATTGCAGCTGCTAAGATATTCCTGCATTAGCGACTGGTTTGCTGGAAACTGATGTGTCGCACATTGGTACTACAGCCTGATGAAAGAAAAGATGTTTGTACATAGAAGCCAGTGGTGGAATTTCCAGTAAGCACACAAGACACTTGTCTAGATGCACCATTTGCATCAGGCCAGAGAACCTACATGAGAAAGAGGGGATCGTGCATCTCAGAGCTAACAGGAAAGAAAGGTGGAATATTGCAGAACCATCAGATTCTACCTGACATTCTCTAGTATGTAATAGGAAAGTGAGAGCTGGAATCGGATTGGATTCTATGGACAACATCTCCACTTTTCCAAACCCGCAGTTTAGTAAATCTGGCCAGAAGAGTGACTCACTCGCTCCATGTGGCAGTTTGAGAGACAACAGCTTGGACCCTCAGAATCGATGTCTCACAGCAAGGCTGAGGAGCGACAGCACTAAGATGTCAGAGAAAGTACTTTATAAACAGCACTCAGTAAACAGAACAGAGTTTGTGTTGGATAGAGAAAGGGGCCTCAACTATGAATTTGCCCCAGGCCCTTCAGCTGCAGCCCTGTATAGGTGTTTCCTGCACAGTGAGACCCAGCGCTTACAGCGTCCTCCATACCTATTGCTTGAGATCTGATCGCACTAATAACCTATGTCTCCATTATTTAAATGTGATTCTATAAATTACATTTTGCAAACATTATTTGACATTGGCAATATTAAGCGGCCTATTTCCTAGATTTTGTTATCTTAATTATACTTTTACAAGTATATTTCAGTACTCTTCTTTCCAATTAACACATAGAAATGAATCGCTTAAAACAGAAGAAAGTGATTATGTCATCTCTAGAAGCTGACGCTCTGTCTACAATAAAGAGAACTCACTGCGGAAAGTCACTTTCTCTTCTATCATTCCTCACCTTTTCTTTAACACTGAATGAACATTGAGCTCCAGTTATCTTACAAGTCTAAAGGGAAGTGTTTTTCTCATTAGCGTATAAGTTTTATCCTTGCAGAAATTTACTTTTCCCTACCAGCGTTTTAAATATCTCCCTATGAACATTAAAATATCTCATTTTGTTCCTGTGACATAAATCAGCTGCAGGTTTCCTGTCCCTGCGAGAGATTTAGACGCTTAAAGATAAAAGTACAATTATCGAAGTGTTGTCTGTTCTGCTCGGTGTCACCAGCCAGTAGCTAAAATAACCAAACTTAGTTCATCTTGGGTTCCAATAAAACTTCTTTGTGAGTATCATCTATTTTGTGCCAGTGTGTTCTTATTGTCATAAATTCATTTTTAAACAGTTTTTTATTATTTGCACCTGTCTACGTGAGATGCTGTGGATGCAATGCTGGGAAGAGAACTGTGTTTACCAGGCTCATTTATGAAAAGTAATTTACTTCCTGGCACATTATAACAGACATTGCTTGGATTGATTCAATGCAGCGCCACGGATAAAAGGGCCCGGAAACCAGTGTCCTATCATTTGGTTAGCTTTTGTTGCATAGACAATTACAGCATGAAACAAAGTGTTATTTTTGTTGTAAGAGACAGTCATTTTTTTCCATCAGCTTTGATATTTTAAAACTTAATTAGTATTGAATTTATTTGCCTCAAAACTGTGCATGTTAAACACGTGGCCCAAGAAATCTGTACTGTCAAGCGGCTATGCCAAAAGGATGAGGGGAATGGGAAGTGCCTCCCATGGGTTTGAAGCAGTGGAATAGATTGGGTGGCAGCAGAATATTCACTTGGTCTGTTACAACGCTGGACCAGCCTTGATGGCTGTGATGTGCATGCATGGAACAGCCTCCTGTGGGCCAATTACGGGATAGAGGAGGGATAAGTTACCACCCCCATCTGCAGTTCTGCAAATCTCCTTGGCTGTAAAATCAAAAATAACACATGCATTTATTTCTATACAGATACTGTACCTTTCAAGCATCAGGATACTTTCTGGAAATATTTAATTGCTGTTGCATAGGACACTGACTATCATCATCATCATCATCCTCATCATTATGCACAATTACCATTTTTCGGACCATAAGACGCACCTAGGAGTTAGAGGAGGAAAACAGGAAAAAAATATTTTGAACCAAATAGTGTCCAGCACCCATCATGT
>WWET01001560.1:278503-299292 GCA_011038615.1 Limnodynastes dumerilii | reverse complement strand
TTTTTTTATTATACAAATAAGATTAGAACATATATTAGATATAGTGTGGGCCAGATCTTCATTTTATAACAACAGGCGATTTTCATACCTCACATATGGATATCGCCTGTCAGTATGTACTACACATGTGCAGTACATGGAATACTGCATCTGACCCTATACTGTCACTCCACAGGAAGCAGGCCTATTCATTATGCATACAAGATACACATAGAGGGTTGGCATTGTTATTTAAATCATACAGTAATGACTCTGAATCTCTCTGCACGCAGAATACTTAAAGTATGGTCTTGGCCACAGAATCAATTATGTGCAGGAGTGCAGGGAGAGTGCCCTGTTCTCCTGCTTGCAGAATTTTGGATACCAAAATCCGTACGCTAGCCTCCGTTAAGCCCGTAACTCTGGATTAGGTCCAGTATTATTTAGTAAAGCAGAAAAATGGCAGAATATGAGTTTTTTTTCTCAAAGCATTTTAATATGATTTTTTAACTTACAAAATTAAAGTGCAAAGTATAATCTTGCAAGTTGCAAGGTGACACTGATAATAATGATATAAGTGCCATTACTAGATTTTACATGCACCTGGAGTCCACTAACTTTTTAACTCAATTAGTGGGGCAATTGTGCTGCAAAATTTTTCTATAAATGTTACCAACCTCACATAAAAACCTTTTTGTTCTATATTTGTAGATTTAATAGAGATCTTAAGAGAGGACTGCATCAGAATGATTGCTTCCATTAGAGGAAAATAAGGTAAAGAGGCAGATTACAAGAAAGGAAGCTGCTCTTTTAGACAAAGTTTGATTGCTAAGTGATGTTGCCGTCTAGAATTTTACTATCTGATTGTTTCATTGTTCATTGATAATTTAACCCAGATCAGCGCTAGTAACATCTCCCCCTTTCTGTTTTATTTGTAGAATGTGTATTAGCAGGGAAGGATGTCATTCTGGGTTGACCTGAAAAAAAAACATTTCATTGACATAACATGCAAAGAACAAATCATTCAGCTGTGTTTCCCTTTTATATTTAATCTCATTCAACAGTCCCAAGGAACTTGAATTGTTCTTTTAGTAAAATGTCTATAAAGGGATAACCAGTTGATCATGAATCCTCTTGTAATAAATATAATTAAGTAGACATTCTGAATAAAATGTTATATGCAACTTTCAAAAATTGCTATCTGTTATATCAATGCTCGGTGGAAATTTAGAAGTAGGGGTATGGCCATTTCAGCACCAGATGTGTCTTGAGTTTGGCAAGTAAACAGGTCAACAATGAGAAATCACATTGGGCCTGATCCTAACTTTCGTACTAACGCAAGGCGTATCGGCATGCACTCCCCCCGACACTCCCCTGTGAAAGCTACCCTAACTTCAGAAGGCATAACAGTGTGAAATTACGCCGGCTACAGGAGCGTAACGGCCCAAACCTGCCCTTCCGCCCTCATTAGCTTACCTTCCCCCATCTTCCTTGCCTAACTGTTGCGTAGTTACGGCGAGGAACGCCCCCTTCACCATAACTACGCAACAGTTAGGGACGCCCGACCTTACGCATCCACCCTCCATAAATAAGGCGGGCAGCATAGTTCAGGAACAGCGCCATTGTGTATATGTCATGTGGGTCATGATTTCTACACTGAACGCTCAATGTTTAATTAAATGATCTGGTTACTGCTAGGGAAAAACAATGATAGCTCTAAAAGGTAAGAACACTAATCTGCGCTCCCTGAGTGTCTGCAGCTGCGATACCCTCTTTACCGAAGGTTACACTCCAATCTATGCAGATAAAACCTTCCATATTATAAACCCTAACTGTGAAAAAGTCCACACGCTAGGTATATAAACATATGTAATATACAGAAATGGGTCAGAAGGATTCGCGTTTACAGTTTCTTCGTTAGAGTCCGTAATTTCTTTGCAGGTGTTGCTCTTTACCGAATAGTCCCTCTTTGTAAATCTGTATCTCTACAGATCACGGGAGAGGGTGGGGAAGCAAGTAGATAGACCAAGAGACAGAGGGCAATCTCACCTATGACCTGACCCACGCGTTTCAAGCATCTGCTGCTCTTTTTCAAATTGAAAAAACATACAGTAATACATGAACATACATGTGTTCCTAAAATAAACATTTAAAATGCATAATATTGCCCCTACTCTGTAAAATTTACCACAGGTGGCCACTCTGTGTTGTAATAAATGTGTCTTAAACTAAAGTGTGATGCATAAAGTAAATAAAAATATTTCACACTCACCGTTTAGCTGTCATCATTCTTGGGAAGAGTTGCTTGTAGTTTTTTCTTTCTTTGTAGTTAATCTTCTCCAGTTGCTTGAAGAATCCTGTCTGCTTGTTTGAAGATGAAGTTCTGGTCCTTTCTTTGGTTCTTTGGCCTCTTCTGGCCCTTGCCCGATGACAGGCTTCGTCCTCTTCTTCGGCACCGCTACAAATGACCGCTATGCCTTTTGGACATAGAAAAACACATGTCAAATATATTGACGTGTTTTTCTGGCAAAGTGTGGGGCACTTTCAATAAAAGCGCCCCACACAAAAGGCGCTTTGATTTTCAGCGCTTTGCCAACAAACTAAAGGCGATTTAGTCAAATTGCTTTAGTGAATACGGCGACTTGTTTATTTTCTATGGCAAACATCTGAACGATTTCTGTCCAGCGATGTTTGCTGCTCGATTTAGCAAAAGGCTAAAGTCCCGGGAATTTGCATTTAGAGAATACGGCAATGGCAAAATTGCTAGCAAAGTTCCGTGAGTTTGGTCTTTTTTTTGCAAAATCGACTTTAGTAAATATACCCCTTAGAGAGTCATGGCTCCCATAGCAGGTTCATGTAACGCCAACCCCCCCCCCTCCCCAAACACTCCATACAGATACACACACTGACACATCACAGATTATTTAATGCCCTATAAAACCATTCCAACAACAACCCATTAATCCCTCTGAGAATTTATCAACCTATTCATTTCCATTCTATCTCTATTCATCCACTCCATCAGCTCAAAAACAGCACCCATTATCCTATCTACCCAGTAACACCCCCACTAAGAATCTAGTACCCCCCTCCTGCACTAATTAACCCTTTCATTTCATCTTCCCAGCACCCACATTACCACATTCACTTACCTTGTCAGCACTTACCCCCACTGACATATACACACTCACACATACAGACACTGGGCTGGATCCAGACTTAAGTAAGTGCTTAAACTTAGTTACTCCTAGGCTAAACGATGTTGATTGCAGGGGAGTCATATTTCATCTGTTACAAACAGTATTATAGTTGATGCTGGGCAGTATCTGTGTGCAGTAGGCAAATGAAAGATATATCCCTGCAAGCAAAGAATACAATTAACTTTGTTGCGAGTCCCCGCTGCAAAGGCTCGCATTGCGAATTAGGGACAGCCGAAGACTCCCCCTGCAATCAACATGGTTTAGCCCAGGAATAATTAATTTCAAGCACTTACTTAAGTCTGGATCCAGCCCCCTGTGCTTTATGTATATATGTATTATGTGGCACTCACACACAGAAACACACACATACAGACATATAATAATACCATGATTGTCTACTTTTGAAAAATCATTTCAGGGAGAAAAGTAAAAAGCAAAGGGGCTGTCCCTGCATCGCCGGGGGTGGTCCCTACATTGCCGGGGACGGTCCCTATGTCGCCGGGGGCGGTCCCTGCATCGCTGGGGGGCAGTTCCTGCATCGTTGGGGGGCTGTCCCTGCATTGCCAGATTTGTGTATGGGTGTCCTGCAAAGTATCCAGCCCCCCCTCAGTATCTCCCATCATGTGCCTCCAGTCCCCCCTCAGTATCTCCCATCATGTGCCTCCAGCCTTCATCAGTATCTCCTATCATGTGCCTCAAGCCCCCCTCTGTATTCCCCATCATGTGCCTCAAGCCCCTATCTGTATTTCCCATCATGTGCTACAAGCCCTCCTCTGTATTTCCCATCATGTGCCTCCAGCCCCCCTCAGTATCTTCCATCATGTGCCTAAAGCCCCCTCTGTATCTCCCATCATGTGCCTCCAGTCCCCCTCAGTATCTCCCATCATGTGCCTCCAGCCCCCCTCAGTATCCCCCATCATATGCCTCCAGTCCCACTCAGTATTCCCCATGATGTTTCTCCAGCCTCTCCCCTTTTTACTTACCTTTGTGTCCCTGTATGAGCTGCTGCAGCCATTACATAGAGCACTGCCCTATGTAACTACTGCGGGAGCTCATACAGGAACCTCCTGTATGAGCACTGCCAGTCTGCATAGCGGGGGGTTGACCGCATCCCCCCGCGGAGTGGGTCGCGCCGGCCCTGGTCTTGTAGCCAGCAGGGAGCCGCAGCAGACACCAGCAGGGAGCTGCAGCAGGCTGCTGAAAGACCCGCATGTGGCTCCGGAGCCGCGGGTTGCTGACCCCTGTTCTAGCTACTTATATAACTACCGTACCAAGTAGTGTAGTCTATTTACCAACTAATCTGTAGATGATGCTATGGCTTATCTTTTTGAACAACCAAATTACTCCATTGGTTTATGTGAAAACTCTATATTATGCTTAACCAGGTACTGTAATATGTTTATTGCTTGAATGTATTTTCTGATCTGATAAAAAGGATTCATGTGGCCTGTCTTACGATATCCTTTTTAGTTGACACATAGATAAAAAGATACAAAACATGTAATATTTATCAAAATACATTTACTCAATACTAGATACAAATACTGTATCATAAAAGAGGTAAAAAGTTTGAAAACTGTACCACAATGTAATTTCAGTAAAAAATAAATAAAAAAAATACTATATAATAATACTAGACACTGACTATACATTCCCATTACACCAGGACAACAAATATTACAGTATTGCAATTAACTAGATGTATGGATGGATGGATGTATGATACCAAAAGCAAAAATAAAAAAAAGTAAAATAAAGTATATATAAACCACTTTAATATCAATGTCCCTTTAATAACAGGGGAAAGTTTTACATACCGCAGTGCAGACTGAAACTGTAAGATTTACACCATTAAAGGCCAACTAAGTCCTTTTTAATGTTCATGCCTGAAGCATGAATGCAAAATGTGCAGTCTTAACCTGACCTTCCACTGCAGTATTATTAAAAAGTAAAGTGACAAAAAATTTGCAACTATATTTTACAGTATTTAGACAATATTCAAAATACTTTGCATTATTCTAATAGTGTTATTACTGCCTTAACACTGTGGTGCTAAGCCGCCAACCAGTACAGGCAGTTGTGATACCTAGGAAAATACATATTGCCTTAATACTGTGGTGCTAAGCCGCCAACCAGTACAGGCAGTTGTGATACCTAGGAAAATACATATTGCCTTAATACTGTGGTGCTAAGCCGCCAACCAGTACAGGCAGTTGTGATACCTAGGAAAATACATATTGCCTTAATACTGTGGTGCTAAGCCGCCAACCAGTACAGGCAGTTGTGATACCTAGGAAAATACATATTGCCTTAATACTGTGGTGCTAAGCCGCCAACCAGTACAGGCAGTTGTGATACCTAGGAAAATACATATTGCCTTAATACTGTGGTGCTAAGCCGCCAACCAGTACAGGCAGTTGTGATACCTAGGAAAATACATATTGCCTTAATACTGTGGTGCTAAGCCGCCAACCAGTACAGGCAGTTGTGATACCTAGGAAAATACATATTGCCTTAATACTGTGGTGCTAAGCCGCCAACCAGTACAGGCAGTTGTGATACCTAGGAAAATACATATTGCCTTAATACTGTGGTGCTAAGCCGCCAACCAGTACAGGCAGTTGTGATACCTAGGAAAATACATATTGCCTTAATACTGTGGTGCTAAGCCGCCAACCAGTACAGGCAGTTGTGATACCTAGGAAAATACATATTGCCTTAATACTGTGGTGCTAAGCCGCCAACCAGTACAGGCAGTTGTGATACCTAGGAAAATACATATTGCCTTAATACTGTGGTGCTAAGCCGCCAACCAGTACAGGCAGTTGTGATACCTAGGAAAATACATATTGCCTTAATACTGTGGTGCTAAGCCGCCAACCAGTACAGGCAGTTGTGATACCTAGGAAAATACATATTGCCTTAATACTGTGGTGCTAAGCCGCCAACCAGTACAGGCAGTTGTGATACCTAGGAAAATACATATTGCCTTAATACTGTGGTGCTAAGCCGCCAACCAGTACAGGCAGTTGTGATACCTAGGAAAATACATATTGCCTTAATACTGTGGTGCTAAGCCGCCAACCAGTACAGGCAGTTGTGATACCTAGGAAAATACATATTGCCTTAATACTGTGGTGCTAAGCCGCCAACCAGTACAGGCAGTTGTGATACCTAGGAAAATACATATTGCCTTAATACTGTGGTGCTAAGCCGCCAACCAGTACAGGCAGTTGTGATACCTAGGAAAATACATATTGCCTTAATACTGTGGTGCTAAGCCGCCAACCAGTACAGGCAGTTGTGATACCTAGGAAAATACATATTGCCTTAATACTGTGGTGCTAAGCCGCCAACCAGTACAGGCAGTTGTGATACCTAGGAAAATACATATTGCCTTAATACTGTGGTGCTAAGCCGCCAACCAGTACAGGCAGTTGTGATACCTAGGAAAATACATATTGCCTTAATACTGTGGTGCTAAGCCGCCAACCAGTACAGGCAGTTGTGATACCTAGGAAAATACATATTGCCTTAATACTGTGGTGCTAAGCCGCCAACCAGTACAGGCAGTTGTGATACCTAGGAAAATACATATTGCCTTAATACTGTGGTGCTAAGCCGCCAACCAGTACAGGCAGTTGTGATACCTAGGAAAATACATATTGCCTTAATACTGTGGTGCTAAGCCGCCAACCAGTACAGGCAGTTGTGATACCTAGGAAAATACATATTGCCTTAATACTGTGGTGCTAAGCCGCCAACCAGTACAGGCAGTTGTGATACCTAGGAAAATACATATTGCCTTAATACTGTGGTGCTAAGCCGCCAACCAGTACAGGCAGTTGTGATACCTAGGAAAATACATATTGCCTTAATACTGTGGTGCTAAGCCGCCAACCAGTACAGGCAGTTGTGATACCTAGGAAAATACATATTGCCTTAATACTGTGGTGCTAAGCCGCCAACCAGTACAGGCAGTTGTGATACCTAGGAAAATACATATTGCCTTAATACTGTGGTGCTAAGCCGCCAACCAGTACAGGCAGTTGTGATACCTAGGAAAATACATATTGCCTTAATACTGTGGTGCTAAGCCGCCAACCAGTACAGGCAGTTGTGATACCTAGGAAAATACATATTGCCTTAATACTGTGGTGCTAAGCCGCCAACCAGTACAGGCAGTTGTGATACCTAGGAAAATACATATTGCCTTAATACTGTGGTGCTAAGCCGCCAACCAGTACAGGCAGTTGTGATACCTAGGAAAATACATATTGCCTTAATACTGTGGTGCTAAGCCGCCAACCAGTACAGGCAGTTGTGATACCTAGGAAAATACATATTGCCTTAATACTGTGGTGCTAAGCCGCCAACCAGTACAGGCAGTTGTGATACCTAGGAAAATACATATTGCCTTAATACTGTGGTGCTAAGCCGCCAACCAGTACAGGCAGTTGTGATACCTAGGAAAATACATATTGCCTTAATACTGTGGTGCTAAGCCGCCAACCAGTACAGGCAGTTGTGATACCTAGGAAAATACATATTGCCTTAATACTGTGGTGCTAAGCCGCCAACCAGTACAGGCAGTTGTGATACCTAGGAAAATACATATTGCCTTAATACTGTGGTGCTAAGCCGCCAACCAGTACAGGCAGTTGTGATACCTAGGAAAATACATATTGCCTTAATACTGTGGTGCTAAGCCGCCAACCAGTACAGGCAGTTGTGATACCTAGGAAAATACATATTGCCTTAATACTGTGGTGCTAAGCCGCCAACCAGTACAGGCAGTTGTGATACCTAGGAAAATACATATTGCCTTAATACTGTGGTGCTAAGCCGCCAACCAGTACAGGCAGTTGTGATACCTAGGAAAATACATATTGCCTTAATACTGTGGTGCTAAGCCGCCAACCAGTACAGGCAGTTGTGATACCTAGGAAAATACATATTGCCTTAATACTGTGGTGCTAAGCCGCCAACCAGTACAGGCAGTTGTGATACCTAGGAAAATACATATTGCCTTAATACTGTGGTGCTAAGCCGCCAACCAGTACAGGCAGTTGTGATACCTAGGAAAATACATATTGCCTTAATACTGTGGTGCTAAGCCGCCAACCAGTACAGGCAGTTGTGATACCTAGGAAAATACATATTGCCTTAATACTGTGGTGCTAAGCCGCCAACCAGTACAGGCAGTTGTGATACCTAGGAAAATACATATTGCCTTAATACTGTGGTGCTAAGCCGCCAACCAGTACAGGCAGTTGTGATACCTAGGAAAATACATATTGCCTTAATACTGTGGTGCTAAGCCGCCAACCAGTACAGGCAGTTGTGATACCTAGGAAAATACATATTGCCTTAATACTGTGGTGCTAAGCCGCCAACCAGTACAGGCAGTTGTGATACCTAGGAAAATACATATTGCCTTAATACTGTGGTGCTAAGCCGCCAACCAGTACAGGCAGTTGTGATACCTAGGAAAATACATATTGCCTTAATACTGTGGTGCTAAGCCGCCAACCAGTACAGGCAGTTGTGATACCTAGGAAAATACATATTGCCTTAATACTGTGGTGCTAAGCCGCCAACCAGTACAGGCAGTTGTGATACCTAGGAAAATACATATTGCCTTAATACTGTGGTGCTAAGCCGCCAACCAGTACAGGCAGTTGTGATACCTAGGAAAATACATATTGCCTTAATACTGTGGTGCTAAGCCGCCAACCAGTACAGGCAGTTGTGATACCTAGGAAAATACATATTGCCTTAATACTGTGGTGCTAAGCCGCCAACCAGTACAGGCAGTTGTGATACCTAGGAAAATACATATTGCCTTAATACTGTGGTGCTAAGCCGCCAACCAGTACAGGCAGTTGTGATACCTAGGAAAATACATATTGCCTTAATACTGTGGTGCTAAGCCGCCAACCAGTACAGGCAGTTGTGATACCTAGGAAAATACATATTGCCTTAATACTGTGGTGCTAAGCCGCCAACCAGTACAGGCAGTTGTGATACCTAGGAAAATACATATTGCCTTAATACTGTGGTGCTAAGCCGCCAACCAGTACAGGCAGTTGTGATACCTAGGAAAATACATATTGCCTTAATACTGTGGTGCTAAGCCGCCAACCAGTACAGGCAGTTGTGATACCTAGGAAAATACATATTGCCTTAATACTGTGGTGCTAAGCCGCCAACCAGTACAGGCAGTTGTGATACCTAGGAAAATACATATTGCCTTAATACTGTGGTGCTAAGCCGCCAACCAGTACAGGCAGTTGTGATACCTAGGAAAATACATATTGCCTTAATACTGTGGTGCTAAGCCGCCAACCAGTACAGGCAGTTGTGATACCTAGGAAAATACATATTGCCTTAATACTGTGGTGCTAAGCCGCCAACCAGTACAGGCAGTTGTGATACCTAGGAAAATACATATTGCCTTAATACTGTGGTGCTAAGCCGCCAACCAGTACAGGCAGTTGTGATACCTAGGAAAATACATATTGCCTTAATACTGTGGTGCTAAGCCGCCAACCAGTACAGGCAGTTGTGATACCTAGGAAAATACATATTGCCTTAATACTGTGGTGCTAAGCCGCCAACCAGTACAGGCAGTTGTGATACCTAGGAAAATACATATTGCCTTAATACTGTGGTGCTAAGCCGCCAACCAGTACAGGCAGTTGTGATACCTAGGAAAATACATATTGCCTTAATACTGTGGTGCTAAGCCGCCAACCAGTACAGGCAGTTGTGATACCTAGGAAAATACATATTGCCTTAATACTGTGGTGCTAAGCCGCCAACCAGTACAGGCAGTTGTGATACCTAGGAAAATACATATTGCCTTAATACTGTGGTGCTAAGCCGCCAACCAGTACAGGCAGTTGTGATACCTAGGAAAATACATATTGCCTTAATACTGTGGTGCTAAGCCGCCAACCAGTACAGGCAGTTGTGATACCTAGGAAAATACATATTGCCTTAATACTGTGGTGCTAAGCCGCCAACCAGTACAGGCAGTTGTGATACCTAGGAAAATACATATTGCCTTAATACTGTGGTGCTAAGCCGCCAACCAGTACAGGCAGTTGTGATACCTAGGAAAATACATATTGCCTTAATACTGTGGTGCTAAGCCGCCAACCAGTACAGGCAGTTGTGATACCTAGGAAAATACATATTGCCTTAATACTGTGGTGCTAAGCCGCCAACCAGTACAGGCAGTTGTGATACCTAGGAAAATACATATTGCCTTAATACTGTGGTGCTAAGCCGCCAACCAGTACAGGCAGTTGTGATACCTAGGAAAATACATATTGCCTTAATACTGTGGTGCTAAGCCGCCAACCAGTACAGGCAGTTGTGATACCTAGGAAAATACATATTGCCTTAATACTGTGGTGCTAAGCCGCCAACCAGTACAGGCAGTTGTGATACCTAGGAAAATACATATTGCCTTAATACTGTGGTGCTAAGCCGCCAACCAGTACAGGCAGTTGTGATACCTAGGAAAATACATATTGCCTTAATACTGTGGTGCTAAGCCGCCAACCAGTACAGGCAGTTGTGATACCTAGGAAAATACATATTGCCTTAATACTGTGGTGCTAAGCCGCCAACCAGTACAGGCAGTTGTGATACCTAGGAAAATACATATTGCCTTAATACTGTGGTGCTAAGCCGCCAACCAGTACAGGCAGTTGTGATACCTAGGAAAATACATATTGCCTTAATACTGTGGTGCTAAGCCGCCAACCAGTACAGGCAGTTGTGATACCTAGGAAAATACATATTGCCTTAATACTGTGGTGCTAAGCCGCCAACCAGTACAGGCAGTTGTGATACCTAGGAAAATACATATTGCCTTAATACTGTGGTGCTAAGCCGCCAACCAGTACAGGCAGTTGTGATACCTAGGAAAATACATATTGCCTTAATACTGTGGTGCTAAGCCGCCAACCAGTACAGGCAGTTGTGATACCTAGGAAAATACATATTGCCTTCCTACACTAGGTACTACCGTCGGCCGTACGAATTTTCGCACATAATACGCTGAGCGTACGGGCTTAGCACGCCCATACTGTACAATTTAAATGGCTATCCCCGCCTCCGTGTAGTAAAACGAGCGCCCAGGCGACCGTCGTACTGAACGCACGCCCCTCGAGCGAATATTTCGCACACAATACGACCGCTATACGCTCATGTCGTCCAGCCGACCGGAAGCTGTCATACTGGGCATGCGCAGTGCGATTTTTGTTCACGAATTTTCGCTTAAGATGAGCGTACGCTCGCTTGCGGTCGTAGCTCTGGATCAGGCCCTAAGTGCGATTCAGAAATCTGTGCCTAACGGACTTCCGTGCCTATATCCTACGTAACTTGCGTGGAAAAAGTTACTACACATTCACGCAGCTAATCCGACCCTAAAAATATGCACGCAAAAACAGGCAAAATCGTATCCGAGAATCCGGTCCATAGTCTGTATTGTATGGCAGTTTTTAGGATGAAGTGGGAATTGTATAGCGTAGAACAGGATGCTGTTTGTATTTTATAGTAGTGGCGCTTACATGGATACTATACTCTATTATCTATTATGCACATAGTGTACATACACACACACTTTCATATATACATACATGCACATACATACAAGTTCTTACAGTCTTTAAATCCCTTGTGGTAGTTTATGGACCCTATTAGACTATGTACTCCATCTTGTAGATTCAGCCGGTTGGCTGCAGTTCTGGTCTAAACTGGATGAAAATAATAATGTGACCTGTGAGGTGGTCAAAATTTACTGAAAATTATTGTTATTAATGTTAATAATAATGTAGGAACAAAAAAAGAGACAAATTATGTGATTTGAGCATTTTGTAGAAAATTTTGCAAAACAAAAAAATACAGATCCAAAACCAAAAAACGTAAGGGCGGTTTTGGCAAAACCAAAACCCGAAGTTAATACAGATCCAAAACCAAAACACGGGGGTCAGTGAACATCTCTAGTTTGCACTGTTGCAAGTGTCAATGTTGTAATGCATAGTTGCCAACTCTTTCTCCGAATGTCTAGGAGACTCCTAATATTCAGGTATTGCCCTCAGTATTGCAGGATTAACAGGCAATTCTGCCACATGTGGGCTTGATGACGTGATTTTGCCAACCTGCTTATCAATGCTCTGATCCATAGCGTCACTAAGCATGGGTGGGGCTTGATGACGTTATTTATGTCATCAAGCAATGCCCAATTCTTAGTAACTCTATGGCTCCTCATTTGTGAAAAGGGGGATATAGAGGGTGCTACCGTAAAAAAAGCTGCCCGCTTAGTTCCCAAATGGATGTGTCACTTACACTTCCAAGCAATAGATGATAAATGGAGAGGAATAAGAAATATAGTGGGAACTAAATAACCTATAAATACAACTAAAATGCACAATCTTTAGGTGAGTGATGTCAATAATTTAGATTTATTGGATCGTATTCACACCTAAGATTAAGTTAGGCGTGGACAGCAACATGCCTAACTCACTTGTGTAGCCCCCTAACCCGCCCCCCTTCTTCCTTTTTTCTTAGCTTTTATGGTCTACAAAGCACAGTAGTTCTGTTTATATTAAAATGACGGGCGTTATATAGAACAGTGTCATTTTATATTTTTTGTTTTAAAGGGTCTTCAAGAGTCTGAAGATGTTTAGAAAATACATTAAGTAAATTACACTATGTTTACTTATTATGGTTTTCACATCTAACTTGTATCAATTGTTCACCTTTATCTGGAAAAATAGTAAAATATATGTCACATTTTTTTTAAATAATGGTCTGGATTCACACTTGCAACGTGCAGCATGCAGAAGTCAGGTGATTTTCTGCCATGCGCATATTACACAACCGACAGGACGGTCCATCTCCCATCGTCCGTCTAAACTCCATAAGGTGGGTGGGGGTTACATGGAAATTATATAGTAATTTAAGCAGGTTTAAGCGGGTCATACAGACCGCTGATCTGCACAGGAAACTTAAGGTAGGGTTATGGCGTGTAACTGATGCCAAATCCGCACGAGAGCAGGGAGTGACAGGGGGATTCACTCCACTCTTCAGACGGCCAGACCTCTGTACATACCTAAAACATACAGAGATCTGGATCCCGATGTCATAATAATGAGCAAGATTCACTAATACATTAATCCAGTGGTTCCCAAACTTTCTCAGTTCGAGGCACCCTTAGGGCCTCCATATTTTTTTAAGGAACCCCTAATATAAAAATAGAATAGAAAATAGAAACATTCCACGGCACCCCGGTGAGAGCGTCGCGGCACCCCAGGGAGCCGCGGAGCACAGTTTGGGAACCGCTGCATTAATCCCTTATATCGCAAACTTTATCAGAAAGCTTGATTTGGATTAATTGAACAAAATTCATCACATATAGCAATTACTATGGCTTTTTCCTACTAAAATAATTACGTCTTTTGTGTATTCCATTTTCTTTTCTCTGTTGTGTTTTCTAGATACACTAAAGATGAGATATGAGGAGAAATACCAAAATAAGGCCTTTGAAAGAAAGTGTCAGAAAATATGTAAAACTCCAAAGGATTTAGAAAAAAGGAAATGACACACAGAGCAGCGAATTCTTCAGACACCGTACTTTTCATTTTCAGTCTGATAAATATCACAGGACTGACAAAACTACAATAAGAGCAACACACAAGAGGACCTGCAAAAAACAGGTATTGTGTTGAATGTGCTTCTCTTGGGACAGAAAGTCTATTTCACAGTGATTTTTTCTCCTGAAATTCTTCTTGATTGGAATCATATTTAACAAAGGATGAAGAATGCCCTTTATATAGGCTTCAGTGCCCAAGACTGCAGCTAGACAGATCAAAAAAACAAAGTCGCTATTTTTGATACAAGGAAAATTAAATTAAATCTATTGGTCTGTTTTACTGTGTTTTACAGTTATCAAGAATATAAAACACACACACAAATAAAATGAAGAAATGCACTTGGGACATTTTATAATCTACATTTCCTAACACTATAGAGCTAAAGAGCAATATTTTAATATTGTTATAAAAAATGCATGTTCTCTCTTGCTCGCACAGCTCTTCCTACTAGACCCTCTTCTGAGTGAGTAGACATGGCATCTTATTATTTTTGCATTAAGTTCCTATGAACTTTTCTAACAACAGAACTCCATTCCCCTGCTGCTAGAAAATGTTTAATGTTTATTTGTTACTTGTACTTTTTAAAGACTCAAACCACACTGGAACAGAAGAAGCAAGGTTTAAATTGACAAATCACACAATGCTGTCATGTAATGTGCCCTGGTGCTTTTACAATAACACTGTATGGCGCTGAAAAGATTTCTTAAAGTACTTAGCCTCAGCATTAGCTTTACTTTTTGTACATGCAGTATGGTGTTCTACCTCCAGATACTAAATCTCTGAATAACCATTTGGCATTATGTAATGCCTCCCTGTGTTAACTTAAACTTCCCATGGTTGATTCAATGCGCGCATATTCCCTTTCCTCTCACACATACAAATAACCTGATATGACACAGGTAGTGAGATCTAAATAAAATCTTTGGGATTTTATTAAATTAAATTAAGGGGAAATGGTCTTAACTGGATGAGTTAGTTTAAATTTGATGTAAGCCACAGCTTTGCAAGTAAAGCAGCAAATATGGAAGAAACAACATTGATAACCAATGTTTTTAACGCTATTGGGGTTTCGCCCAATGACAACAGGAAGATTGCCCGCATATAGACAAGACCCAACCACACACACAAAGCAGACATTATTGGGAACAAAAAGGAAAGAAGAATGTGGACTTATGAATGCACACTCATCATCTCCAGTGACCCGTGCAAAATAATGTTTTATATTTTATAAAACTTTAGTTTTATTTGATATGCATTAAAAAGCGAATGTTAAAACAAGTGAGGGAAATAAAGGGAAGAGTTTAAAATCAACAACATTTTATAAAATATAAAACATTATTTTGCACGGGTCACTGGAGATGATGAGTGCGCATTCATAAGTCCACATTCTTCTTTCCTTTTTGTACAATCTACTTTATGTGGTACTTAGCAGCACCAAAGTGTCCATAAAATAAAATACTATACACAGAACACTCTCCATATCAATATCAGTGCAAGTATTTCTATATAGGAATTATTGGGAATAAACAAAAACAACAACTCTCAAAATATTACTCACAAGAGAACTTCATTCCTTCACTGAACATGGCATACCATCAGCCTATAGAGATGAAGCTTGCCATAAATTATGGCAGGGACATGCACAAACAAGACCTATATAAGCTAACAGGAATAGCTTTAAAACAAGGAGTTTTCTTTCTCATGCATCAAGAGCCCTAACACCTCAATGTCTGCCCCTTATTATTATGTCCAGCCTCCATGTCTGCCCTTATTATTATGTCCAGCCTCCATGTCTGCCCTTATTATTATGTCCAGCCTTTATGTCTGCCCCTTATTATCATGTCCAGCCTCCATGTCTGCCCCTTATTATTATGTCCATCCTCCGTGTCTGCCCCTTATTATCATGTCCAGCCTCCATGTCTGCCCCTTATTATTATGTCTAGGCTTCATAACTGCCCGTTTTTATAATGTCCAGCCTATGCCGCAAATTGCGCCATCAAGTCCCTTCCTGTGCCTACAACACTAGTATACTAGTGTTTCTAGGCAGCGGGGTAGGACTTGAGGCCTTGAGGCCTTTCAGTGAAACCACGGGCCTCAAGTCACTTGCGGGAGATTTGCTGGCTCTCCCGGGATACCGGGAGTACTGCCCGAATTTTGGGAGTCTCCCGGACATTCCGGGAGAGTCGGCAACCCTGCTTAACAGGTGCCCATATCTGGCCTAATGTAAACCAATCCAAAATGAACAATCCTATTTAGATATCGAATCACACAAATAGCTAGACAAAATAAAATGAAATTACGCTGAACCAAATGTCCATGATGAAAAATATGTATATCACCTGTTGTGGAATCTCATTATACAGTACGTTAGTGCATACAACCATTCCTGTCAGAGAACCATCTGTCACCCTATCACAGTGCATGACTTCAAGACTTCATAAAGCAACACTGAGGTACTGTAAAAAAAAAAACTGGTAGCAAGAGGAAAAAACCCCAGCCCCAAGCTAAATCAAAACATAGGAAAGAAGACTTGTCAACAGTAAACTCCCCTAGTCAGTCTGAGCAAAAAACTCCCCCAGTCAGTCTGAGCAAAAAACTGCCCCAGTCAGTCTGAGTAAGAAACTGCCCCAGTAAAAAAGTGTTCGAAAACTGTTCACAAAAACTGTCCCAGTAAGACTGACAAGAAAAACTGCCCCAGGAAGCCTGCACAAGCACTGTCCCAGCTACCATGAACTATCCAGGAAGCATATCGAACTGCCCCATAAGTATGCATACAGCCCAGGTGCTGCCAGCTGTCGTGAAGACATGCTCTTTCTTCCCCGTCTGGATTCTGTGTCCGGTCATCTCGACCCCATGTTTTCCTAGCTGTCTTGATCCTCTCACAGCCTGTGCCACAGGAGCAGAGCAGCATGCAAGGCAGGAAGCAGCTAAACCCATTACCTGCTCTAGTTGGCTTCTCCGTTTAGTCTGCCGAGCCAAGTTGTTCCTCATGGATATATGGGCCATGACAATGGGCCTCAGAAACAATGAGGTCTCATTGCCGTGGTCACCCGAATCCCCAGCAGGAGCGAGTGATGCTTAATTTATCTCCTCAGCTGATCATATGATCCCCTGTAGCTTTGATACAGCACAAGTAAGCAGGGCCACAGAGGATCGGCTGAGCTGCAGATACTGCATGGTACTATACAGAAGCCATAGCTTTACCTAGGATGTCCAGAGACCTTTATGATAAGCTTATTTTGTATTATACAGTACAAAGATTATGATATAAAGAAAGAATTTCACCATAAACGTTCACCCTCAATATAATACATTTCATTATTTTCTACAAATCTCTTTATTTAAACCTGATTACTTTTTTGTGGGAATTAGATTTCTGTGTATATTTATCCCCCATTTATATTTTAACATATATTGATTCAAATCTATTAATATTATTATTATTATTATTATTATTATTATTATTATTATTATTATTATGAGACAGCTGTTTTTATTTTCTTCTCTGGTTACCAATATTTATCAATAGGAGCACAGTGTTGTTTTAAGCTGTCATTCTCGGTCCTGCCCCCAGTCTTACCTGGTCCTGCCTAGTCCCACTCATCCAGACTCTGGCCTCACCCTTTTGCTATTGGGGCCCGACTCTGTCACCTTTCATCCCTGGAAGCAGCTTATATACCCCAGAGGCATCACAACAGTGAGGGGTAAAGGGGTTATGGAGCACAACAGGTGTAAGTGTCGAAGGGGTTGAAGGAACCTTCTCTCCATCACCCCCTTTAACGATTTGCTAAATAAACATTTTGAAAGTGTTTAAGCAGTGTAGCTGTGCTGCTTACAGTTATTGGGCCAGATCCAGACCTACGTTCCTATTACGTTTCATCGCGTAGCGTATTTTCTATGCACTCCCCTAGGCACTTCCCTCGCTCGTATGTACTTTTGCCGTTTTACACTTGCTAAACCCTACCTTAACTTTTCAAAGCGTAACTACTGATGTACGTAAAGGCTTCACGTACGTAACTGCCTAAGCACACCCATACTGTACGACTTAAATGCCTCACCCCGCCTCCGAAGCATAATTATGGGTGTCGTATGGCTGGCACGCCCATTCGTTTATAGTTACGCTGTTGATATGAGGCAGGTACGTATGTTTAGAGTTACGTTGCGTAACATCTGCCGCGCACATACGCAGTCCATACAAAATAGCGTTTTTACGTTAGCGGCTATTGTAAATACGCTAGCGTACTTAGTTCTACCCCATTATGTGGCACTGGCAGAGGACTGCACAGAGAGAGTGCCCCTCCATAGCAGCTCCCTCCCATCTGAATCATGCTGGTGTGACTCCAAGGTCACATCAGCATCATTCAGCAATCCAGGGTAAGTGAACTATAACAAGGAGGAAATATATAAGGGGTTGCAATGATGGCTGGGACATACAAGGGGAGCTACAATGATAGCTGCAACAAGGGCGGCTGCAATGATGGCTGGGTCACACAACAGGGGCTGCAGTGATACAAAATCCTCTTGCTAACCTATAAAGCCATAAACAACACTGCACCTACATACATATCATCACCTGTCTCAAGATATATCCCACCTCGCTCTCTCAGATCAACACAAGATCTACAACTATCTTCTGTACTTCACAAATGCTCTGATTCCCAGTAACAGGACTTCTTCCGGGTTGCACCCACTCTCTGGAATAACCTTCCTCGCCCATTAAGACTCTCCAAACTTTCAAGCACTCTCTTAAAACTCACCTCTTCAGACAATCTAATTAAATTCTTCAACCTTCTTAAGCTTTATTTACCATATTAAAAACCACTTTGCTTTCTACTTTGCCTTTCTATCACATTAATAACACAAACCCATGCATTCTCTTTCTTTCTTCTTTCTGTTCTAAAATTCCCTCATCTCTGTTGCTAACACTGCTGTGTGGCTGCAGAGCACTGAGAGCACTTTTAGCATACAACGGCACTGGTCTATTATGTGATATAAAGCACTTGTCCTTATGTATCAAACCCACTGTCCAATAGAATGTAAGCTTCTATAGCAGTGTCCTCTTAACCACCCAGTCTGTTTGTTAATACCCAGTTTTGTTTATATTAATTGTTAAAATTTGTAAAGCACTACGTAAGCTGCTGGCACTATATAAAAACCTGTTAATAATAACAATAATAATAATAATGATAGCGGGGACATACAAGAAGGACTGCAGTGATAGTTTGGACATACAAGGGGTGCTGCAGTGATGTTGGGACATACAAGAAGGGCTGCAATGACATGCAAGGGATCTTCAATGATGGCTGGAGACATACAAGGGGCTGTGTGCTGGGATATACAAGAGGACTGATAGGATGTTTAACATCTTTATACTAAGTAAATGTTAACACATTTAGGCTGTGCATATGTTATTGTAATTTAAAGGAAATTTGTATTTTGCTACTTTATGTCACTACTGTTGCCATTACATAATATATGGGAAATATACTTTATGAGTAACAGTACAAAAAAACATTACTAAGATCTTGTATGGAAGGAGGTCATGGAGGTGACACCACAGGTTTTCACACCGGCTGACCCCAACCCTAGTGACGCCATGGATATACCCCTTTTACAAGTCAAGTAGACACTTATTAAAGGAACATTAGTTTCATGGCTTGGACTGTTTCTAAGTATTATAAAAAGAATCAATGGTCATGCTACATGAAATATGACGTCTTTCCTTTAGTGCGTCTCTACCTGTACTTTAATCTGCTTCATTTTGAGAGGATTGTGAAATAATCAATAGCTCTAGTGAAGAGCCACTTATTGATATAAAGCCTTTTGATATAAAATTACATTGCCATTTTTTACACTACAGACTCCGACTTCAAGTATAACCTTTAAAAATTGAATCATCCTATAATTGAAACACCATTTCCTTCCAGCAAGGAGATGTCACGTTATCACTAAAAACACACCAGCAGCATATATCCATTGGATACAAGTAGGATGGAAAGAACATTCCCCTTCAAAAGCTGGAGTTACCACTATAACTGAAGCATTTTCCATAGAATTTATATTCTTTACCAAGCGCCATGATTTGCATATTTACATATTGTGTTGAATGTTTTATATCTCTTGAATATTTGATTATTTTATAGTGCTTACTTTGCACTTATAAACAACGGAAATAAAAATTTTCATATATTCCAGAAACAAATAATAATAATAACCATAATCGCAACATACTTGACTGTATTTTTACCACATTATGATGAAACAAAAAGAACATTTATAGGAAAGCATATAAACCTAGTTCAGTGGTCTTGCATTTATATGGCTGTTTCTCCTGATTTGTCCATCATATTGGTCTAATATTATTTCCAAAAGTAAATGGACCTAATTTAGAGTTGTAGGGCAGCAGATGTTTTTTTTTAGTATATAATCATATTTAAGCACTCAAATGAGATAAAACTATAAAAGAGATTGTTACATAATGCCTGATTAGAATAACGACAATCCGCAGCTTATCAGACATAACGAAAAAATCGTGATTATGAAAAATGTTTTAAGAGTAAATGATGGTTACATTTAATGATTCTAATTCACATTTATGTGTAGAGACTATTGTGTATAAAAAATTGAACTGAATAGAAATACCCTCTGTTTTACACTTACACCAGCTCTGTGCTGGTGTAAAATTTAGGTGGAAGCGCAAAGACTTTAGTGGCACTAAACGGTCCCTTTTTTCATTTAAATATTGTGGAACTCCCCATTGCAGACACAGGTGGATAGGCAGACTGCAGTGCATCCATCTTTCTGAGTGTGCTCCTGTTCTGGGCATGTGCAGTGTGAATTCCCGCTGCTCTTACACCTAAAAAAATAGGTGAAAGTACAGCTCTAAATTGTGGAAATTTTATCTACCGACCATTTACACAAGTGAAATTGCTGTAATCTC
>WWET01001560.1:261219-278461 GCA_011038615.1 Limnodynastes dumerilii | reverse complement strand
TAAGCCCCAAAAAGTTCTTCTTAAAAACATATTTATTGTAATTTCTCTCTAACAGGGACAGTGGTATATGTAACGTCCTTAAGACACAGGTTGGCATGTGGTGATGCTTATGTGTACAAATAAGCCTAGCAAATGTGTTCAACTGGTATAAGCACAATTAATACAAGGTTTATAAGGCTATATAAAAATGTTATCAATTTTTATGATCTATATTTTAATGCTGGTATTCAAATATTACATTGATACAACTGATACAGAGGATACAACTGAGGGGGAATGTTGTAGTGAGTAGATTAAATAATTTCAGACACTCCTTTACTAGAGAAATGAAATTAAATGGAAGGTGGATTGATAATGCAGGAGAGGGCAGGTAGAGCGTGCTGAATTCAGCATAAAGATCTAGCTTGTTATATATTTGATCCCTCAAGAAGGTGTAAAATCCATGGTGGAGTAAGGACAAGGAGATTGAGATGTAGTTGAAGGTGAAAAATGTGTAGGCCAGAGGATGTGTGTGTGTGTGTGTTAAGGTTAGATTGTAGGTGTAATTACACCAGTTATTGAAAGCCAAAAGAAAGGAGGTTGCAAATGTAGCGTAGTCAATTGGAGAAACTAGACATGTAGCAAAAGCTGCCTAACATATGTTCATTATGTTATATGCCGTAATCGCAGTGTCTGGAACGTAATCACCGGGAGACTCACTAATCTCATTGGTGGCAGTAATCAGGTGTTCTGGCTGCTAGACCCTGCGCGTGGTCTTTAAAGACCGCACCTACACTATCTACATACCGATCTGGTACGTAGATAACATAAATGACCTACTACGCATGCACAGTAGGTCATTTCGGGAAACTACGCACTTAAGAAGCAGAAGCTTCTTAAGTGTGAATCAGGTCCTATATTATTTAAATGCCTCCCCCATCCCATTACATAAATAACGTCTGAATCCCAGTCCATTGTCAGAATTGCTTCTAGAATGGAACTTTGGATCCAGTGAATCCAGATCCATCCAACTAATGCAGTAATTGCACGTACAAAATGCTTTCATTAAATGCAAGGGTTCCCGATCCTAGTGATCAAAGAGTGTCCCTTGTTGAGGAAGTCTGGATTCGGTCCAGTATCCGTTCAATTATTGTAGTAATGGAGGCTAAATCTGACAAACATCAGCAAAGACATAACAATATGTACATTTATGCATTATATATATTTTAGACTGCTGGTTTGGGTCGAAAGGACAAGAACAAGTAGGTTTCCACTTTCGTCCTGTGTTGATTTCTCTTGTAATACCTCAGGCCATGCTCACTAATTGGTGGTAAGCCTCAAGGAACCTAATGGTCTAATCATCTGCATAGGCCTCGAGGTACATAATATACAATACTGTGAGGAATTCATAACACTCGTCCTTATGTTTTATGTTTCCATTTAAAACTTAATAGCAAAAACACGCAATAAAATAAAGTAACAATATAGTAATTAGAGGATTTTTAAAATGTTGACTAAGATAACACTATATTTTTTCCATTATTTAATACAATATAAGCTGTGACTGAAATGTCTATGGTGTACTCTCAAGAAAGCTGTAAAAATAGAATTTGTATTTAAGAAAATACATTTTTTTCTACTAGTTTGGTGGTTTATAATATAGCTGAAACTATATTTTACAGCAAGTGGTTATCTAGCGAGTCTGCACAAAATAAAAATGTAGACATGTAGGAATATGGTACTTGTTATCATGATATAAATTACACAAAGCATATCTCTGATTTTAATAACCCTTCTGTCTATCTCAGCATTAGCCTGTTCACCTTGTTCTCAATAATTATAATAGTTTATGTAATGTTCAGCTGGGTGCAATTTAACATTGTCAAATGGGGTTTGAAATAACATGTTATAAATTCTTTGAACTGATAAGAGTAAATTGGAATCTGAGACCTTGTTTTCCTCTTAATGAGGCTGAAAGGGGGAGAAAGGTAGGGGGTCATCCGTGATTTGTGAGAGGGTGCACTGACTATTTGTCCTGAAATATGACACAATTTATACACTTGAGATTGGATATTGGAAGGCTAAGAGGAGGCTCCTTCCAGTTACAAGTTGAAGGGAAAGCACTAGTGGAATAAAGACTTGGAAGTGTGACATATATACTCACAATCTGAAAACACTGATAGGCCTGAAGTGAAAGTAGTAACAACTTTCATTATACAGTTACTCGGTTGATTTATAAGCAATGAAACTTGGTACAGATTGGGAGATACTGTGGAAGATTTAAGGAACAGGGTAACTGTACATGTGCTTGGTAGGCAACCAGACGTGTTCTAAATTACCTTAAGTGTTCTAAATTACCTTAACGTAAAGGGGGTTCTAATGCAGCCTATCTACGGTAATTCTCTGCATTTATGAACCATTTCTAACACTGCTCAGACTCGGACAGAGAAAGCATCTTTACCTGGTATTGTTGCTCTTGATTGTCCCAGCCTGGGCGATGCCTTCAGAAACAGCCAACAGGGATCTGCCCAGGGCTGGCTTGAGGGAAAGATTCCCTCATCTCCTGCCACCATAGCATAGCTTTCTTGTACTGCTTCAGAGGCACGGGTGATCAACTTTAGCTACTCAGCTGCATTGGCATATTTATAATGGGTGCAGGGTGTGCAGTGCACACGGGCCTCTCAGAACAGGGGCCCACGTGGCACACACTTTGCACCCCTTATGTCTCTCTCTTTTTTTTCTGTGGAGGCAAGAGAGGGGTGTCACGGGGGGTTGGCTCAGGGGTGCTGGGGGATGGGGTGAGGCCTTACGGGATGCGAGGGCCCATGTACAAATCCTGCACAAGAGCCTCCTCACTTCTTAAAATGCCCCTGCTCAGCTGTCATGCCCTAGACAGGGAAAGATAAAATAGATAGCTAGACAGACAGACAGGCAGACAGAGATAGATAGATAGATAGATAGATAGATAGATAGATAGATAGATAGATAGATAGATAGATAGATAGATAGATAGATAGATAGATAGAAAGCAGAAGACACAAGGAGAGGCCCAAGGAGAGGCCACCAGGCCTGTAGGTAAGGACTGAGCAGCTATGGATAGAAACACAAGTCCTAGTGATTAAAGTCAGTCAGGACTACAGGAGAACTCAGGTAAGGTAAAGCATCTGGACACAAGAACAGCAGTCCAAAACAGTGAAGATTATAGAGCAGGAGAGCAGCAAAGTAATACTGAAGTTGAAAACTACAATAGACAATGCTTGAGGCTGAGATGTGGTATTAACTTGAACAATTACAGCTGCAGTGATGATAATCTGTGCAGTGTGAGCAGCGATATTGACTGGAACAGGTAACGCTGCAATAATAATTAGCTGTGTAGTTTGAGCAGTGGTATGAACGGGAACAGGTAACACAGCAGTGTTGATAAATGTAAAGTGTGAGCAGCGGTATGAACTGTAACAGGTGATGCTGCATTGATGATAAGCTGTATGTACAGTCCAAGCAGTAATATGAACTGTAACAGGTGATGCTGCATTGATGATAAGCTGTATGTACAGTCCAAGCAGTAATATGAACTGTAACAGGTGATGCTGCATTGATGATAAGCTGTATGTACAGTCCAAGCAGTAATATGAACTGTAACAGGTGATGCTGCATTGATGATAAGCTGTATGTACAGTCCAAGCAGTAATATGAACTGTAACAGGTGATGCTGCATTGATGATAAGCTGTATGTACAGTCCAAGCAGTAATATGAACTGTAACAGGTGATGCTGCATTGATGATAAGCTGTATGTACAGTCCAAGCAGTAATATGAACTGTAACAGGTGATGCTGCATTGATGATAAGCTGTATGTACAGTCCAAGCAGTAATATGAACTGTAACAGGTGATGCTGGAAAGGACATTTTGAAGCGATAAGGGCAGTTTTCTATTGAAAACTGCCCCTATCACTCCAAAATGAACTCTATAAATAGAGCCCACAGTTTGAGGCTGAGATGTGGTATTAACTGGAACAATTACAGCTGCAGTGATGATAATCTGTGCAGTGTGAGCAGCGATATTGACTGGAACAGGTAACACAGCAGTGTTGATAAATGTAAAGTCTGAGCGGTGGTATGAACTGGAATAGGTGACGCGTGCTGATTATAAGCTGTACAGTCTGAGCAGCGGTATGAACTGTAACAGGTGATGCTGCATTGATGATAAGCTGTATGTACAGTCTGAGCAGTAATATGAACTGTAACAGGTGATGCTGCAGTTATGATAAGCTGTATGTACAGTCTGAGCAGCGATATGAACTGTAACAGGTGATGCTGCAGTGATAATAAGCTTTGCAGATTGAGCAGCGATATGAACTGTAACAGGTGATGCTGCATTGATGATAAGCTGTATGTACAGTTTGAGCAGCAATATGAACTGGAACAGATGATACTGCAGTGATGATAAGCCTTGCAGATTGAGCACCTATGAACTCTAATAGGTGACAAGAGTTCACAGAGTTTACAAGAAGCAAAACACTGAAACAAGAACTGGGTTTCCACAAGGTGAACACACAGTAACCAGGGTATGAGGTACTTGCTGCACGGGAACAGGTGAGACTGCCATGGATTTAAATAGGCTTTAGTGTTCATAGGCTAATTGGAACATGTGACACGGCTCTATGTGGTTGGTCTGTGGCTGTCAACTGACTGCATCCATGGCCGTGCCCGTGAAGAGTGCTAATGCCAGTATTATGGTACAGTGATGTCAGTAACACAAGGAAAATCCAGGGATCTCAAGACAGAGTAGGGCCAAAATGAGCGTGGTTGGAACAGTGCTTAGTCCTGTAAGTAGCATGTTCCAATATTACAGCGAGGAAAGGGAGAGACAGTGTGCTATTGTGCTGGGTGCTAATCATATCGGGGGGTATTTTTCCATCATTTTTAATCAACATTAAATATATTTTCCATTTTGTTACGTTAGTTTTTCATTGCATTTTTTGCAACATATAACCAATGTTTTTTTTTTTTTTTAATGCTATGTTAACCCTGCTCTCTATACTCCTATCTCCACTGTTCTCTCTATACCCCTTCCACTAATGGTTTCTGTATGCCTCTGTCCTGACTGTTTCACTTAACCCCTCACCTCACTTAATTCTTTATACCCCTCTTCACACTGTTCCCCTATATTCTCCTCTACCCTCTTGTTTTTTCTATATCAATCTCTCCACTCTATACCCCTATCCCTATTTTTCTTCTTTTTTTTAACCCATCCCCCATTTTTTTCTAACCTCTTTGTCTCATTAAATTACTTTCTTTTTATACCTGACACTTCTCCATTCTTCACTTTCTTACCCTCTCGTGTCACACACACACACATCAGTATAGCCACCCTCACCTAACATGGACAGCATCAGCTGTCAGTAAGAAGAGAAACAGCCAACAGATGCACCAGTATCGCTGGCTCCTAGTACTTACAGAGTGTTATGGCCCTGGTGGACTAGTTTTTCCTATACGGCCTATGCCTAGAGCTGGCTCTGTATGTTACTTAAATGTGCCCTGATGGGCTGATATAATACTGCAAGCATGCCACATTATGTCAATTTACAAATAATTTTAGGACTGTATAGGATTTAAAGGCACAAGCAACTGCAGCTCTGGGTCCACTGGCAAGTATGGCAGGTTGCCATGGCACACTACAGCTACATTCCCGAATACGTTCTCATTGCTCAATTAACCAAGTGCAAGTGCATGGGTCCATCAGGGTTTAGCTTAGTTTCTGTGGGATACTAGAGGAGTGTTTGCATAGTGTAAGGTTCAGGGAATTGGCGCCTCTCAGAGGAACTTATGGTTACATAAAACACTAAATGGTTAATTGCAATAATGTCACATAGTAAGATCTGAAGGCACTCTCCTGCCGTCTGAGGTTGTAGGTTTATGTTCCTTATCACGGAACCTAGAATAATGCTTTATTCAGGTGGAGCCTTCTACAAGCCAGAACAGGGGTGAATTTCTAAACTCCTTTTTTAGTTTTCTGGAGGTGGAAATTGCCCCAGTCATTGTATTGTCCATTTCAAAAATGTTAACTGTATGTATATAATTTAAATAGCTTCCTTCATCACCTTTTGATCTTGTGAGCCGCATCTAACTATCTGGACCACTGTGTTAAATGCAGGGACAGCACGATGCAGTGCTGCGACCCTTTCAGCTGTCCTGTATAACTGCTGCAGTGGCCGATAGCAGGAACTAGATTCTTGTATGCAAATGACGCTGAGGAGAATAACAGGAGCTGGAGACATATAAATGTGGGAATTACTGGAAGCTGGAGCCATATGAATGGGAGAATAACTGGGAGCTGGAGACATATACTGGGGAGGCTGGAGACATTTAAATGGGGAATTACTGGAATCTGGAGACAAATGAATGGGGAATTACTGGGAGCTGGAGACATATGAATGGGGAATTACTGGGAGCTGGAGACACATGAATGCGGAATTACTGGGAGCTGGAGACATATGAATGGGGAATTACTGGGAGCTGGAGACATATGGATGATGAATTTACTGGAAGCTGGAGACATGAATGGGGAATTACTGGGAGCTGGAGACATATACTGGGGAGGCTGGAGACATATGAATGCGGAATTACTGGAAGCTTGAAACATATGAACGGGGAATTACTGGAAGCTGGAGACATATGAATGGGGAATTACTGGGAGATGGAGACATATGAATGGGAAATTACTGGGAGCTGGAAAAAAATTGCAATTGAGACTTTTTTTATTTTTCTTGTGGCCCACACAATCTTAGACTTTGGTTGTTTGGCCTAATTGGGGTATCGAGTTTTACATGCCTGATTTATACTAACATAAGTCTCTGTGTCTTTACTTCTGGGTTGTAGGATTATATGAAATACTTAGTAAAGGTAAATGATTTATACAATAGGCTATTTCTTGGCTCTAAAATTTAAAGCCAAGAAATAAAAGTAATTTTTTTCCACTCATAATCTGCCATCTGTGCTTTATTAATAAATGTCGATTGTATTGCTGTGATCACAAATTCTATAAATGCTTTCCATAACCAAAGAATAAATATATATTCCTGTTTGGCAGAATATTCTCTTCTAAGTTACCAAAATATATAAATAAAATATAATGTATGGAAGTCTGGGGATTTCATGGATCCTTAATTAACTGTAGTTTAAAATTCAGCAGTGCTAGAGGCATTTGATGTATACCACGGAGAATCTTCAGCAAATGATGGATGGGGCCTTCCTCTCTGTTTATATTATATTTAATATTGATCTCCTAGCTACATGCACATTTGGCATGAGTGAACTCAAAGGCTGCAGAACTACCAATACATTCTTGTACACGAATAAAGAAAAGGTTTGAAAGGGATGAATCTTGAATAAAATATATTCTCATTCTAAAGGTAATATGTGCGTCCCTTTTGAGAAATATTTAAAGGTTCACTGGATGAATCAAATAAAACATGATCAATAAAGTGTCATAATATCTAAAAAATGTAATATTATTTCTGTGACAATACGTAAAACAATTTGGCTCAGATTCTCACTTGAGAATTTTTCTTGTTCCGTACGTAGTTTTAGGTGCAGAGCTACTATGCATGCATAGTAACTCTTCTATGTTATTTATGTAACTTTTTGGGCACTTTACATAGGAAGGGATATATAACCCCTCCAGGGGAGAAGTCCCGCTGTGATGCAGTACGTACCTATTAGGGTAAGCCACATTTATTTTAGTGTAGGGAGCCTCTCCTCTCTATTTAGACAGTTGTTGTTATATTATATTATTCTCACCACTATAAATATTTTATATTTCTCTATGGTATGTGCAAACAGATAATGGAAAACAACTTCTCAGTTCAATCTATTACTGCATGTTATTAAGAGATACCTGTTAATTGTTTGTCTATCAGCACAATTGTGCTAACAATTGTTACAGATTATAAAAGTGTTACTTTCACTATTACAAATATCCTACATTTCTTTAAGGCATATGCATACAGGTATCTGGTAAACAACTACTTAGTTCAAACTATTACTGTATGCTATTAAGTGACACATTGTAATTTTTTGTTTAGTAGCACAAGTGTCAACAGTTGTCAAAGTGTTACTTTTACTATTAAAAATATTCAGTATGGTATGTGCATACGGATATCTGGAAAACAACTACCTATTACTGCATGTTATTAAAGGGATATATTGTAATTTTTTGTCTATCAGCACAATTGTGTTTACAATTGTTATAAAATATAAAAGGGTTACTACATGTGTTAAACTTTTTTGAATGACAACATGCAAAAGCATTGCTATATACCTGCTGATATTTGCCACTGATGTCATTTGGGACATAATTAAAGGGTAATCACTATCATATATTATAATCATTTAAGACTTGACATCTATGATTTAATTATTATATGCACCAACCAGTATGAAATTTGAGTAATGAAGCAATTATGTAACTGTCCATCAGGTGATGAATGATGGTATATGCTTGGTTCTTTTGATAAGTGGGTGGTTGCATGTCCTGTTTATATATAAATTGCTTTGTTAGCTTATCCAAATATTTATTGAGTCAATGTCGTGGATCTACAATTGGGACATTTGAGAGTAGGAACCGACCCCCTCATTAGGGGCTATTTCTGTGTGTAGCTTTAATATATGTAGATATTTCGCCTATATTTTAACCATTTTATAATTTTAATAGTATGAATAAAAGTTACATTTTACTATTGGTGTTTTGGTCAGGCAGAAGAACGATTTAATGGGTCAGATTCTTTCTTTCAATATAATTAATTATAGGTAAATATAAATGGGTGTGTACCTCTAATCAGTCACTTTTATTGGTCCTTAGGGATCGATCCTTTTTCTAAATGCGGAATTCGACTGTTTTTCTGGCAGATGTACCGCAACTGATTGCCATGCATACAAAACTTACCGGTAGTTCCCCCACGCTTGGAGATCCGTCGGACAGGGTGACGCGTCCCCTCCCCCCACCTAAACTCTATCAGGTGGGTGAGGGAGCATATAAATTGTATAGTTAGGGTAGGTTACGTGCGGATCAGCGGTGTATACGGTAAATGCACGGAGGACTGTATCCGGTCTATATATCTAATCCATTTCAGTTCAGAAACAATGTCCTCCAAATTTTGCACTGTTATGCATTTAAATCTTTAAATTATTTATTTTCAATCTCATAATTTGTATAAAAGGTTCTCAGGTTAGAGCCCCATTTTCATTCTACACACGGAGAGAATAGATTAGAGCAACCTGGCGTCAATCAAAGTAGTCTTGTGACCCATCCACTCATGTGTTTAAGTATATGAAGGAAATGTTACATAAAGGAAATGGCAGTGTCATGATATAGAAAGAAAAGTAGCACTGTGGTAGTTTAACCTTTCTTCCGATGGCAAATTTAGCAAATGCTAGAGAAGCAGAAGAAAAAGTCACACTTTAGTAATTAGAGGCCTTTTAAAATGATTACTAATGAGCACTATATACTTTAAAAATTATTTAAAGTACATTTAACTGCCTTTGAAATGTCTAAGATTTAACCTCAGCTCTTCTATAAAAAGAGAACACATTTTTAGTCATTTTGTAGTCATTAAACTGAAAGAACATTTAACAGAATTTGTCTCAAAAGATTTGTTTTAAAATGCCTTGATGAAATAATATCAGTGCTAAAGAATAATAAGAATAAGAATAATAAGAACTAACTTCCAATTTGATCTACGATTATCAGATGCATTTGGATCCCCAATTACCACACATGTGACTGCCAATAGTCATACTCTAAGACATCAGTTCTAAAACGTTTTTGGGGAGTACCGGTTGCAAGCTATAGGATCAGGTGAAGTACCACTTTGCATATCAAGCAGATACATAACCACTACCTACATGGATATTTGTTGTTTTTACATATATTTGTAATGATATGGAGGTATTTTTTGTTTTTTACATATTACATTTAGACCCCCAGATTTTTTAAAATTAAATATTCCCATTGCCATCTGCTCTGAGGGTCAGATTTACTAAGCTGCGGGAATGGAAAAGTGGAGATGTTGCCCATAGCAACCAATCAGATTCTAGCTGACATTTTCTAGTATGTAGTCTGTTGGAGATGAGATGCAGACCAGCATCAGGCTGGAGAGGCATCCGTCATCCCCCCACTCCCTGATAAGAAGACAGGTAGCTCATACAGGAGGTTCCTGGATGAGCTGTTGCAGCAGTTGCATAAAACTGCTGATTTAAAAATTACTTTCAGCTGCTATATGTTACAGCCGCAGTAGTTTATATAGGAACTTCCTGTATGGACATGAAGGAGGCAGAGAGCGCCACAGGGGGAAGGGAAGAGGGACATATAAAGGTAAGTAAAGTAAAAGGAAGAGGCTGAAGACGCATGATGAGGATACTGGGGGGCTGGAGACACATGATGGGATACTGGGAACTGGCGACACATGATAGGGATATTGGGGGGTGGGAGAGACATGATGGGAATACTGGGCGGGCTGGAGACACATGATGGGGATACTAGGGGGCTGGCAAGACATGATGGAAATACTGGGAGGCTGGAGAGACACGATAGGGATACTGGTGGGTCTGGAGAGACATGATGGAGATACTGTAGGTCTGGAGACACATAATGGGAATACTAAGGAGGCTGGAGAGACAAAATGGGAATACTAGGAGGCTTGAAAGACATGATGGGGGTACTGAGGGGCTGAAGAGACATGATTGGGATACTGGGGGACTGGAGAAAAGACTGGAGAGGCATGATGAGGATACTGGTGGGGCTGGAGACACATAATGGGGATACTGGGGAGGCTGGTGAAACATGATGGGAATACTGGGAGCTGGAGACACATGATGGGAATACTGGGAGGCTGGAGAGACATGATGGGGATACTGGGGGGGGGGCTTAAGAAATATGATGGTAATACTGGTGGGCTGATGACACATGATTGGAATACTGGGGGCTGAAGACACATGATTGGAATACTGGGAGCTGTAGACACATGGTGGGAACTGGAGAGACATGAGAAGGAATATTGTGAGGCTGGAGAAAAACATGGGGTAAATATTGGAATACTGGATACATGCAAGGGGAGAGATTGGATTGATATATATAGTGTATACACAGAAACTGGATAACAGTAAGTGCTTACAAAACTGTGCTTTTTTTATATTGTGGTTACAATTGTTTTCTGTTATTATGAAATAAGGAGGATTTTTTTTTTAACTGCATTGGGGTTACAAAAATGTTGAATTTATTGCACATGGCCAGAACGATGCAATCTGTATTGTATAGCGGCCTTTATGGTATAGTGGTCACTAGGATAATGTCTGTATAGTATGATTGAACCTGATCCAGAACAACGATGTAGCGCTGAGCGTGCTAACGCTCAGCGTTACATCGCTGACTCCCCCCTGGCACTCCCCCTAAAATAAATCAATTCTGACTCCACTAGCGCTTCTATACATCCTTCTTACCTGAGATAGGACTGTCCAGATTTGCGGGCCAAAAGGGGACAGGGCTTAACAGCGCTGTAAGCCCGCCCCTTTTTCGCCCCGCGAATCGGAACAGTCCCACCGCAGGGGAATGGGGACTAATTTGGCATCTATTTCTTCCCTCCGGAAGATATTAGAGGGAAGAAATAGATGCTGAATGGCCCCCCTTCCCCTGCCAACCCAGGGTGAAGGATGCATGCCACAGGGCCCCCTGTTCTAAGGGGCCCGTGTGCACTGCACACCCTGCACCCATTATAGATACGCCAATCCTCCATCTGCTGGACCATGTATATACAGAAATGTGACCACTGTCTACCAGCTGCAGAGTGGGAGAGCAGCCGTCAAGTCAATTCCAGTGCTCAGGAATGCAGGGGAACCACTGTGTTCCTGCTAAAGATCCAGGGTTTATTTTAATAACCTGTGGCCACCTGACAGGAAGGCACTTTCTGCCTAATCATTTTTTGGTGTACTGATGTACTGACTTGTGATATACAGTATGTATAAAGCTGGGCACACACTGGCTGTTAACACATGATTATCGCTTCAATTACATGATATACGAGTGTTTGGAATGATATCTTCATATCTTGTGTGTGTTCTGCAATGACCGTTGCAAAGTGCACAACATTGGTTGATTGCATCTTTTAAACTTTCCAAATATATGCTATCAAACGATGTCACAATGTCGGGAAAAAAGCATAGTGTGTATGCTTTACCTTCAGATGATTCCCCTTCTTCCTGCAGTAGAGCGGGCATGTTGTAACAGCATGGGACAGATCATAAAAACCTTGGAAGTGTGTACGGAGGCATCGGGCAGCTGACCAGATGGAATGTAAAAATCTTTTAAAGTGATCGGATTGTGTAAAAATCAGCCAATGTGTACCCAGCTTATAGGAGGTAACCAGACACTAGGCCATCAAAGCATGTGCAGTTCTCACTAGCCCCACACAAACATGCGCAATTCCCACCATATATTTGTGTTTTCACATTTCTCTGGGTTAGTAAAGCAAAACATAATAATGAGCTTTGTATGACATGAGGCATCTTAAAACTACATTTAGTAATTACCACTTTAGATTGTAATCTGCGTTGTACAACAGAACTCACAATATTTTATGTATTTATTTTCAAAATATATTTAGGTGTGCTGTCAGGAATAAAAAAATAAATGATATAAACAGATATAAACATAGGGCCAAATCCAGACCTAAGTGCAGTTTAAATACAATCTCGTAGCATATTTACGCGATTGTAAGTACTATGCACTCCCCTCAGTTGCACGTAATTTACTTGATTTACGAATTCTAAACCCTACCTTAATATTTCCTTGCGAAAGTACGGTCATACATAATGGATTGTCACACGTAATGGCCTAACCCGGCCCATACTGTAAAATTTAAATGCCTCCCTCCGCCTACAAAGCGTATTTCTGGCTGTCACAAGGATGACCCGCCCCTTCGTACATATTTACGAGGAAGGTACATGCGATCGGAGTTACGACGCATAACATCTGCCACGCGCATGTGCAGTACATACAAAAAAAAAGTTACACAAACGGCTAGTGTAAATACGCTTTCATAATGAACTCTGGATCTGGCCCATTGAAAGTATGTATATGGTATGTACAGTGTAAAATGAATGTATAAAATTTCTACTGAACAAAAACCTTCTAACTATTTGTTTTTATTTTTGATCTCTAAAGCTGGGTACATTTTTTTCACCCAATAATCGTTCCAATCAAACAATTAAACGACCGATATCTTTAAGTGTCATCAAACAATAACGTGTAATCGCTAATGGCATAGTTTGAACTGAATTTATAGACAGCTTAAATTGCCAGATGAACAATGCATAGGCAAAAATGTTGTGGGAGTCTATCGTTAAAGAAATTGGATTGTGAGAAACAAAATGTATTGTGTACCCAACTTAAGGGCTAGATTTACTTCTCAAAAGTAAAAGTAGAGATGCTGCCCACAGCAACCAATCAGATTCTAGTTCTCACTTTAATATTACATCTAGAGATTGTCATCTAGAATCTGATTGGTTGCTATGGGCAACATCTCCATTTTTACTTTTGAGAAGTTTAGTAAATCTAGCCCTACGTGTCTGTCTCTGGCCACCCATAAGTGACCATAGACAGGAATAAGACAAAGCTAAATAATACGAATACAGAAAATGGACTGGATCCGCCATTCACCACCATTTTGCGCTCTATGCAAGTGGAAAACGAACACAATGGCAATTTCGCATGAACCTGAGGCTTCATACAGAGCTGCATCCTCAAGATGCTGGAAGCCTTTGTACGGATGGTGCAGGGGGAAAAGATGTATGTAAAGCCTACAGTAAGCCCTTATGTACAATCCCCATTGACGTACCAGCACCATTTTCTTTGAGGCCGGTGTGTAAATGTTAAGCTAGGGTCCTGTCATTAGAATTACCATGCATGCAAAGGTAGTGGTCTCCTCTTAAATGGGACTTAGGATCCTGCGGTGATCTGCTATTAGACCTGGATCCAGCCCAAGGTTTTTAGTTGCCCATCATTTCACCATCTAACTTCATCGGTCGGATTATTCAGGTAGTTGCCCTAAATGCCCACACAAAACAGATTCCCACAGCTTCTCTACACATTATATAGTGAAAGTCAAAATCTACCTGAAGCTCCTGTGTCTTCCTGGGATCTTCCTGTGTACTGTCCTGTGCATATAGAAGACGGGGACATCTCTCTGGGGTATTCCTGTCCCTGGAGCCATCTGTAGGAGATACACAGTGACTGAGACACTGTATCTATGGGCTGGATCCAGACCTAGTTAAGTGCTTGAACTTAGTTACTCCTGGGCTAAACCATGTTGATTGCAGGGGAGTCATATTTTATCTGTTGCAAACAGTATTAGAGTTTAGAGGTGATGTTTCCTATCCCAAGTCTAAATAACAGTGTGATAGTAAAGCTGGTCAGTATCTGTGTGCAGTAAGCAATTCAAAGATATATCCCTGCATGCAAAAATTACAATTAGCTTGACTCCCCCTGAAATCAACATGGTTTAGCCCAGGAGTAACTAATTTTAAGCACTTACTTAAGTCTGGATCCAGCCCAACATCTCCAATTTTCTTTTCCCAAAGCTTAGTAAATCTAGCTCTAAGTTTTCTAACTGATATGAACGTAAAATGAAGGCTGTTCGGAAGTCTGGATCATTACACAGCACACATATACTGTACTGTATTATCTACAGGTATATAATAACCTGCCCACATAAGTTGAGAACACATTTGGGAAACTGGGTACTACCACAGCCTGATATAAATAAAATATAAAATGAGAACCTTTTCTAAAGAGATTTAAGTTTAGAAAAACAAAATGAAAAAGTAGGACATAATTTAGTGGCTATGTTTATTTTTATTTTCATGAAGATACAAGTATAGCACAGAGGATCACGGACAAATTATGTGTTAAGTGCAGCAATTGGTGCCTAGGTAGAGCTGAATGCACGAAGAAAATATAAGTGCATATTGAAGGAACATAATTTCAGTAATATCGGCAAAGGGGTTTAAGCAGGATAAGGGTATGTTGAGTCATAGAGAAATGCAGGAAGACAGAAAACTTTTAGCATGCTATATTCAAGTTCAATATGTCACATGAAACATGAAGTACCCTTTAAATATAGGAGCAGAATTTTTAAATAACAGAGAAAGAAAGAAAGAAAGAAAGAAAGAAAGAAAGAAAGAAAGAAAGAAAGGAAAGAAAGAAAGAAAGAAAGAAAGAAAGAAAGAAAGAAAGAAAGAAAGAAAGAAGAAAGGAAGAAAAATAAAGCGTGCTGTGTTTATATAATGTCATCATGAAGAAACTAAGTCTCTGGACACCCTAGGTAAAGTTTTAGTCAATCACCCTAATTATGTCCCTGACAGCTGATTGGCTATGCAGTACAAGTAATCGCTTCTTCAGGGAATCAGCTGTGTTTCAACTCCTGAACAAAGTAGGGGATTGACTGAGTGGTGTTTGCCAGCGCAGTGATCCCTGAGCATCTCCATGCCCCAAGCAGCCGCCTAAACCTGCCTACAGGCAGCCTACAGAGGCAATAGAAATGTATAAGGAATGAGATCAAATTTATAGCTGGAAATATTGTGGGGGCAGTGACTTAACCATTCATTTGTTTAAATAAACAAGAGTAATGCTGCATACAAAAGCTTCAGTTTCAAAGCTTGAGTGTGAAAGTCATCATTATCAGCAAAAGAAATAAGTGAGGCAAATCCAAAAAGTGAGAAGTAATCTCTCAACATATTGTTCATGGGGCTTTTTAATTTTATTATATTCATTTCAAATAGTACTGACACAATTACACAACTGACAATTAAAGCAAGTAGAAAACGGGATCAGTACATAGAGAGAGGATAAGCCTTTAGAGTACACTGACTAAAACTCACTTACAGTGGGGCTCAGATATAGTTTTCCCATCTCAAATGCTGCTTTGGTAAGAAGTTGGAGAATCAAGATTGTAGCCAATGAATTAAAGTAAAACTTTGTTTACGTACTATTTAACAGCTGCTGGCTTCCTGCAGAGATCAGACAGTGGAGCTGACATCACCCATTTAATTCAGAGGGTGAGTCATACACTATCTCTGTAGAGGTTCGGTACGAATTCCCAGCGTAAAATTCCTGACTGCAGAAATACTGACACAAGTTTCCTGAATCATAAAATCCTGGCATATGTCATTGATCAACCCATATGGAATCCAGACAACTTAATCCCGACACCTTAAAATCCAGACACAGTAGTGAAAACTATTTTGACTGTTTTTTTATTTTTATAACTTGAAATATGACAATTGTTATAGTCCCTTTTTTGACAGTTAAGTGCCGCTTTCTATTTCCCCTGCTTCAACCTATATACTATTTCTTACCCTTACCCTCCCCCTCCCCTTCCATTATCCTAACCCTCCAATTCCCTCAGGCTAACCCTAAGTCCTTCTGCGATCCATCCCCTTCCCACAGACCAACCTTAAGTCTCCCCTTCTGCGATAATCCCCTCGCTGCAGCTTAACACTAAGTCTACCCTTATAAGACACATCCCTTCCCCAAAACCTAACCCTAAGTCTCCCCTTCTGCAATCCTTTCCCTCCCTGCAGCCTTACCCTAAGTTTCTCCTTCTGTGATACATCCCCTCCCTTCAGCCTAACCCTAAGTCTCCCCTTTTTAGCTCTATCCCTTCCCCACAACCTAACCCTGTCCAGGTGTTGGAAAGAATTGCAAAAAAAAAGGTGACAATAACATTTTTTTATGTTTAAAGTCAGGATTACGATTGTCAGGATTTGTTCAGTGTTAGTATTATTAACATGTCTGGTACTCTAGCTGTCGGTATTTTATGTATAGGGAATTTATTTTTGTCAGTAATTTTACTAGTCTGAAATTTTTGTTGTCAGTATAATTTCCATGTTGGGATATCTTCAATATGGAAACTTGTGTTGGTATTTCTTCTATCAGAATCTGATCTTGTAAAACCACAAAGAAGGAGGCACGCTGTTCCTCTCCCAGTCTCTAGGCTGCAAAAGGAAATAAGCAATTCATATGGGTCAGTAAAGTATTAGATAAAGGGGGAGCTGTAGACATAGCGTATCTAGATTTTAGTAAAGCTTTTGACACTGTGCCACATCGCAGACTGTTAATAAGCTGAAAAAATTGGGAATGGACTTGAAGATAGTTGCATGGATACAATCTTGGTTACAGGATAGACAGCAGAGGGTTGTAGTAAATGGAATCC
>WWET01001560.1:221829-231912 GCA_011038615.1 Limnodynastes dumerilii | reverse complement strand
AGGGAAAGGAAATGTTATTTATTTACATGTTTTTATATAGCGTTATCAGATTATTTGGCACTTTACAGTCACATTCACATCTGTCCCTGTCCCCCATTGGAGCTACATTCTAAGTTTCCTAACACACACACACACACACACACACACACTAGGGCTAATTTATTCAGCAGTCAATTAACCTATAAACATGTTTTTTTGGAGTGTGGGAGGACACAAGAGCACCCGGAGGAAAGCCACGCAGACATGGGGAGAACATACAAACTCCACACAAATAAGGCCTGTGACTCATTTGAGCTACCCTGCAACCTACAATAAAGCTAAAACAATCATATAATAGAGACCTAAATGATATAAACAACAATGCCTGTGTGAAATCATTTTCCTGTGTTCTATTCTTCATAATTATACTCCTCAATGTCCATGAATAATTTAGACATCATCATGAAAAAATCAAAGCGCTGTTTAGTCTCAGCATTGTGATGTGTGCAGCATTATTGTCTCCTGGAGTGCAGTTTTTATGTTACCTCCAGCCCGCTGCTAGGACTGAAGGATGGTAAGAAATCATAGCAAGGTTTTTAATCAAATCAAAAGATCGCAGACCTTTTTCAAATGATTTTTGGACAGAGCACATTGCTAATTTATCTGGTGAAATGGTCTTTTAATTGTGTTATTGGAAAGGTTATCTGCTGTAAAAGCTCCAGTGTGTGTCCTGCTTTACTCTTCCTCTGCAGATGGTAGCAGGTGTGTGTATGAAGTTCCTGATATAGACTTAATAACGACAGCTAATATATGCAGGCTGCATGCGTAAATCTGGCTTAGGGAATGCACTGCGAATGCACACGGCAGATGTTACGTGTTGTAACTCTGATCGTACATAACTTGTACTCGGTACAATAGGGCGTGACATCCCTACGCAGAACGATCATATGCAGTGTGGGAAGAGGGAGGCATTTAGATTGTAGGACAAGGCGATACATACGACCAGAGAAAAGTGAAGGTAGGGTTCTGAACAGGTAAGTCAGCTAAGTTACGTGCATGCGAGGGGAGTGCATAATGGCTATTAGTGCGTAACTCGGGATCGCTTGCATACGTAGAATAACTGAATCAGGTCTGAAATTTGGACTAGTAGGTATTTACAAATAGGCCTGCATTCTATTGACATGCACTATTTCTTCTTCAACTCAGCATCAAGACCAATGTTTTTTGTAGACAACTGTCTCTGGAAAACATATGTTCTGTGACATCTGATTCAGGTTAACGTTTGTAAAGAGGTAGTGGCAGATGTCCCATTACTCACGTGAGGCAACTTTTTAGAATACTTTTATTGACCTATTTGAAGTTTCAGCACAAATCTGACATTGGGCTGGATCCAGACTTAAGTAAGTGCTTGAAATCAGTTACTCCTGGGCTAAACCATGTTGATTGCAGGGGGAGTCAAGGTAATTGTATTCTTTGCATGCAGGGCTATATCTTTGAATTGCTTACTGCACACAGATACTGACCAGCTTTACTATCACACTGTTATTTAGACTTGGGATAGGAAACATCACCTCTCAACTTTAATACTGTTTGCAACAGATGAATTATGACTCCCCTGCAATCACCATGGTTTAGCCCAGAAGTGCCAAATTTCAAGCAGTTACTTAAGTCTAGTTTCAGCCCTAAGAGAGAAAACTTACTCCTGGGCTAAACCATATTGATTGCAGGAGAGTCATATTTCATCTGTTGCAAACAGTAGGACAACTGAGGGTTAAGTATTTAGCCTGAGGGAAGTTAAACCCTGTGTTGGGAAATGGCAGAGCCCAGTTTTGTTTTGATGTTATGTTGTTTTCATTTAGGGAGCCAGTAGGTGGCCAAGGGAGATCTTTATGGATTCAGCCTTATAAGCCCCCTCCAAGCTAAATCCCTCCTTTTCTTTCAGTGCCAGGAGAAGTTTAGCAGTCACCAACGGTTCAGTATCACAAATTGATATAAATCCTTTAATCTTTCTATTACACTATCTCTCCTTCTCTATCCTCTTGTTTCATCACTCCTCTCTATTCTTAACTACTCACATATATCTTTCATCCTCTCCCATTCATCCTATCTGTCCTTACCTTCACTCTGATTCTTACCTTCTTTGTCTCCTCCCTACATTGTACTTAATTATGGCTGAGGCACCACCGATGGCGGATCCGGCCAGGCACGCAGGATCTCCCGCTCGTCCGGTCCGCTTTTCAGAACAATGGTGTGCACCCTCTCGCAGCCAGCTCTCAGGGACTGTGCACGCATCGCCAGCTCCAATTATGTCCGCCGCGTCCGTCCATGGCGCCCTTCCTGCTGTTACAGCGGCTTCCGGTTCAGGGGATCGGCCTGCCGGAAGTGAGCAAGCCGCAAGCCATTAATCCATCGCAGTGCACATTGCGGCACGGGCAGAGGAGGCGCAGAGACCAGGTAAGGTCTGCTTCCGCTGCACTTCACTCTGCCTTGGTTCCTGACTCACATGGGGGATTGCAGCCTAGCGGGGCAAATACTGCTAGGAGCTATGGCCCAAGGTCCTTTTGGCGAAAGTGGACATTGAGTCCACTTTCTGTCTGCTGCCGCTCCATCCGGAATCATTCCCGTACATGGGTTTACGCCTTCAGGACGGCTTTTACATCAATCGTTGTTTGCCGATGCTCCATTTCATGCGCCTACTACGAGCTTTTCAGTGGGTTCTTGCACTGGTGCATCTCAGCGGGGACTGGCCACGAGGGGATCACCCACTATCTGGATGATTTCCTCCTGGTCACTCTGGTCACTCCTGGTCACTCCGGACTCCACGTGCGCTCATCTCCTGTTCTCAGTCTCTGCCCTCTTCTGATCCCTGGGAGTGCCCATCGCCGCAGAAAAAACAGAGGGCCCAAGTACCTGCTTATCTTACCTAGGAATCGAGATCGACCCAGTAGCAGGCCTGTGCAGTTTGCATGCATATAAAGTTGATAGCTTGAGAAGTAAGGTGGCAAGCGCATTAGCATCAGACAAGATTTCGCTATGCGCGCTCCAGTTATTACTAGGCTCCCTTAACTTTGCTTGCAGGGTGATTCCCCTGGGTAAGATTTTTAACAGGCGGCTCCAGCTAGACACGATGGGGATGGTTAAACCACACTGCTGGATTAGATTGAACAACGACCTCAAGCAAGATCTGAAGGTCCCGGACAGGTTTCTCTCTGAATTTAATGGAGTCCGCGTGTGGCTACAGCCTCCAGACTTGATGACAGACGCAGCGGGTTGGTCTGGTTTTGGAGCTTACCTCCAGGGCTCATGGTGAGTGGCCTCCTGGCCACCCAAGTGGACAAACTCCGGTTTAAGTTCCAATATGTTACTGTTAGAATTGTTCCCAATTATTGTAGCTGTAGAACTCTGGGGAGATAAATTCCATAATAGGGATGTGGTCTTTAATTGTGACAACATGGGGGTAGTCCAAGTGGTGAATAAACTAACCGCCTCCTCCCCGCCGGCAGTCCGGGTGTTAAGGCATTTGGACTTGCGCTGCTTAGAAGGGAACGTACGCTTCAGGGCTCAGCACGTCCCAATAACGATATAATATAATAATTCATAAATCGAAATGTGACCAAGGAGGTAGGGGCAAGTGGATGACGTTACAAAGCTCCGGAGATGTGTTGTCCTGTCCTCTGGCCCTCTGTTCTCGTTTCCTTGCAGTGCGCCCTCAGAGATATCCTGTCTGGCTGGCTCATGCGGATGACACACCACTGACCGCCTTCCGGTTCCGTACTTTTTTCCATCATGTCATTGATGCGGTGGGTCTCAGTCGGGCGGATTTCGGAACCCACTCTTTCTGCAGCTACAGTGGTGGCCTTGTCAGGGGCGTCCCCAACAACTGGGACGCTGGAAGTCCTCTTGTTTCAAGAGATATGTCAGACCGGACAATCCCCCGCTAGCTAGTCCATCAGAACCTCCCTTGGCGCTGCCCTGGTCTGGGAGTGGCCCATTGATGCCAGGCATGTCGCCCTAGGGTGGAGAGCTTTTCCCCCCTAATTTTCCTAGCCAAAAGACCCGTTGGGCAAAAAAGACCCGGTTGGGCAAAAAAGATGCTGGGTTTCGGGGGGGTTGTTCACCTTCTCTCCCAGACTACAGCTCCCCTTAGTTAGCTAGATACATCCCTTCCCCCATATTGATGATTTATTGCATTCCTATGACTTAGTGTAAAGGGGGAATCCTTACCTTCTATATTACCCTTTGGCATAGTCGCTTATGTCTGTCGTCTCCCATTGCAGGTGCGTTTCCAACCGGCTTGCAGAAATCCATCTGAATATTCGGCCACTCATACGTTGCTTGGGCATCTCGTCATCGCGGCCCCAGGGCTTTACCCTTATGCACACTGGGTAGCAACATTCGCTGGTTCGGCTGGGGAGGCATGCGTTGGGCCACATTTCTCAACTGATTTTTGGCGGAAGTGGGTGCCACGGGTCCACCGGACATATTGCTTATACACTTGGGTGCTAATGAAGTGGGGCAGCTGTCGGCAATCAAGCTCATTCGGACCATCCCAGCGGATATGGGTTCAATAGCTTCCAGCTGGCCGTTGGTCAAAATAGTCTGGTCGGAAATAGTCACTCGACGGACCTGGCATTCACCTAGACCTGGGATCGACGAACAATGGTGTAAGGTCAATCGCGCCGTTTGCCGTTTCCTCACGAGGGCCGGGGGTTGGATGATCCATCATAGCAGTATTCGCTTTAAAACCATCTACCTCTTTCTAACGGATGGGGTTCACCTGTCACAGGAGGGGATGGATATATTGTTGATTAATTGGGCGGAGTGTTTAAGAGGAATACTGAAGTCAGATGGTGGCGGGCAGCGTGACTCTTAGAGGGTCCCCCTACTGTTGCAGGAAGGAAGTGCACTCATAAAGCAGTACCTAAAATAGCCATAGATTTATTCTCCCCTACCCTGGGTTATCGGTTAGGTCGCAATAGTACATGGCTGCGGCACTGGGGTTGCGTTTCATAGGCGGGCCCTGGTACAGTGGGTTAGTTGGGAGTATCCTCTGGCCATTTAAATAGGAGCACTTGCAAGTGGGGTGGTTACATTCCCCCACTTAGGTTAATATTTGGTTGCCCATTAAGTGGAATAGTTACATGCCCCCGCTGGTTGTTAAACGGCCAGAGAGAGCTTAGACCCTCTGATTGGCTTATGCACTGAAAGATTGCAAAAAGTTACGTAAATTACGTAAAAAAGATACTACGCATGCACAATATCCAATACACTGGACGTATATGCAATACGTCCGGTGTTGTGAATCCGGGCCTTAATTACAAGCTCCTTCTTAAGTCTGGATTCAGCCCATAGGGGCTGATCCAGAGCTACGCCGCCATAGTAACTACGGCGGGAATAAGCGTAAGATCGTCTGAAAAGCCGATCTACGCATGCGCCAGGCAGATGTTGCCCAGCGTAACTACAGTAACGGGCGTTCATAGCACCAGCGTAGTAACGCTGGAGGAGCCGTCCCCCAGCGTTACTACGCTCTAGTTAGTGTAGGGAGGCAGGGGGAGGAAGGGTAATGAGGATGGGAGGGCGGCGTTATCGTACTTACGCCGCCATCCCAACGTAGTTACCCTTGCTTACGCCGGCTGAAGTTAGGGTAGCCTTCAGCCGGCGTAAGTGAGGGTAACTACGCTGGAGGCAGGGGGAGTGTCAGGGGGAGTCCCACGATGTAACACTGAGCGCTATGTCGTAGGTCTGGATCAGGCCCATTGTCCATAAATTCCATATTTTAAGATACAAAAATAAGACAAAAGATGAAACAACAAGAATATTCCACTCGGGCACACCACACCCACAGACAAAGTAACATGGGCCAGGCCCATTTCCTGCAGAATTTCCACACCATTGTGCATCATATTTATAATATGTATCTGTAAGGTTATAAGTGAATACATAGCTACTAGTTCTAAATTAAGAACAAAAAATTAATCCTAGCAACACACTGATTTCCTTCTGGAACACAATAATAAACACTTATTGTCCAGCAGTGTGAAAGTGTATTTAAGGTTGTGTATATGAGAAAAAGAATAATAACCATTATTATTATTTTCTGAAATACCTTGGGTAACTGCTACTTAGTATCAAGGGCATAATGTGACATTATGAGTTAGCCAAAGTGTCCACTGAGCTTTATAATGTACAGTGCTGCTAATCAAGTGGTAATAAATTAACTTCATCAGCACTTATTTTCTCTCAATAAATGAAAAGTAAGCTTTATTATCGATTATTCCAAACATGCTTGGAAAGCCCAATTGTAAACAGCCTAAAAACAAAACCAGAAGAATAAAAATCAATAACAATTACAGAGTTATTATAACTTGTTATATAGCTAGAACAGCTATATTTAGAATTGCATAAAAGTTTTAACTGTATTGAAGTATTTACTAAGCACAATTATTATATCACACACACACACACACAGATGTACCAAAATATACAGGCTACACAACCCTAGGCCAGTAGCGTATGTCCTAGAGTTAGAGATGTAGATTGTGAGTCATGGGGCTAGATTGACTAAACTGTGGTAAAGGAAAATGGAGCTGTTGCCCATAGCAACCAATCAGATTATAGCTCTCACTTTCCTGTTGTATACTAAAGAATGTCAGCTAAAATAAAATTGGTTGTTATAGGAAACATCTCTATTTTCCCTTTTCAGCATTTTAGTAATTATAGCCTCTGGGTGTTGGTTTCTCACAAGAGAAAACCACCTACAACATGACCCATTCCATTAGGTACAAAATACTCAGCTCCTCAGAGTCCAACTATCAGTTACTATGGTAACCACCTGTGTTGAAGAGACAAATAGTTTTTAAAGTATCAGTTAAGTCATTTCACCAGGTGAGTGACAGTTGGAAGCTCAGGTGCGGAGTTTATTGTACCTAATGGAATGGGTCATGTTGTGCGGTATGGAACCACCGGCCTGGCTTTGTGAGGCATGAAGATAAAGATAATGGTTTGGAGAATGTAAAATTGGGAGCAAACAAGACATTTTTGATTGGTCGCAGCATTTATAATTAAAGTGAAAAAAAAATATTCTAAATAGATAAACAGACAAACCAATCAAGAAGCACTATGAAAGAGCCTGTGCGGTCAGAGATTGTTAGGCATTAGGAGCAAGTCTATGAGTCTGCAAAGGGTGAAGTGACTTAAACTTTGTTAGTGCTAATGTATTAAGTTTGCTCAGGGCCGCCGTCAGTAGTTGTGGGGCCCAGGACATATCCGCAGGGCCCCATCCCTAAGTGATGCCCGTTAACAGCTGGAAATTCTTTCCTGTGCATTGGCCCACTAATGATGGCGAACCCCATCAGCTCTGGGCCCCTCCTGATGGCAGCGCTGAGTTTGCTAATGAAGAAGTTGCTCTAACTATTCTTTGGTTTATGTAGGTTTCCTCCAAGCATAGAGGGGCTTTGGTCACATATGGCTGTAGCAGCCTGCTTTGGGTGTAATATTGTGTACTGCAAATATGGGAATTGTTAGTGTAAGCATCATCAAAAATCATAACCTGCTAATGGCAACAACTGAATTCCATCCAAGTCAATGTACACTTTCCAAATCTAAGAACTTCACATTAAAATTAAGGACATTAAAGACTTAAAACATTGAAGCCACACCCCTGACATATAAGAGGTTGACACCTTATTATGGGCTGGATTCAGACAAATAAAGTCTCTCGACCTGCACACGCTGCTTGCGAAAGTCGGGTGAATATCTAGTTATGCACTGCACATGCCAGATGTTCCACGACGAGTCTCCAGGCATAGGGGCATCCCTTCCACCTGCCTAAACTCTGTAAGGTGGGCGGGTAGAGCATTTAAATTTTACAGGGTGTGCAAGGTTTACCATTAATGAACAAAGGGGCGTTTTAAGAAGTGAGGGGGCCCTTGTGCAAGATTTGTACATGGGCCCCCCAACCTGAAACAGGACTGTCCCGATTCGCGGACCTCAAAAAGGGACAGGGCCTATTTGTGCTTTAAGCTCCGCCCCCTTTTCAGCCCGTGAATTGGGACAGTCTCACCGCAGGTGAAGGGGGGGGTGGGGCTCATTCGGCATCTATTTCTTCCCTCCGGAAGATCTTAGAGGGAAGAAATAGATGCCTGTTCTGAGGGGACCGTGTGCACTGCACACCCTTTGTAGATACGCTTATGACTGTGCGGATCAGCGGTTGTACGGAGCGCTGATCCGCATAGGTAACTTAAGGCTGCCTTACAGCAGAGTAACAGACGATAGGGAATGACATCCCTACACAAGCCAAAAATATGCATTGTGGGGGGAGGGCGGTATTTACATACAGGCACTTATGTATGACAAGGCATTACGTACAACCAAAGATACACAAGGAAAACTTAAGGTAGGGTTCTGAACACGTAAGTCAGCTAAGTTACGTACGTGAGAGGGTAATGCCAGGGGGAGTGCATTATCCTTACTAGTGCGTAATTTGGGTATGCGTGTGTACTTAAAACGACTTAAGTCTGGATCAGGCCCTTTGAGCCTAAATTCCCTAGACAATAGTCAATTAACACTTCTTTTTGGTGATCAAACCGTGTACTTCACCTCCCATTTGTGAAACTATGTTGCGTAAAATTACTTAATGGGCCAGATCCAGACATACGACCGCTAGCGTATTTACACTCGCTGTAGATGTTGCGACCGGAAACTCTGATCGTACTTACAAGCCTGCCATCAACAGTATAACTACGGACGAAGGGATATGCCAGCCATATGACATCCGTAATTGCGATACGGAGGCGGGGTGAGGCATTTAAATCGTACAGTAGGCGCGTTCAGTCAAGTACAAGTACGTTCAGCCATTACGACCAAGAGAAGTTACGCTTGGAACACTTAAGGTAGGGTTTAGTAAGCGTACGGCCGAGGGGAGTTTAAATACGCTACGCGTTTAAACGTAAACCGAACATAGGTCTGGATCTGGCCCAATATGCTGAAAAGGATCTATAGTAGAGATCCTGAAGACATATCAGTATAGTGTCTTAGCTTTGATTTCTTCTTTAATATATCTCTTTCAATCATTTGCCTCCAGTGCCATCTTATTGCATATATCTGGCACAGTCTGACAGGCTATTTCCTATGTATCCAGCAGTCTCCTGGCTGCAGAAATAGCTAGCATTCTAATGAGAATAAATAAAGATTTGCTCTAAGAGCAAATAATAAATAAAATAAATGCAAGGTCAGTGTGGGTAATGGAGAGAACAAGATTGTTCATTATATAGCTCTAACACAAATCCAGTTAATATTTGATACAAGTAATATTTTCAGTCTGCTGGCTTAAAGCATTTCATTTCATGTTGCAAACTATGATGTAGTCATTAGAAAATGAACTGTAAATGGTAATATAGGAAACTGAAAATCTTTTAGTATTTTACCATGTTTCTAACAGCACTGTGTTTTTGAGTTAAAGCCGACTATACCCCTGCTGTAACCTGCCAAAACAATGATGGATTTGGAATAGAAGCAGAGACAGTTCTCTGTTTTCAGGCTTGAGTTGAAGCAAATGAGTGGTCAGGCAACAAATGGAAACCAAAATAGTGAAATGGTTGCCACATGCTGGCTGTTTGTTATGTCAGCACTGTGTTTCAGCACTGTCCGGCGCAGCCTTTTACGGTGGGTAAGTTGCAGTCAGGATTAACATGCCCAACAATGGAGGTGGGGGATTTACAATAGGAATCACTGATCAGCTGCTCTGAAAGCAAGATGGGATATCTGGTGATGGAGGCCCGGATCCAGACTCCTGCATGCTTTACGTACTACGTGCTGGAGTCTGTCTGTCTGACAGAGGGAGGGTAGTGATCTCCCCCTGTCACTCCTCTCTTTGTGGAGGCTTTATGGCAGCTTACGCAGGAAAGCTGCCATAAAGCCATAAAGTGCACTTTGGTCCCTATTCTCTGGCTATGATTTGGATGCGACATCTGATATATGCCACCTCTTGGGCCTGATCCTGAGCTACGGCCGCCGTCGCTAGTATGATCGGGCGTCCATTGTAGCAGCATTGGGACGCTGGAGGGGACGTCCTCCAGCGTCCCAACGCTCACGTTACTCCTGGAG
>WWET01001560.1:200588-221104 GCA_011038615.1 Limnodynastes dumerilii | reverse complement strand
ATATATACAGTATATATAGTCATTGTCAGCCAGTGCATGCAGTTTCAACCCCTTTTTGTAACAATAATAACCCCTTAAAAGGGGTTGAACGTACTCCCACTGATGGCATCAAATATATCTGAATCTGAATAATCAACTATAGGGGGGCCCTGCCTATACCTGCCACATTAAGCCTAACTCTATGTCCACTAGAGCCTATTATTCTATTGTTGAACAATGAGAGAGTTTCCATTCAGTTGGCAGCTATATCATTGTTGGAACAGGTCCTGACTGGCAACCACATCCCTTCTTATGTCTATGCAGAACCCTTGACATAAAGACATTCAAAGAAACTAGGAACATGCAGTACAAAAATTATTCATTGTCTACAGAAATTCTTAAAGAACAATAAAATGCATGCCTAAAATGGCTTGACTGAGTTTGTTGCTATGGGATGTGAGTTATTTGGCAAGGAGGGACTGATTGCAGCTGATTTATTTAGACTTTTTAGCCTGGGTGAAGATCTTCTAATAGACAGATTATATGTTATGCGGTTGCCATGGATATTTTGTCACTTGTATTTTGTCACCATCTGGATGATATCCTAATCACTGGTCACCTGGAGGCAGCAGTTAATACAGAAGGTTATCATTTGACTTCAGATGCAGTTATTACTGGTCTTAGATTCAGATTCTAGAGATTCATCTCAGACATTAACCCATTTGTCTGACATAAATAAATATATATGTTGAAAAGATGCAATGAAATTTAAATTTTAATGCTTTGAAAAATGATTATTGTTCTGAACAGTAAAGGTTATGGAGAGCATTTTTGAAAAGTTCATCAAGTGCACAAAATCTTTTCCAATTTCTCCAAGAATAACATAACACTTTTGCTTAAAGAAATAATAAGAGAGATGTGTACAAATATTGGAATAGTACTGTGTAATGAAGCATATAAGTAGTGGGTGAAATAACTGGAAATAAGGAGAGTGAAGGAAAAGTGGATATCATCAGAATGATACTGTTGTTGCTGCTCCTGTTTCTCCTGTGGATAGTGGTGGGGATGATGTTTTATTAACGTACATAGAACAAAAATGAAGGAAAATCTAATTGCTTAATTAATTTGTATTATTCTACTTTAAATATAGGCTAAAAAGTTTAAGCTTTTTATTTAGTTATGTGTTTAATAAAATGTAAAAAAAAAATTGCATTTGTGTAGTTTATGATTGACTTTATACTATTTCTAGATTTTTATCATACAATAACAGGTATCAATCCTTTTTATATATTAAGGCAGTGATCGAAGTGGAAATTTAGACGTAGCAGTATAGAAACATAGAAATAAATGTTACCCTATTCTTAGGAACCACTAGCTAAGGCACGGGTCTAACTAAGGTCTGGTCTTCACTAGAGCCCTTGATAGTGGGGATAGTCTTGGCTGAAGGACACCTAGCAGGTCGTGGCCCTCAGCACTGGACCTGGTAGATGACTGGAATCTCTGACGGTGGGTAAGTAACAGATGGTCATGATAGGTACACAGGGCCTGATGGCAGGAGGGATGGAATGACACTCCAGACAGGGGGTGGAATAGAAACACTATCTCAGGAAACACAACAGCTGTGAGGAGATGGAAACACTCACCCATAATAATGTAATAGAGGTGAGGAGATGGTAACACTCACACTAGTGCCAGATGGTAACAAACTGTAGCTTCAGATGTAAGGAGGTGGTAACACTCACACAGAAGAATGAGGCAAAAGCAGGGTAGGACACAAACAGAACATAAAAGGAAAGGACTGGAAGGCTATAACTGGCAGTGTTAGACTGACACTGCCGACCCTGATATAGAGGCTGCTGATTGGCCAGCATCCTACCAGCCCACCACCTCTGATTGGCTGTCCTCACGTGAAGACATGAGGACTTTGATCAGATGCCATAACAGGAGGTAGAGAGCATGCGCTCGAATGGCTGCGGCAGTGCTCAGAGCCAGCAACCCAGTCAGTCATGACAGGCAGCAGGGGACCAGACTGGAGACCAGAGGCGGTAGGTGAGTTAGTTACATGCCGGACTGCGTAGCATGGTGGCATGTAACAATAATAGAAATGAATGGAGATTTATAGTTTTACAATAAAATCAGTGGGAGAAGTGACTGTATGACATACTCACCCATACACCACCCCACTTTGACCTCTGTATTAATGTGATTAAATGTGATTTTCTATGATACATGCATTTTAATATGTATAGATATTGCTCAACTTATTTGTCAGTTGGTGACAATCTGATGCAGTCCTCTGAATAGGTGCTGTCTAAACAAGCAAAAAATCTGGGTAACAGGGAATCAGTTTGAAATGCATTCCTTTATCACCACCACCAATGCTAACATGTCATAACACTGTGCCCTCCTGCACTTCTGGTCTGCAGAGGGGTCACCCAACTCACTTTGTCATTGGGCTACTATTCAAAGTTCCACCAAAGGTTCTCCTGTACTTCAGTGCTGCTGTGTTGAGTTTGAGGCAGGTGACTGCTGTTACCTGGTTCTTTACCCTGATTCCAGACAACTGCACTGTTTGGATTTAAACCAGCACTAAGTGCTACTTCATTGTTGTCAGTTTCTTGTGCTTGTCTGCATGCTGATCCAGGACCCTGTGCTCCTTCTGCCAGCTCTCTATGGATTTCCTGTGTACCTCTGTAAACTCCATTCACCTCAGGACTCTCTCTGTGCATCATTCTCTGTGCACGCCTGTACCCTCCGATTACCTCAGGACTCTCTCCATGCATCAATTTATGTCACAGTCTGCCCTTTGGTATTTCCTTGTGGTTCACTATTATTTTTGTATGTACTCTTGGACTTTCATTGCCCATAGCAACCAATCTTATTCAAGCTGACATTCTCTAGTATGTAATAGGAAAGTGAGAACTAGAATCTGATTGGTTGCTATAGGCAACATCTCCACTTTTCCTGTTCCACAGTTTAGTAAATCAAGCCCTAAGTTTCCATATCTGTGACATAACAAAGATAATGCCTTAGATTATGAAAAAACTAACTGTATTCCAATGTATTAATATCATACCTTCCAACTGTACCTATTTAGCAGGCACAGAACCGTTTTTTTAATGGTCTGTACCAGCTAATCAGGCTCCTGTACCAGATTCTGACCCAGCAGTTCCCTTACCCCTATACTCACCTTCCAGTCCTGCGACATCTGATCTCTATAGCAGTGATGAGGGGACAGACTCCTATAGCTCTGCTAAAGTGAATCCTCCTGTGAGTTCTTATGTCATATGATAAGGTGGAAAATTAGATTTTACACCTTATCATACATGCAAATGAGAGCATGGACAAGCCACGCCCCTTCACAGACAGACCCCGATTTTCCATTAAAAAAATGTTGGAGGGTATGTAATATGATTTGAATGAATGCCCTACAATCTAAAAACTGAGGGCCATATTCACAGATACATTTTTGCGTGGAGTTCCGTGCGTATTTTTAGGATCGGAGTAACTGCGCATGCGTGGTAACTGTATTTACGTTATTTACATTGAATTCTATTAGAATCGCACTTGGGGACACACGTGTGGAGGGGAGTGGTTGAAATCTGTACGGACAAAGTTACGTGAAAGTGGTTTTGGGGGGAGGCGCGGTTTGTTACATATGCAGGTACGTATTATACGCACGTAAATGCACAAGTAGAGATAAGGGTGTCTTATGGAGGAGTAAGTCACCTTTAACCCGTCTGTGTGAGGGGAGTGTCGTGGGTGTTGCCTTCAACGTACGTGCGTATAATTGCATAACTTTAACGAATTTGTGAATACGGCTCTGATATATTATCTATAATTAAAACAAAGCAGTGGTGCAGTAAATACCTTTATCTTTAAAGAAAAAACGTTTGCTGGTATGTGGTCGAACCTCACCTGCCCAGCTAGAGGTGAGCAGAGAAGAGAAAGGGGAAGGGATTTGCTTGAAGCTTTCAAATATATCAGAGGTTTAACCAGGTACAGGAGGAAAGCATTCTTCAGAGTTAGAGCATGTGGAAACAGGAGGGCTTACACTGCAACTAAAGAGAATCATGTTTAGAGGAAATATTTGGAAATATGTGAAAGAGATTAAAAAAAAGTCTAATAATCTCCCATCAGAGGTAGTATATGTCAGTACTGTAGAGCAGTTTAACCATCCTTGGAACATATATATAAGGATATCCTATACAAAAAATCCCCCTGAAAACCTGATAATAAGCATCAATTTGGGTCGAGGATCATTGTGGGTTATTCAAATAAATATGAGCTACCTGGATGTGTCAGGTGGTTCTTATTTGCCATCAAATTTTGTTTCTGTCATATAAAAATTCTGGTATCTCTCACTTTAACTATGTTGGTAAAGGTTTGACCTTGACAAGGGAGCTTGTGGTGAGGGTTTTACATGAGGCGATATTCCTGTTTGTAGTTGTTATATTTGATGTTCACTGTGGAATATGTGTATTATGAGGCTGAGCATATAAATGCATTCGCTACTACAAATGTGATATGCTTTCTAATAATAAATATTCTTCCAAAGTGGATGTTAAAATGTTTCAAGGGTCATGTTCTGCAACGGATGAAAAAAATATACATTAATATTTCAGTCAGGATTTATGGGCTTCAGGCAATTTTAAATGTGTTCTGCCCTGAGTGTCAGTTCCATGCTCCCAGTTCTCATTATTAAAGTCCACTTGTACCATTACCAATTATTGAAGTCCCATTTGAAACAATTGCTATGGACTTGACTGATCCTCTAACAAAATTTGCCAGGTGTCATCAATATATTTTATTAGTGGATTACGCTACAAGATACCCACAAGAGATACCAATTTGCAGTACATCAATAAAAGCAATTACTAGGGAACTAGTACATGGACCGGATTCAGAGATCCGCTTCCGTCATTTTTTTCAGATGAAAGCGTAGCCAAAATGAGCATTATGCATGCTCACAACGTGAGCGCACACAGATAGACGGGCACAAGTATGCCCATCCGTCTGTGTCCACATCCGACAGCACTGCCCCTGTGGAACTGAGAGTTCCATGATATTTAAATGAGAAGAGGGGTGTTTTTCTCATTTAAATATAATTTGCAGGGCTGTACGGTGCCTGTGCATCCGCTTGCGTGGGAAATGACTGAGGGTATACATATGATACGGTGACAGTAGAACTGTCATTAGCGCCGAGATGTCCTGCTAGCAAGCTAAGCACTGGTATTTTCAGCTCTACTTCCCACTGCTGAAATGTATTAAGAGCCCCATCAAACTATTTCAGAGGTGGGCCTTTCATGCCCCAGTGAAACACTGAAGAAGTCTCTGATCGGATTAAACTAAACATGAAAATTTGTAACTTAATGCAAAAAAGCTGTTTGGAGGCAATCTACAAGCGACCAAGGATATGTGAAATGATTGATAATCAAATAGCACACTGACCTATGCTATACAACAAAATCTATACATACAGTATATAGTGTCAGATATACTACTGGGGATTGATACATATGAGCAAGTGATATATCACACAAAGGACCAGCCAGCTTGTGTGGTAAAAGTGCTCAGTGCTCTGTATTATCCAGTCACAGAGCTGTGTTAGTAGCAGGACTGAGAGGAATTTGTTTGTGTTAAACATGTAACAGAAAAATAACTGGATAGCAAGTAGTTGTAAATAGGGTAGATAAATGTTAAGAAGTAGGTTGAGAGGTGAATTTTAAGGGAGTGCTTGAAAGTTTGTAGAGTAGTGGATAGTATTATTGGGCAAAGAAGGTTATTCCAGAGAGTGGGTGCAGCCCAGGAGAAGTCCTGTATCCTGGAATTAGAGCATTTGTTTAGTGTAGAGGAGAGCTGTACTGTATCTCATGTGAAGATCTGAGAGAGTGAGCTCTCAAATATCTTGATTTGAGTGAGGATATGTATGTGGGTGCAAAAAGGATTTTGTTTTTCATTTTATGTAGAGATTGACAAAGTAGAACGTTGTGAATCCTAGTGCTCATATTTAATGCTTTCTGTGAAAGTTGTATCTATTTCTATGAAATACATATATGCCTTCTGTGAAGTGCTTTATGAGTGTTCGCTAAGATTTATAAATTTGTTTGCAAGTTATAAAAATAAAAAATTTAAAGAAAATTTCCAGAGAGTGGGTGCAGCCCAGGAGAAGTCCTGTATCCTGGAATCAGAGCATTTGTTTAGTGTAGAGGAGAGCTGTACTGTATCTCATGTAAAGATCTGAGAGAGTGAGCTCTCAAATATCTTGAGATGAGTGAGAATATGTTTGGGGGTGCAAAAAGGATTTTGTTTTTAATTTTATGTAGAGATTGACAAAGTAGACCAGCTCTAGAAAAGTGTTCTGCAAGGAATATCAGTCTACCTACTGCATACAATATAGACTGTAGGGGGGTATTTTTTATAATAGGGGAGTTCAATAAGGAGAGCATTGCAATAAGCAAAGTAGGAGATGATTAATGCATGAATAAGAGTTCTTACAGTGTCTTGTGTGAGATATGTCCATATAGTAGAAATGTTTTTTAGATGTGTGTAACATGATTTAGAAACAGACTGTATGTGGGGCACAAAGGACAGTTCAAACTGAAGGGTAAAACCTAAGAATCAAGCTTTATGAATAAGGATTATTTCAGTGTTGCCAACAGAAATAGAGACCAGGTGGGTAGCTTTTATTAGCAGGTGGAAATATTATTAGTTCTGTTTTTGATAGATTAGGTTTGAGATTGCAGGGGGACATCCACGATGAAATGGCAGAGAGACATTCAGTTACACAGGCCAACTCATTTGATGAGAGATCAATAGTAGATATATATATTTGTCTATCATGTTTATACAGATGATACTGAAATCCAAATGTCTTTATTAACTGTCCAAGAATAGATAGAGAAGAGCAATAAGCCTAACACTGAGCCCTCCAACACATAGGGGAAGTGAACACTGAAGGAGTGATCAGATAGGTAGGATATGAACCAGGAAATAGCTGTGTCCTATTACCTAGGGATAATTTATTAATATTTTTCCGCCATTGTATTTACATGTTTAATGGTATCTTTGATTGAACAGAAAAGCAAGAAAAAGAAACGATTGCTATCTTCATGCAGAAAAGTAAAAAAAATCATTTTATTCACCTCACATTGTTGTCTGCCTCTTTCTCTAACGGTTTAATTGCCAGTGTCTACTATGGGTATATTAGATACCTTTTCCTTAGAAATTTTATAACAATCTGATGCCGAGGTAAAGCTTTCATCATCATATAAATTGTAGTTTAGTTAGTGACCACCGTTCACATATATATATTTTAAAACTGTACCACAAATACAACAGCAGTTGAGTTGGCCATATAATTGCATTGGTAACTCGAGGATTAGTTAAGCTTTCTCAAACGGACCGTCACATATCATGTTTATACAGATGATACTGAAATCCAAATTTCTTTATTAACTGTCCAAGAAAAGTGGTATAGATAGAGAAGAGCAATAAGCCTAACAACAGCCCTCCAACACATAGGGGAAGTGAACACTGAAGGAGTGATCAGATAGGTAGGATGTGAACCAGGAAATAGCTGTGTCCTATTACCTAGGAATTGTTGCATTTGTATAAGAAGAGTTCCTTTATCTTCCATTTATTGATTTTTTTTTTATTCCTTCTTGCACAAAAAACAACAATAAAACTTGGCTCTCCCCCCCCCCCCACCCCCGCCCACCTTATGGAGCTTAGGTGGAAGGAGGGAATGTGCAGCATTCAGACGGCTCTCCAGGGCACAGAGCAACGTTTATATACACCTTGAGATCTGTTGCGGAACATCTGGCATGTGCTTTGCCACATATTCACCCGACTTCCGCAATCAGGATTCGCGAGTTGGGTGACTTTATTAAGCCTGAATCTGCTCCTATGAGATCACGTTTTTGAGCTTGCTCCCATACTGCACATGCAAAGTGATGATAATTTTACAGTGTGGGCTGGGCTTACCAGTTCCATACAATCAGTGGTCTCACGGACCACTGATCCACACGGGAGACTTAAGAGTAAAGCAGCATAACTGCTGTCATAATCGCAAAAGTAAGGTGACTGCCATGGGAGTTCACTCCCCTCTTCCCTGTGGACTGCAGCCCTCCCTGCCCTTAAAGGTCTGAATCTGGCCCAAAGTGGCTGAACCACGTATTCAGTCACATCCTTGTACCAGGTGCTCGTGCAACTGTTCTACTACTAAAATGTGATCGTACCATTAGACAAGTTATATAATACGTTCCATTTGAGCTCATGGTACCTTTTAAAGGAAACTGGTAATGATCCTCCAATATGTTTAATAATTGACTCTTCCTTTTTCAGTTAGTAATAATTAAGAACCTAAATATATTGGACCGTGTTTACACTTAAGAATGATTTAGGTTCTTAATTATACGCAAAAAATAGCAAGGCGACTCCCCCACTTTTCAGCTTCTTAACCGACTTATGAATGCCACAGGGCTACCTTATCTTTAGGTTCGTAGTTGTGTGCGCAGGACGGCTAATTAAGAACATTTTTGACTAACTGCACCCAGATTTCATTTAAATGACTCCCTCCATCCGATTTTCTTATCTTCTTTCTTAAGTTTTCCCGACACGCCCCTTCATTTTTAAGTCACTACAAAACTCAAAGAAATAGGTTCATAATGGTGATCCCGAGCCGTCCCGTTTTTAAGTCTTATGTAAATTGCATAAATTAAGTTACTACGCATGCGCAGAATATCCCTCCTTACATTTACAGGTCCATTGTTCCAGCGATGCTCCACATAAGATGGGCCAGATCCAGAGCTACGTTTCCATTACGTTTCAAGGCGTAGCGTGTTTACTATGCACTCCCCTAGACACTCCCCTCGGCCGTACGTACATTTTAAACTTGCCAAACCCTACCTTAAATTTTCAAAGCGTATCTATCGACGTACATAAAGGCTGCACGTACGTAAGTGTCTAAGCACCGCCCATACTGCACGATTTAAATGCCTCACCCCACCCCCAAAGCATAATTACGGGTGTCATGACCCTTCGTTCGTAGTTACGCTGTTGATACACTGCTGGTACATACGTTTAGAGTTACATGGCGTAAGATTTGCCACGCAAATGCGCAGTACATACAAAACAGCGTTTTTACGTCACCGGCAAGCGTAAATACGCTAGCGTACGTAGCTCAGGATCTACCCCGATGTGACCAGTTGTAATAATGAAATAATTGTATTTACACTTTTCATAATACTATTGTCTATTCTTGAATGTTTGTATATAACTTATACTTACTGATACATTTATGTGTACTCTGTCTGTTACACATGCAATGTGAATTCAATAAAAATATATATTTTTCTAAAGTTAGTCATTTGGTGCATTCACCACAGCTGTAAATGGAGCAGCAGCCAGGCTTCTGTTCACTTCCTCCAGAAATCCTGCACCAGCTCAGAGAGGGTGTAACGGCAGAGGAGAGTTTACTGCACTGTAATAGCACAGCCTTACAGACCTGCCACAGCAGACATGCATTAATCTTTCATTATTTAGGTAAATAGCAGCACATTGCTTCACATGTCAACATTTTGCTATGCCATTAATAATATATATTACATTTTTAAGGTTCTTTGTTTTATTTTTAACTATGGTAAAAACATTTATTAGAATCACACTACACTTTAAAACATGTATCTTGCATTGGCTGTTGCATTACACCTCAGTCTATGGCCTATTAGTCTATTCATATCAGTTTAAATTTTGCAAATGCAAATGTATTCCCTGTATTATCTATTAGATCTCTGACTTGTGGAACTCTAGATGGGAGGGGAAGGGGGGTAATCATTCACTGCTTTGCGACATCCACTAGACAAAAATTTGTACAGGTCCACTGTGAGATTTGTCCATTGTTACCACTTCATTGTGAGTGTTCTGCTATCATTAAACATCTTTTGATGGCATTTTAACAAATCTGTTATAAAGTAGCAGAATATCAGTCCAAAACTGCACTCTCAGGGCCTGATTCAATAACAAATTTGCAACGCAATAGACGGGAAAATGTTTGCGGTGCGCATTTTTTCATCTATTACGGTAGCTGATTTTTATGCGCGTCTCTATGAGATGCGAATAAAAAAAAAATTGGCACAATTTGATTTGCACCGCAAAATACACGGATGCGAGGCTAACTGAATAGGGTCCTTAATTTTACATGAACCTTGATATGAAAACATAAACCTATAGAGATTTTAGTCATAGGGTCAGATCCAGATACAATACTGTCACCAACTTCCGCAAGCTGCTTGCAGCAGTGCAGTTCCGTGCGATAGGAGCTCTGTGCGGGAGGGGGGGGGGGATACAATTCCTCCGTATACCTAAGACCTGCATGAAGGCGGGGAATCAGATGGATACAGATTTGTGCGCAGATTTTAAGGTAGGGTTCAGGACCCATAAGTGTCAAGAATGGCACAAATGAGAGGGAAGTGACAGGGGACTGTACGCTCCTCTCACATCTTACAGCTTAAGCAGCAGTGATATAAATATATATACACACACAATTACACGTTTGTTTCCCATAATTAAACCTTTTCTAAAGAGCTATTTTTAATTTCACGTACAGTTAGGGCTCATTTTCCATATCCTCCTTTTCAGTCTTGTAAGCACAGTCACACTTACTTCAGTGAAAATATTGTTTCTGAAACTGAGTCATCAGCTAAATAGGTTCAGTTCAGGGAAAGAAAACTATGTTCATCAGAGCCCCCCTTTGTTAGGAAGTGAAGTCACGTAATGCCATCCATATACGTTAGGAAGGAAGGGGCACAGTCTTTTCAGACAGTAACTGCTGTGTGATGGAACTTCCAGCCTCCTGGTGTGTAAGAATTATTATTTATCTGGAACAATGGCGCCATCTACAGGCCCTGTCTTTGGTAAGTTCATCACCTTTTGCCAGTTGAGATAAATTCATGGAAACTTTCTAACTTGGAGTATTCTTTAATGCATCCTTTCACATACGTATAAAATACATGTAAAATCATAGAGCTTGATGCTAAATTATGAATAAAGTAAGCAATATTTACACACAGTATTTAAAGTATTCATGTAATAACCAGGTGTTTTATTGTAACTCTGTATTTTATACTGATGAATATATCATGTGTTGTTCTGTTCTTAGTAATTATTCCAATGTCAGCTATTTCGTCTTCTCGAGTGTCAGATGAGCAAAGATATTATACTTAAAGTGGGCAAAAACATCATAGGAAAAACTATACTGTCTCAGGCTGTACTGTATCCTGTCTCTTGAGGGTGTAGCTTTGCCAGAGGGTTTAAATAAATCCAAAAATAATTCTCAATAACAATAATAAAGCAAATGAAGGTGCATAAGCCCCTTTTCCTTGTTCTTCACACTAGTCCAGTATTCACAGCATATTTTTCCAACCACTTCCCGCCCTTTCCTATTTTCTTTTATAAAAATGCTGCCATGTGCTATTTCTCCTTACTTTCCACTACCTCTTTTCTTACACAGGCTTAATGTGAGGTGACTCCAGACTCCAGTTCATCAAAAGTTGCTCTGTTATTGAAATATGAAGCAATTTCCTATCCAAGAAAAGGTTTTCCTGAGTCTAGTCATCAATGGTCCCAATATGCTCCCTGGCAGCATAATGCCAGCTTGTTCTGAGGGTTTCTGCTGCCATTCCACAAGTTTACCATCCTCGCCTGCCCCATGTTAGTCAATGCACTTCTGCTTCCAATTTAGTATATGTATGACCAACCCCACCCACTAACGTGTCAGCCCGACCCTGAGCACTCTATATATACTGTCCATGGACTCTGAGACTGCCTGTTCTGCATTGTTTAAATAGATGCCAACTGTGGAACTGGCACATGTTGCGCGCATGGTCCGTTGGCAATGCGCAACTAGCGGTGCCCCTGTGTAGGTGTGCGCTTATCTCCTGGGTTACCTGCGCACAGTGGAGTAACAGGATGGGGGATCTGACATGTCCCATATGAAGTACTCGGGCTGTTACATTAGCAGGATCGTTGTCAGCATAAAAGTGCACAAAAGGAGCTCTGTAAGTTTGTGGTGGAGTACAGAGAGGGCAACACACAAAAGCCACCGTGTTGCTTTCCTCAGCACTGAGAGCAGGAGAGCTGGACATCTGAATACTGGGCTGTAATTAACACATCCAGGAGGCGTACTTACTTATGACGTGTTACTTTCCCTTTCTGCTGGATGAGAAAGTGGCTTCTGGTGCCCAGGATCAGGACCTCTGCCATCCAGAGAGCCACAGAGACACAGTCTCATCACAGACCCAAAGTTTAAAAGGTGAGTTTTTAAACAGCATTTTGCACTTTTTATTTTCAATGTTAATCAGCATCAGCCAATATCTGAAGGACTATAAAGTTTTTTGGTTTTTTTTTTAACCAACTTGCACTTTGTATTTATTTACTACATATATGTGTGCCTTAAATGCATGACTTGCACCTAAATGCCAGCTTCACAGGTAAAGATCATTTTCACAGTGCATTGCAGTGTGTGTGTGTGTGTGTTCAATTAGCTAAATTATACTGCTGTAACAACAGGTGTACTGTACACTTTGATGAGTATTCAATGTCTGTTGTAATAGATATAGGCTATTAATACTTAGTCAGAGGGCCACTGGCTACATCCACTTTTACTTTCCAGATAGTTATGTGAATAGAGTTTGGAATAGTTTTCAGAATATGACATATTGATTCTGATGTGTGAACTAATTGTGTTTTATTTATTTTTATGTTTCTTTTTGTTTTTTTTGTATTTTTGTGTGTTTTTTGTGTATTACATCATTATCACTTGATAGCAAATTAGTAAATTATTACAACAAATGTACCCCCAGAGATAGAAACCTTCAATGAAATAATATAACAATATGACCAAATTTAGTTTTCAGAACTATAGAATGATACACAAATTTCTCATAAACACACACACACATATAAACACAAAATATATATCAGTACTTCAACCTATTTTATTCTTTGTGAATTTGTGTATAAATAAACCTTATGTTTTATACTTTTATATTATGTTGCAAAGCATTGTTAAATTTTTCTTACAACAGTCTGAATTTATTGTAATAATTGCTTTTAGAGTTAATGCCCAACATTAGCCTTACGTTTGGAGCAGTAGGGTAGGTGAGGCTGTGTTTTCTTAGAGGTAATGGATAGAACCTACATAGTGAGATTCTATTATTTATTGTTGTGGATATTCTGCAGTCAGCACATGAAGAATAAAATTGTCCAAAAACTAATATATGTATGATAGATTTTTTCTTTATCTATACTAGGAATATAGCATGAGCATTGTGTTAACTAATAACTCAACTATTTGCTGTGGTTGGACTTGATACAATTAGTTTTCTGAATCTCAGATTTGGTTTTGATTGTACAAATGTGCATTCCTGTCACTAAAATAATACACAGAGGGGCCAATGCTTATGGGAATTTTCAGTGTGGAAAGTGTGTCTGTACACGCTCCAGTATGATGTCATCAAGTCAAACAGACCTTTGAGTGTGTTCTTGGCACAGGCAACTCGAATAACAAAAAAACGCATCAATGCATTTGAGAGCATATGAGAATATTGATCCAGTGCAACAACAATCTACTGTATTTATTTTCTCAGTAACATAAACTGTGCCGATAATTCAATCCATGCTGCACTTAACCCGAATTCTAAAGTGCTTCATAAAACAAAACACATGTATTGTCCATTTTATGATGTGTCAAATTCTGCACAAGATAATACACACGTCTTTATTATGAAAAATGAGCATTTATGAGATCATTTCATTTCTTTTGTAAGTTTGTAGATCTTCTTCTGCTACAGCATTTTGTTGCATGTTGGGTGTAACAAAGTTTGAATAGTACATATAATAGTAGTATCTATCTATCTATCTATCTATCTATCTATCTATCTATCTATCTATCTATCTATCTATCTATCTATCCATTATCTATCTATCTATCTATCTATCTATCTATCTATCTTTCCCATATGGTATCCGTTTGTTGCTATGAAAGACAGATTTTCAAAATACAGACAGACAACAGCTAATTGTCATCTGTCCTCATTTAAAAAATCTGCCTAATTAGAAAGCTTTATAATGAATGAATTTATGTATTGGCAACTTACCCATTTATTAGCTTTAGGGTTAGGCTGCAGGGAGGGGATGCCGCTTACAAGGGGAGTCTTAGGGTTAGGCTGCAGGGAGGGGATGCCGCTTACAAGGGGAGTCTTAGGGTTAGGGTCCAGGGAAGGGATGCAGCTTACAAGGGGAGTCTTAGGGTTAGGCTGCAAGGAGGGGATGGAATGTAGAAGGGAAGTCTTAGGGTTAGGCTGTGGGGAGGAAATCCAGCATAGAAGGAGGAGGTTAGGGTCAGGTTGCAGGGAAGGGAGGGTTAGGGTAATGGGTAATTCTCTCTCCCATAGTTATCTATCTATCTATCTATCTATCTCATATTTATCTTAGACGTATATTAGTCTGTTTTGACATTTTTACATGTATTTGTTATTTTAATAATTTTAATGTATTAAATTAACTTTTCATACAGAAGAGTTTGGACATTTGGACCAGAATTTTAATTGATCATATCTCCAAGCAATGAATGTACGGCTATTAGCAGTTGCAGGCCTGCACTATAAACACCTCTTTGCATTGCTTCACACATATGGATTTCCGATACCTAGGCCCTACCTTAACGTTTCCAATATGTAACGTAAACGGAAAATATAGGAGACAGGGCACACCTATACTGAATAACAAGGCATTTCCTTTTGGGTGATACAGATCCGTGCGCAGAATGCAAAAAGTTTATGAAATCCGGTGCTAACTCACGAAAATAATCAAAACTGAGATTCGGGTCTTTTGACTTTAATTACTGACGTCCATTCTTGACAACTATTTTTTTAGGCAGCATTTATAAAAATACAGCAGGATTATTATTGGCAAACCGTTTGCCACAGTCGATGTTGCATACAAAAACACGTGAAGTATTTTATATAAGCCAGAAAATCTGTATTTATGGGTTTAGGTTAGAGCAAGAAACACGCAAGTGTTATTTAAAACAAAATATCATGTATAGATTACAGTCAACTTCTGTTATTGCAAAGGAATTATTAGACATTCCGGCTCCACAGTTCCTCACTGTAGTGCACAGCCTCATTTGAAAAGGTAGTTTGTAATTTGTAGGCAACAAAATGTTCTTTGGGATGAAAAAGCCTAAATGTACTTAAGGCTTCAATCAGTGGCGTTAAAGGAGGATTGGCGGAAACAGCTGGCTAAACAAATATTAGGTGTAGAGTGGATGCACTGGCATAAATTAATAATGCAGTTCTTTATTTACTCTATGAATGGTAGGCTTGTAGGGCTAGGCTGAAATAAATATGGTTACTGTATGCCACCTAGTGGTTACTGCCATGAAAATGTGAGCTTGGCCATCAAACAAACCACATCTGTGATGGATTTAAGTGAACTCAATCCTTTTTTTAGCATGAACAAGCCATATTTTATAAGGTAATGTTTAAATAAAGGGTTGGTACATGTAAAATTGTAAAATTAAGAAATACCAAAGGTAGCATTCCTAATGTTTTACTCATGTCTATAAATGGGACTTATGTGAGTCACACGGACTAAAATAACCATCGTTTATAACACTCAAATAACAAATGAAATTTAACTAAAAGGTTGAATAAACAGAACTGTTTTAGCTTTAGTGAAGCATTCAATAGTTGTTTAACCTAGTAAATACCCAGGAATAGGAATACTGATGGCATGACAGCTGAAGTATATGACAGCTGCCGTGCATCTACTAAGCAGCCTTCCGTTTGATAGAGTATGACACAAAACATAAGCCAGTGAAGTAAAAATGACCAAAACACAAGGAACATATTAAGATTTGAAAAATTAAAACTGTCCTGAGTTAACTGAAGTAATCAGTCATATGTCAGCTTTTAACAAACTGACTTAAGCTGTTATTTGATTTGTTATTATGTATTGCAGCCAATCAAATATCAGCTTTGCCAATTTAATAAGCTGATATTTGATTGGTTATTTGTTGCAGCCCATCAGTGCTCCATGTGGTAAATGGAGGTTAAATGTGTTAAAATGTTTTAAAATGTAACAATGCTCTAAGTAGTCTAAAGATAGCAAAAGAAATCAGCAAAATAGCGATTACTTTTACTCTAATCAAGTTTGACAGAGAACATACTATTTGGTAAAGTTTCATACCTGTTTTGAGCTTTCATACCTGTTTTGTGTTGTTTCATGGACTGGCATGTTACATGTTATATGTACATTCACATTTGATGGTGCCTTATGATGTGACTGACGTTGGTCAGGTATATAAAATGTTGGCATAGGTAGTGAAAAATGATGCAGCTATATGCAGAAAAAGGCGTATAGTTTGAGAAATTAATTTTATTAAAACAATGCAACTGTTTTTTTTTTAACTGTTGTATTTTTATTGAGGCTTTTGCAATATAATATAAAAAGGAAAAAAGAACAAAACATTATACATTTAATAAAAATATTTGGTGACCAAAGCAATAGCACGGATAAGACAATGTCTAAAAAAGCCACGGATGCACCATGACATTAATTAAATCCATTTAGAGTCTGAATATGTAACTGCTTTTTAAGTACAGTAATTGAGAGAAATTGAAGAAAGGAAAACCCTTATGAAGTGTGCACAGTACACAGTAACTACCTAAAACACGCATAGTTTAAATAAGTAGAAAGGGAGAATTCAATTACTGGCAAATGGCCACTTTAATGGGAAAGGTGGTGATTTTTTTTCACACTACATAAAGGTACCAGGAAAATTCAGCATTTTTTTCTCCACTGTAATGACCTAAATGAGCCTATCACTATGTGTGACTTTGCATCTTTGTCAATAACAAAAGTACACCAAAACACTTTGTCAGAACAACCAACCTTGAATACCATACAAGTTAGTCCTATATTTACTGAACAGCTTTATTTTGTAGATAACACATAGGTCACATTTTAAATATATTATATCTATTCAATATAGACGTTGTGATGGAGGCGACATTCTGCTATAATAGTATTCTCCTAAGTGTGTACAATGTTGTAGTTATATGATCCATTTTCGGTAAGTATTAATTGAATGGAGCACATGAAGTGTAATATAAGCATATTAGTAGCTAATAATTTTATTTACAATTGTGCCCAGTTAAACCGTTTCCAAAATAAGGGAGATCTCTACCATACATGGCTGGGCCACCTGCTAGGAAAAGTTGAATGGGGCTTCAGAAATCATTAAAACTTGCTAATTTCCAAGTAGCAGATACCGGCTTGACAGCTGACATCACACATTCAATATCCTACAGAGAGAGTGTATGACTCATCCTGTGAAATGAATGGGTGATGTCAGCACCATTGTCTGATCTCTGCAGGAAGCCAACAGCTATTCAATGGTAAGTAAACAAAGTTTTATTGATTTACTAATGGGCTACACAATCTAGCTTCCCCACTATGGGCCAGATCCAGAACAACGCTTGTGAGCGAATTTACACATGGCGGAGACGTAAAATCGCCTTTTGGAAAGTACTGCGCATGCGCACCATAGAAAATACGCTCAGTAACATAACGTAATTGTGAACGTATGGGCCATTCACGTATGTGTCACGTAAATACTTACGTGTGGGCGTGCCACGAGTAAACGTACGGCAAACGTAGTTCTGGATCTACCCCCATGTCACAAAAGATGCATCTTAGATGGGAAAGCTGTATCTGAGCCCCATTGTACAAGAAGTGTTATGAGCAGTATCACTTTTGCCTATTTACATCCCTACTAATAAAGCATGCATCACCATTATAATCCCCAACTATTTGTCCTGACCACAAAGCACTACTGCAGATCTGCTTATATTAAGAGCTTATATTGTCGGAGAGAAGTCTCACTAAGCAGCTTAATAGCACATCTTGCCATCAAAATTAGTATCCATTCTTTGTTTAAGTGTCAATGGGCCTGATCCAGACCTACGCTCGGGTGCATTTTTACGATGGGCGTAAGCGTAATAACGGCCATTTGTACTTACTGCGCATGCGCGGGGCAGATATTACGCTCATGTTACGCTCCAAAATTCCGAGCGTATGAGCCTTGATCGCAACACCTTCGTAAATACGGTCGAGGGGGCGTGCCTGCCATACGAAACCTGTAAATACGCACCGAGGGCGGGGTGAGGCATTTAAATCGTACAGTATGGGCGTACTAAGCATCATAACTACGCATTGAGCTTATGGACGCAGCGGTTACGATCCAAAAAATTAGGGTAGTGTTTGCTGGGTGTAAGAAGGCAAAACTAAGTACGACAAAGGGGAGTGCTGAGGGGAGTTCATCGTGGATACGCCGGCGTAAATACGCTACGCACATAAGCGTTTCATGAGCGTAGGTCTGGATCAGGCCCAAGAAGTACAACCCATATCACAGTCACAACCCCCCCCCCCAAAAAATTTTTTTTACATATTATGAAGTCATTACATCAACATTAGTAAAATTAACATTATTTTGGTGACACTTTTGAAATTGAATTGAATTGGATTTTATTCTGTTGAACTAGGAGGAGAGAGAGACCCTCCAGTGGACCGGGTTGACTGTCCTAGCTGCGTTGCCTAAGTGCATAAGGATTGGCATCAAATGTATCTGGATATCCTAGTATCTATGATTTTGCCAAATCAGCTTCTTATTTAGGTCTGTAGCATCACAGAACAACACAGCAGGTCAATCATATTAGAGCGTAACCTCTGTCTATAGTATAAGAAATTATTTTGGTTACAGTGTATTAGCTCTTGCCCTGAAACCATGCAGTGCAAGAGATAATAGAAAAATAAGACAATATTTTTCTAGCAATAGAATGAAAAGTAATTGCCGTGTGACTCACTCCTAGGAAAAAAAATCAAGATTTGGCAATGGCAAAGGCAGGGTTTTTTGCATGTTATGTGATATGTTTATGTTATGTAATATGTTTTTCATTTTAGTATTTAAGTCTAAATTTACAAATCTAGCAATCTTATCTTCCAATGTGAAAGCACTACAGATAAAGGGAGCTCAGCCATCGGGCTAAATAGTATCAGTGTGTAACAACTGCTTTTATTTAATTCTTATTTCTTTGGTTAACCCTTTCACTGTGCAGTTTCATCACAATCTCTTTTAGAGTCAGTGTGGAAGTTAGTGCTGCCAAATGGCCATTGTTGAAATAGGTGATATGAAATATAGGACTAATTCATTTAGGTGCAGTATGAGATACTCTGCTAGGATTCAGATTTTGACTTACTTGACTTACAGGAAGGCGTTTTGGAAGTCACCTACTTTTGTATTCTTCTCTGCAACTACGATGTTCCTCTTTAAACAGGGATGTTGGCAGTAGTATTGTTGAGGTTGCTCCTCTATGAACATTTGTATGAATAGAAGGTTAATGGGAAAGAATCATCGACAAGCCTAATGTGTGTTTGAAGAAAGATCAGTGACTGGGATCCAGCTACGTTGATTTCTTTAGTTTAATATAAATTTATAATACAGTTTAAACCATAGCTGCTGACTCTCCCAGAATGTCTTGGAGCAGGGCCACCACCAGACGTTTAGAGGCCTTGGGACTTAAGCCGCAGCGCTGCGCCCCCTATATGATGTCACCCATGACGTCACATAGAGGATGAGGCTCCACGGACTTGCAGTTCTGATTCACAGTGGGCTAATCCTTCCCTGTGCAGTAGACTCCTCTTGTGCAGCCTTCTACATCTCTCCAGTAATTAGTATCATCTGTAGGATACCGCTGATACCTGCTGCTGGAGAGATAAGATGAGAGGGCCTCCTCTCTCTCCAGGCCCGGGGTCAAACGCCCAGACTTTCCCACCCTTATGGCAGTGGCGCACCCAGGGGGGGTTTCTGGTTGCCCAGAAACCCCCCCAAATTGAAAATTGAAAAAAAATTAGCAAAAATAGGAAAATGCCTAGTGGCAATGTGGGGCAGACTGACATGGAGGAAGATATTAGGCTCCAAAATGTTGGGAGATATGCTAATATACCCCACATGTATTACACATATTGGAAACCCCCCTTTCAAAATCCTGCGTTTGCCACTGTTATGGGGGCCCTGTCTGGGAGACTCCAGAAATTTGGACATTGTTCCAAAATCACAGGTGAGCAGGCACATCTGATCTCAGGGATGCCACCAAAATATGTGGGACATGGGCCGCGGTGCTCCATCCCCTACAGGACTCCACACGTGCAACACTGCGAACCAACAATTGATAAGGACAGACAGGGCTTAATATTGTAATCTCAATTCAAGCACCGCCCCTTCCTTAATAACACTATGGATTGCAGCATTGATAGGACTTCAGGCAGTGGGAAGCCATAGATGCATGCAAGGGGCGGGGATTAACAGCACAATTTAACAAATCGCGTCATTAAGCCCTGCCCCTTGACTATCAATTACCCCTTTCAGGGTTTCATAGGGATGGGGGTGGGGCTTGATGACGCAATTTGTG
>WWET01001560.1:187047-200318 GCA_011038615.1 Limnodynastes dumerilii | reverse complement strand
CACAGGGGGAGTGTCGGAAATGAATGCCGATACACTGTGCTTTAGTAAGCACAGCGCATTGGCGTAGGTCTGGATCAGGCCCATGGAAACCACAAGCATTAAGTCCCTTGCAGGAAATTTGCCGGCTCTCCCGGGATACCGGGAGAGCTGCCCGAATTTTGGGAGTCTCCCGGACATTCCGGGAGAGTCGGCAACTATGATTAAATCACGTTATCAGGCCCCACCCTCTTACTGCCAGCGCTTATATCCCTCTGAGATCTTCCAAAGGGAAAAAAATGGTTGGCAGGTAGGAGTTAAACTAAAGTTTCTAGAAAATATTTTCTTTCAAAGAATTCCAGTTATACAATATAGACTATGTTTAATGTTACGCCATGGCAAGATGAATATAATTACAGGTACCTGCATGAATCTGTATAGTAAACTCATCTTCTACACTTATTGAATTTTACACATATCATTTTTTTCCCCAAATTACATTTAATTACTAGAATGGAATGAGAAATTTTGAGCATAATCAATTACATTGAAAAATCATTTCAAAGAAATAATTGCATTGTGAGAGGACATCATTTCTTCTGATGATAGCTTTAGTTATGTTAACACATTTTCTCTTGAGAGTTACAACATAGCTTTAATTGGCTTTTAGCTCACTGCACAAGAAAACTTTTCATTAATTAACAATAATGTATGAGATGTTTTGTGTATAAGGTCATGTGACCCCTAGGATCTTGTATTTATTAGTATACTTCAAACTTCCTTGGGCAAACTCAGTGTTTCTCATTGTAAACCTGCACATGCCTTTTCCCGCTGGACATAGTCTAAAGGCTCTTAAACAAAATCCCAGGGATTATTTTTGTGCTCATAATCCGAGTAATCTGAGTGGAGATCTGGATCCTCATGATTCAAGAGCATGTACATGGGATGGGCAGGGAGTATCCAGTTTTTATGTCTACAGGTCAAATTGTTGGCAGGTCAAAATATCGACAGTTGAATATGTAACACCACGAATGTTTCAGGTTAGGATAAAAGGATTGCAGAGAGGTGAAATTAGATAAGACTTCAAAGAGAAAACCGACAACCATTTTTGCTGTTTAAAAATATTTTCTTTGCCGAAGATTATGTTAATAGTTTTTTTACTTAGAAATATCGGAAAGCTTATTCTGGTTTACAAAGAGTATTCTGTTTCACATACAAAATGCTCATACAATTGGAGTATTTTTCTTACAATTTAAACATCCTACCAACATTAACATTGTATAATGTTCTCATTCACAAAAGTCAATATACATTTTGCACTCACAACAAGTATGACAATCCAATTTTAGTTCACTAAAACTGATAAGTTTTCTAATCACTTCTCTCTACACTTATTGGGCTGGATCCAAACCTAGTTAAGTGCTTGAACTTAGTTACTCCTGGGCTAAACCATGTTGATTGCAGGGGAGTCATATTTCATCTGTTGCAAACAGTATTAGAGTTGAGAGGTGATGTTTCCTATCCCAAGTCTAAATAACAGTGTGATAATAAAGCTGGTCAGTATCTGTGTGCAGTAAGCAATTCAAAGATATATCCCTGCATGCAAAGAATACAATCAACATGGTTTAGCCCAGGAGTAACTAAGTTCAAGCACTTAACTAAGTCTGGATCCAGCCCATTATTCTTAAATAGTTAAAATTTGTACTCAATAGTTTTTTAATTACAATTTCTACCCAAAATCTTTACATTTAAGTAACAGTTAAAATATATAGTTTATGTAGTTATCTCCTAAACTCAATCAAAACACAGTCTTAACGTGGAATTTGGGGCAAATTGGAAGAACTTGCAAAGTGGTTGATCCAGTTGCCTCACTATGCTATACTGTTTGGCCCATTTTAGTCTCTGTTTTCCTTTCCGCTTCTTCTCGTTTCACCCTTCAGTCTCTTCTATACTCCAATTCAATTCCTGCTATCATTACCACGAACACCGCTCAATTACTCATAGTAATTGAACTTTCTACTTTATAAATAATCATGTTTACAATTAACTAAAATACAATCTAGTTTAGAATTTGAAGTTTTTATGAACTTTATAGCAGTATAAGTAATAAAGAGTCTGTGCTATTGCTTGGTAATCACACACATGACATTAAAGTTTCTTTTATAAAGAAATGTTATCTCAGCTTTTTAGTATTTCCTAGGATATTCCTCAGCCTGTTCAATATTCTCCTAAACGGTTCTATTAGATCAGATGTGTCTCTTAACACCTTCTTTTCCCACCAACACTTTCTTTGCACTTTCCAAGCACCTCCAATGTTTTCTCACTCACAGCAACTTCTCCGACTCTTTCTCAATACCTCCGATGCCTCTCTCAACTCACAGTACACTCTCCAGCTCTCTCTCAATACCTCCGCTGCCTCCTTCACTTCACCGCACACTCTCTGGCTTTCTTCCGATACCTCCGCTGCCTCCTTCACTTCACCGCACACTCACCGGCTTTCTTCCGATACCTCCGCTGCCTCCTTCACTTCACCGCACACTCTCCGGCTTTGTTCCGATACCTCCGCTGCCTCCTTCACTTCACCACACACTCTCCGACTCTCACCCGATACCACCGCTGCCTCCTTCACTTCACCGCACACTCTCCGGCTCTCTCCCGATACCTCCGCTGCCTCCTTCACTTCACCGCACACTCTCCCGCTCTCTCCCGATACCTCCGCTGCCTCCTTCACTTCACCGCACACTCTCCGGCTCTCTCCCGTTACCTCCGCTGCCTCCTTCACTTCACCGCACACTCTCCGGCTCTCTCCCGATACCTCTGCTGCCTCCTTCACTTCACCGCACACTCTCTGGCTCTCTCCCGTTACCTCCCCTGCCTTTTTCTAATTAACAGCATCTTCTCCGACTGTCCCAATACCTTTGATGCCTTCTCCAATTAAACAGCATCTTCTCCGACACCACCACACTATTCCTTTAACACTGCCTCTGCCTTCTTCCACCAACACTGCCTCTTGGCAGAACTGCTATTCACACACCGTTTCTCAAGCACTGTTGGCACTATTCTCCACCAAATCTCTGCCCCCTCTCTCCGATACCCCTCTTAATAATGCTGCTTCTTTATTTCTCCAAACTCTGCCACCACCATTTTCTTAGCTCCCTCACACACCAACTGCTAACTCTGACTGCCAAATCCAAACGACTTTCTCCCTCCTTCTAGAAGCCCGTCGTGCCACACAGCGTGTCTACATTCAGCTGTCTGTTGCCCAGCAGCAACCCCCGCGCCTTAGCCACCCACTACCTAGCAAACTACAATTCCCATCCATGCATCACACAGGGGTACCACAAGTATCATGGACCATTTTCAGACTTAAGAGTGCTTTCCATAGCAAACATATGCATGTAGGTGGTTAGTGCACTCCCATTACACTTCCCTTTCACTTGTAGATTTTAGCTTTTTTCCATGACCGTAACCCTATCTTAACTTCTCTTTGCGTATCGTGCGGATGTGGCGCTCAAACGTGCGGAAGTACCTGACCCAGCCCATACTGTACAATTTAAATGCCTCCCCCAACACACATTGCATATTCTCGCAAGCACGGAATGTTGTCACGCCCTGCCTTACGGATTTATACAAGTGCGGAAAACAACTCTGTACCCAATGAGATCCAATGCGTGCGCATGTACAGTTCACAAACAAACGCCAATTTATGCACACAGCATGCGCCGATACCTGCTGCTACAGAGCTAGGTAAGTATTGGCAGGCCCCCATCAGTCCTGGGCCCAGGACAGTAGTCCCGGCTGTCCCCACTGATGGCGGCACTGGACACGTATATGTTGTCTACAGTCCGCACATGAGAGAAAAGTGCGCGTGGAAATTTAGACCTTGGTATGCATAGAACACGTGCGAAGGTCTGGATCAGGTCATGTGCTATCACCACATCCTGCACTATTATACTATTATTTGAAATGCTGTGTTTGAGGACAGTGAGAAGCTGTTTAAAAAAAATGCAGGTCACTAATCCGTCTGTGACCGCAAGTATTAACTGACATCTTACTTAATACCCGGGGCAACCTGGAAAGTAAATTGCAGAGATCTGCTGTTCATAATAAACGCCTCTCCTACACATATTATTGTAGTAAATAGGCCCCATTGTGCCATAAGTTTAGTCTGCTGGTTTCTTTATAATTTAAGAAAACTTTAGGTTTAATCTGTGTTTTCAAAGTAAAGATTTAAATGAATATGTCACAATAACAATAAGCTATTGCTTTCTAGCATGAATAAGTGATCCGTTAAGAAACAAGTTTAAAACGTTTTGCAATTAGTGTTATGGTCATTAATTACGTTCCTTTTCATATACCAATGTGTCATAGAGAAGAAACAATGAAATTGCAGAATATCAAGAGAAGTTTCTTTTGTCTCTCTCCAAGCCATATTTGAAAACTAGAAAAATAAACACAGCACAGTATATATTGTGCTTGATGCATCAACACAATGAATTTGGACATGTAAAATGTATTAGATACGTGAGGGAGAATTCATTGCTAAATATCTATGAAGATTTGTGCCAAGCTTACTATACGTGCAAATAGGTTCAATTCTTCTTCTTTTTAAATGTATTAGAAAGTTGGAAAATGATTGGATTTCATCATAACGTATATATGCTGGAAATTGTCATCAAATAGTCTCAACTCATCTATTAAAAATATTTAGCAACTGTTGCCATATTCTAATTACTGCCAGTTATTTATAATAATAATAAAAATTATTATTATTATTATTATTATTATTATTTAACCAGAACTAGAATTCCAAATATTCGGATATATATGCAAGTGCTAGTGCATGAACAGACTTCATATAGCCAGGACTTCCCATCAGTTTTCTGAATCAAGTGTGTGGAGACAACACTATACTGTATAATTACAAAGTGTTATGGCATATATCACTTACAGGTATGCGGAGTCTACAACAAGTCTGTTGTAGAGCCCCAGATGGTGGGGTCAGACTGACTTGCAGACACCCGGCAGGTCATGGCCCCTGGGATAGTTTTCATGTACTGGTAGGGAGGTACTAACTGCAGAACACCTTGAGGAGCAGTTATAAGATACACAGTATAATGCACGCAACCAGGAATGCCAGTAGGTGAGAGATGGAATTAGCATGCTACACAGGAAACAGTACTCAGAAAGTGTGATGGAATGGAATGCACACAAAGGAGTAGTGCACTAGCAAGGAGCGGAGGTGGGATACACAATAATAGAAAATACAAGAGAAGCCCACCCACAAATGCACAAAGAGTAAATAACTCCATAACAAACAAGGGCATGCTCATGTGCACACACTACCAGCGCAAGGTAGGAAGAATGGACCAGGTGTAACAGGAATCCATTCAACAACTACAGGTAGGTCAGAATAGGAGAACAGCAATGACAAATATTGTACAATGCACACTACAGCACTACAGGCGAGATATAAGCTTCTGTTGGTAGAAGCATAGAGGAATCATGGCATAATTGCCTGAAATCAACATTTATTTACTATTTAACTAACAATATAAGTAAGTCAGGATCATCCTGTTACATCATGAGCTATCAATCAAATGAATCTGTCATTGGAACTTCCTAACATCTGTGGCCTGTCTCATCCAGACACTTTAGATGGAATACAATAAACAAGCCCTTTATGTCTGAACAATAGACAGTAACAGTCTTGCAAATAATAACTATGGTGTTTAGAATTCCGATAGCTGAATGGAAATACCTTGTTGGTGGCCAGCTATCAGATCATATTTAAGCTTTCTTTATCACTAATAAAGTGGACATTGAACAATAGTAATGAACGACTAAGTTTTTTTTATAATTATGTCATTTATTTATACAAGAGTGTTGGCCCAAATAGATGCAACAATTGTGTAATTGTAACCTGTAAATAAGCTTTTTAGATGATGTTTGTATCCCGTCATAAAAATACTTGGCACGTTTGTGTTTATGAGGATTAGCAGTCAAACACCATGTAGGTATAATTGTCAATTTTGCATAATATAGTGTAATGTCTGTTGCATTATCTTATATTATACTTACTATTTATTTTCATTCTGTTTTTATGATTTTTCGAATATGATGTCCACATTTGCTAACATTTTTTTTAAAAAAAGGAGGTGTGTAATTGGGATTAAGAAAAAAAATCACATGAAAATTCACAATGACATATAATGCAAAAGTAGCCCATTTAGATAACTAAAAACCAAAGCTTTGAAACAATTAACAAGCCACAATTACATTATATGGAAATGTGTTGCCTGTTGTAATAAATGTCTGAATCTTTTTGACTTTGCCAGTGGTTCCTAAACTGGCAACACTCTTAGGCCTGTATTCAGAGTACCGGACGTATAACATATCCGTCCGGTGTTTAGCGATTTTTACTACTGCGCATGCGTAGTAATTTTTTAATGTAATCTGCTTATCTTTTTCTTACAAAATCGGACATATGATATACGCCCGGTACTCTAAATACGGGTCTTAGTGCTAAGTTTTTCATAGTGCACCTAAGGCAAAATAAAAACTGAGTCCTGTTTTTTAATTAGTTAGGTCTTTATTTAGGTCAGAACAGAAACATTTATTAGGTTGTTTGCAAAAATGCTATACCTGTTAAGTGTTCAAAGAAAAAAATTAAAGGGAAATTAGCAGTCAAACACCATGTAGGTATAATTGTCAATTTTGCATAATATAGTGTAATGTCTGTTGCATTATCTTATAGTATACTTACTATTTATTTACATTCTGTTTTTATGATTTTTCGAATATGATGTCCACACTTGCTAACATTTTTTTATAGAAGGAGGTGTGTAATTGGGATTAAGAAAAAAAATCACATGAAAATTCCGAATGACACATAATGCAAAAGTAGGCCATTTACATAACTAAAAACCAAAGCTTTGAAACAATTAACAAGCCATAATTACATATTATTTTGACTTTGCCAGTGGTTCCTAAACTGGCAACATTCTTAGGCCCGTATTCAGAGTACCGGACGTATAACATATGCGTCCGGTGTTTAGCGATTTTTACTACTGCACATGAGTAGTGATTTTTTAATGTAATCTCGGCAGGTTTGTGGCCTCCGGTGATGACTGACAGAGTAGCAGGGATGGTCTGGAAGTCAGGCATCACTAGAGGACATATATAGTTGATACTGGAGACAGGGTTTGAAGTAGACAAGAACTGGACATGATGAGGCACTAGATCATTAGTACCAAAACAGGGTAACAGGGATGACATATCTAGGATCTGCGGCAGCCAGAACTGAACACATCAAGAGATAGCAGGCCATGGGGACCCAAATAAGGGTCGTGTCCAAAACACAGACAGCTCCTGGAAAAGACTTTGATAAATACCATTGAATAGATGTACACAAGGTACCAACAACAGAACAGACACTGGGAGAACAGGGCAGATGCAGTGGAGCGAGTATACAGAAGGATTAATGCAGATACCAGAGTATGGATACACAGAAACAAATAACAACAGGAAAAAGAAAGATCCAAGGTACAGAGATAAACACATGGGTAAGAGGAAAGCAGAAAGCCAGGTAACAAACACAGATACCAGTGATGAACGGAGGACAGATATAACAGAAACACAAGAACCTTTGCAGAGTACAGGGATATCAGCAAGAATGTAAGAAAAACACAGGAGGCTAGTGCATGCAAGGTAGCAAGAGGACAAGAGCATAAACAGGACAAGGATCCTGCTGCACTAAACCTGAAGTAAAGGGACTAAATGACTAGATAAACAATATAATCAGTGAGAGAGAGGTCTCTCTGATAGGCATTCAAAAACAGAAGAGCCAATCAGAGCTGGAAAGGCAGGCAAGCCTACTAGCTCTGGTTAGTCCAGACTGTTATGCACCAGCTGGGACCTATTAATCACTCTAGCACCTGCAATAGATGCTGTGCTGTTTACATAGCTGCTTAGCAAAAACTATAATTATTGTCTTTCAGATGTCTGTGAGAGCAGCATCCTGGCTGCCCAGAAACAGCCAGGATCTGCACAAGAAGCCAAGAGAGAAAGAGGAGAGAGGTTAGCATTAACAATACTATATAGTAGTGTCATATGCCACAGTAATGCTGCATATGCCCCAAAAAAGTGTCTCATATTCCATATATACCTCTCATATAGCGACAGCCATCAAAACCTGGCTGGGTAATTACAAAGAGAGAAGTTGTACTGTACCATTGCTCCCCCTTTCATTACCCAGTAAGGCACTGCATAATGAAGAGGTTCTGGGAGTGAAGCTGCACTTTGCTGACATAAGAAGTCAGTGTAGTACTAATTCTCTCCCTGCAGTTCCCTGGTCCTGAATTTACAGCATCCCTGTAGTGCTCTGTGGGACCCTGGGGTGCAGTGGTCCACACTTTGGGAAGCATTGGTCCATGGATTTTCACATGCAAGTTGCAAGGGTGTACTCATTCCTTGAGCATATGATACAGTACACATATAGAAACTTTGTATTAGGCGTACATGGGGGTAGGCACTATATCTTCAGAGTAACAGATTGCCTGAACTGCCTAGTAGGTTCTGTAAGAAATGGACAAGCACTTTCTCTTTATGGCTGAGCAGAGCCATCATACAGTCCAGCAGGAAAGGGCACACCCACCCTCTTCATGTAAACATAGCCTTGTGCTATGTGACTGTGCAGCTGCTGAAGGGAAGACATGGGGAGGCTTTGCTACAGAGAAGAGTCAGGAAAATTCAAAGAATCAGTAAGTGTAAATTAGGGTTAAATTAGGGTAAACTGTGATTTTTTTAAAATGTGAATTAGATAAAAGGAATTTATGTTTGTATGAAAGAGGCTTAGGGTGTTTGATTTAAGCTAGGTACACATTGCATAAACTTTCAGAAGATGCAATTAAAAAAAAAAAGAAATTACCCATTTAAGTTTAGGCGAGAATACTGATTTATGCATACACACTGACACAATTTACCAGCAGATCTGTGATTTTTTTACTTTGCTTACAATGATGCAATGTACTTTGGAAAGATCAGGATCGTAGGAGTATACACACTAACGTATCGTTACAGACACTTGTTTATCATGTGATCGGCAAGATAATTTGGTGAAAACTCTACAGTGTCTACTCATCTTTAGTGTGAGGGATAATTCAATGTGTAATGTTAAAAAGTGCCCCAGCAGTCTTGCCATAAACCAATAACTAACTGCTCTGGAGTAACTTATATTTTGATTTGAGCAACCACAATATTTTGTGTGTATATATATATAAATGTAATAGTGAGAGCTAATGCATGCTCTAGAGGGGGAGTAGGTCAATGGTCCGTTTTCTACCTGCCAGTTCTGAAGTAGCTGGGAAATTAATTGCTTTTGCCTCCACTGATGCAAAGCAATCGATCGCCTTGAGAAATAAGACACCGCGCTGAATGGTGAGCATGAATCTAACCCCGACCCTTACTCTAATCCTAACACTAACCCCCCCTTCCATTACCCTAACCCTCCCTTCCCCACAGCCTAAACCTAAAAGTCCCCGGAGAGTGTTACTCACCTCTCTGGTGTCCAGTCAGTGCAGAGGATTTCCAAAAAATGAATGGGTAAGTATGCTGATCAGCTTAGTAATTGTAGTATTAAGTTGGACATATACTAGACCTGGGAATGGCCGTTTTTCGAAGAGGCAAAGCATTCGAACCCCGGGAACAGCAGACAGAGATCCAAATAGTAAGTCTAAATTTTACCTTTCCATAACCCTTACCCTTCCCTTTTATTACCCTAACCCTATCCTTCCCTTCCCAGCTGCCTAACCCTAAGCCTACCTTCCACACAGTTTGACCCTAAAACTCCCATCCCCACAGCCTAACCTTAAGACTCAACTACCCGCAGCCTAACCCTAAGTCTCCTCTCCCTGCAGTCTAACCCTAAGTCTCCCCTCCCTGCAGCCTAACCCTAAAACTCCCCATAGATTCCTACTCAGCTGCAGCAGGTGCGACGGGTCTGCGACAGGCAACCCTTTCGGAATAAATGAAAGGTAAGTATACTGATCGGCATACATTCCCATTCATAAATAAATTTCACAGTAGAGCTATTTTCAAAATATAGACAGATGAAAATGAGCTTTCTCTATTTCTAAAATAGCACTTCCACAGTGGTGACTCCCGCTGCTCTAGAAGCACTTTGCCCACTATCTGAAAGAGTGGCTTTGTCATATGTGCCTCTCTTTGTCAGAACTGACTCTTGATAACGTGGGGTGCACTGTGTCAGTGTGCAATAGATTTGAACAAGTAATAACTGCAGGGAGGTGCCAGGGTGTAGTGATGCATTCCCCACTCTGATGTGCCTGCTCCAGCTTACAGAAATTGCATTCATTGCTATCCTTTGATGGATTGTACAGGTGGACACTGGTGGGCTCTCTGCTTTGTACAGCCATCAGCCATCACTGGTGTGCTCTCTGTATTGTACAGCCATCACTGGTGTGCTCTCTGTTTTGTACAGCCATCACTGGTGTGCACTCTATATTGTTTAGCTGTTACTGGTGTGCCCTCTGTATTGTACAGCCATCACTGGTGTGATCTCTATATTGTATAGCTATTACTGGTGTGCCCTCCGTATTGTACAGCCATCACTGGTTTCCTCATGGCTTTCCATTGTGATGTTAATACTTAAGTTGTTATTGGTATATTCCTGTGGTGTTAATGTTAAATTGTAAATTAGGAGAGCACCAAATACCTTAGCACTAGCCTAATACACATGTATAAGGAGCTCCAAACCAATATCTTGCTTAGGGCCCCTTGATATCTTAAATTGACTCTGATGTATGTACATTGGACCGAATCCAGACCTCTGCTGCCGATGCAGCCAGAGCTCCCGTTGCATACTAAATACAGAACTTGAGGTGAGGCCACTTCCCTCACTCCTACGGTAGTGACACTACCAGGACCCTACCGTAACATTTGGAAATGGGGATTATACGTAAGGGCCCTCACTGTACAATTTACACCCCTCCCCTGTAAACAAAACAAAAGTGTTTCTGCTTCCAGCTCTGGCCCTCCTGACCATCGGAATACTTACCAGGACAGAATTCAGTAATGGTCTGTTCTAGTACTGCGGCACCCACAGTTCCAGGAGGGGTGTTTTCCAATCATAGCGATCGGAAAACACCCTCCTAGGCATAATTTTGGATCCAGCCCATAATTTTTAGCAACTAGTATATCGTCAGGATCAGACTCAGGATATTTCAGCCAGTTTTAAATTCAATAAAATGTACTCCGTTATAAAGTCTCAAAATTGCTCACATTAGCTATGACAAAACATTTGGATCTAATTCACATCCCCTCCATGTATGAAAATTATTTCACTGCTGTTATCATTCAATGAAAGTAGATTTCAAGAAATGTACAATATAGGTGATATAGGCGATAAAAAGTCATTTTCTTCTAATTAGCTAAATATTTAAAATGTTGAACTGTGCTAAAAACTCATAAACAACTAAACAATGTTTAATCATGAATTAAATAGATGCATGCTATTTTAATTTACATAATTCTATAACATACTTAAATGTTGCCAAATAAATAATGATTAATTATATAGGTGGTTCAATGTATTAAAGATCAGCTTACAAATAAATAAACTTAGGCACAAAGTTACATAAACAGCACAATGTTTACCAAAAATCATGAAATCCCCTTAATACTCTGTGCACTGCATTTAAAAATCTTGCAGCCACTTTTGAGAGCAAGCTAAGTAATGAATACATAAAGAGCTATTAAATACTGACAGAATATTTTATGTTTCACTATTTCCAAACATGAACCAAAGAGGAAAATGTTTCCTTAGATCTCATGTAAATAGGTCTAGTATTTGAAATATATGACTAAGTCTGTAAACATGTTTAGTTTGGACATGAAAAATCTAAGTAAATATAAGTTGTTTATGGGAAAGTGTGCCCATTTACCTATACCAAAATAAACAAGAAAATAAGCCTTGCTCAGCATACTTCTCCAGGTTAGATATATACTTTACATTCATAATAACTGTTTGTCACTGTATCGTGCCTTGGTTATTTTTTTAGTTGCTATAATATTAGGGAGTGCAGTTACAACTTCACTAGAGCTATTTGTCTAATATTAAAATTGTATTCTCCAGTCATTGGACTGGATCCAGATTAAAGAAAGTGCTTGAAAGGGCTGGATCCAGACCTAGTTAAGTGCATGATCTTAGTTACTCTTGGACTAAACCATGTTGATTGCAGGGGGAGTCGTATTTCATCCATTGCAAACAGTATTAGAGTTGAGAGGTGATGTTTCCTATCCCAAGTCTAAATAACAGTGTGATAGTAAAGCTGGTCAGTATCTGTGTGCAGTAAGCAATTCAAAGATATATCCCTGCATGCAAACAATACAATTAACTTGACTCCCCCTGCAATCAACATGGTTTAGCCCAGGAGTAATTAATTCAAGCACTTACTTAAGTCTGGATCCAGCCCGTTCTCTCCTAGGACCAGACCCAGACCGCCATACGTCAGCCAAATTCCCCAAGTTACTTGCAAGATTCAACTGAATATCTGACAATGCGTATGCGTATGGCAGATATTCTGCAACAGATCTCTAAGCATGCGGAACTTAGTTGGAGATCGGTCCACATTTCCTCCGCCTTGGTAATTGCAATCCTCACTCTTTCAAGTATCTTGATGGAGAGTTTAAACCCGGAAAGAATCAACAAAGTCAACAACCCAGGATATTTCCATGCAGAAGGCAGGTCCTGGCTGGAGAGATCCAACACCAGGATCCACAGTTCCATTTCAACAGCAACCAACTCACTCACCAGTGTCACTCTTTTTGCTCAGGAGGTGGCCCTTGTCAGAGGTGAGGGTCGCAAACTATTAGTTGACAGCTGTCTACAAATGTCTTAGGCAGGGCCAAGACCCAATACAAACTGCCCCCTCCCCTTGCTGTGATGCTGCCAAGAAGTCTGTCCTGAACCTAGGGCAAACCCTTTGATGGTGATAACTTCTGCCTCCCCTGGATTTCAGATAAGGACCAGTCACTCCTTACTCATTAACCACATTTCAAGCTTTTTTAGCCAGAACTAGCTCTCATCTGCAGAAAGAGGATAGGAAAGATGTAGCTACAGCCCCCTTCATCTACATCATGCAAATCTTTAAATCTTTAAACCCTCTGACCTTTATCCCACCTAGCTTCAAGTTACAGACAATGGGCTGGATCTAGACTTAAGAAGGAGCTTGAAATTAAGGACCTGATTCAGAGATTGAAAATAAGAACTTAAAGTT
>WWET01001560.1:175118-186949 GCA_011038615.1 Limnodynastes dumerilii | reverse complement strand
AAGTCTAAATAACAGTGTAACAGTAAAGCTGGTCAGTATCTGTGTGCAGTAAGCAATTCAAAGGTGTATTCCTGCGTGCAGAGAATACAATTAACTTGACTCCACCCGCAAACAACATGGTTTTCCCCAGGAGTGACTTTAAGTTCTTATTTTAAAAAGATTCTTAAGTGTGAATCGGGTCCTAAGAGAGGAAAGTAACTCCTGAGCTAAACCATGTTGTTTTCAGTGGGAGGCAAGTGAATTGTATTCTTTGCATGCAAGAATATAACTTTGAATTGCTTACTGCACACAGATACTGACCAGCTTTACTATCACACTGTTATTTAGACTTGGGACAGGAAACATCACCTTTCAACTCTAATACTGTTTGTAACAGATGAAATATGACTCCTCTGCAATCACCATGGTTTAGCCCAGGAGTAACTTCCCTCTCTTAATTTCAAGCTCCTTCTTAGGTCTGGATCCAGCCCAATGGGCCTAATTAGGACTTAAGGTAGTTAAGCACTACTAAGGATAATACACTCCCCCTGGCACTACCCTTGCACGCACGTAACTTAGCTGACTTACTTGTTCTGAACCCTACCTTAACTTTTCCTTGCGTAACTCTGGTCATACATATTGCCTTCTTGTTCATAAGTGCCTAACCCAGCTCATACTGTACAATTTAAATGTCTCCCTCCTCCCATGTGTATGATCGTATAATCAGCTTGCATAGGGATGTCTTACCTTATCTTACGAGTTACATACAAGATACTTAGCAGAATGCTTAACTTAGCTGTCGTTATTAAGTCTGGATAAGCCCCAATAACAGTATCACAGAACCGGATCTAGACCCCTGCACTCTTTCTGTACGTGCTGGAGTCTGTCCATCTGCTCAAAAGAGGGGAGTAAACTCCCCCTGTCACTCCCCTCTCTCATTCTTAAATAGTGAGACCTACACTGCCATAAGTCAGCCTTAAGTCATCAGTGGTATGTCCGACCACTGATCTGCGTGTAAGTGGGTATTAACACCAACACTGTAAATATTGCATGCTTCTCCCCGCCCACCTTGGTGGGCGGCCCTTACAACGTAAAATCTATCGCACGGAACTAATTTCTGCACAATAAAAGTTACATGCGGAACAAGCACCTAACATCTGGAGTGCGCATGCCAAAACAGGCCACTTACGTACTTTGCGTGCGTAAGTGGCCTAATGGACGGACCTGTGGATCCAGTCCATGGTCTGTAAATCAGCAGCCATTGTCCTTGCCTATCTAGGCCTCTTACATCTGTATCCCATGTACACCAAGGATAGAAATCCTTTTAGTACTTCATTTACAAGATGCAATACCCTATTTATACACAAGATAATACTAGACCTAGCCCCTTGCCTCAACATCCATTACCTACTAATATTATATCACTGCTGAATGAAACTGTGAGTATGAATAGAAAGTCTCAGAGATGAGTGTATGTCATTAAACAGAATGGGCCTGATCCAGAGTAACGCTGTTGTGCTGAGCGTACTAACACTCAGCATAACAGCGTTACACTCCCCCGACATTCCCCCTGCCAGATCGTATTTACACTGGATTACGCTGGCTGAAGGCTACCCTGAGTTCAGCTGGCGTAACCCAGTGTAACTACGCTGGGACGGCGGCGTTAGTACGCTAATGCCGCCCTCCTAGCCTCATTACTATCCCTCCCCCCGCCTACCTGCATTAACCTCAGAGTTGTAACACTGGGGGACGCCCCCTCCAGCGTTACTAGGCTGAAGCTACGGATCATGGATCAGGCGTTTCCGTAGCAACGCCGGGCAACATCTGCCCAGCGCATGCGCAGATTGGCCTTTAAGCCGATCTTACGCTGCTGGCTGGCGTTTTAACGACAGCCAGCATAGGTCTGAATCAGGCCCAATGAGTGTATACTTTATTCAGTGGTGTATCTCCCGTGGATGCTGTTTGCTGCACCTTCTACAGGTCCCAGATGTGATGGTGGTCCATGGTGTCCACTTCCACTCACATTATGGGCCAGATTTACTAAACTGCGGGATCGTAAGTGGATATGTTGCCCATAGCAACCAATCAGATTTTAGTTGACATTCTCTATTATGTAAAAAGAAATTGAGAGCTAGAATCTGATTGGCTGCTATAGGAAACATCTCCACTTTTTCAAACACGCAGCTTAGTAAATCTGGCCCTATGTGTCACTATATGCATGTTCCCTCTCTGTTATATTATAGTAGAAAAGAGTCATCAGAACAGGCCAGGGACTGTAGTGACAAAAAAATGAATCATGATTTTTGCCTGATAATATAATCCAAGGAATATGAATGTGCAGCCTGTTTAGCCTGGCACCTTTTCAATCATAAAACTTATTGTTCATCTGATAATAAATGATACCACATGGCAGGAAGAATTTGTATACTATGCAGTAATATACATCTAATTGCACGGATATAAGCTTAATGCGAACTGACTTATGTCAGTAAATATGAAAATACTGTAGAGTAACTTGTTAATGGACATTGATATGTCATCTAATTCAGAGAATAGAGAGAGAGAGAGAGAGAGAGAATAAAAGAGAGAGAGAGAGAGAGAGAGAAAGAGAGAGAGAGAGAGAGAGAGAGAGAGAGAGAGAGAGAGAGTATTCATTAATGATTCAGATACGTGGAAATAACTTAACTCCGCAATTCTATCCAGGTTACTCTACAGTATCACCTTTGTTAATAGGTGAACAGCCTAATGCGTAATAGATCAGTTTCAGAGACGCCTGCCATAGGATTGAGTACATTTTATTCACTAAGTGAGAGTTAAAGCAAAAATTGATGTTAGAGCCACATTACCTCATGCTAGCTGTGAATGTTGCAATTAATGAAAACTTTTGATATATAAGAGAAAGGGAACTTAATGTGTGTTCAGACTTCTGATTGGTAGGCTCATAAAGCGCCCACCATTTCCTAAAGCACATGCACAAGCGCCACATGTCTGATGGTCAAAGCGTTTTCTTACGTGGGAGGGGAAAGTATGCCAATAGTACAGAGAGAGCGCATTAAGCGCCCTACAATCCAGACTCCTGCGCTGTCCCTATTTTAATTGCGAACCTTTCCTTGGATTCCCACAACCGCTGCAATCAGAGTACAGAAGCTGGATCAAGTTCATTCTCTTTAGTAATTATAGCTAAAGTGACAGAATAATAAATATAATTTGATTGGTTATCACATTATAATAATATACATATCAAATTTGAGTTTCAGTTATGCAGCTAATATACTGTATATGCTGGATCACATACATTATTGCAAATAAACTTCCGATACTCTCTGAATGAATACTGTAAGTGTAAGATTACAGCCAAATGACAGTCATTATAAGCATTTGGACTAGTGAATGTAATGCCTGAGAGGCCCTGAGGATTCATCATGAAAATGAAAACAATTATACGCAAAAACATCTGTTCCATGGATGCCTGAAATAGATAGAATTAGTGTGTTTATCTTGAGTTAAACTTAAAATAGATGATTAATGAAAATTGTACACATAGAGGCTGACATAGAACAAATGCTATGCCATTTTCTGTAAAGTGTATTTGGGTGATGTTGCACTGTCCATGCTCAGATAGCATTCTCAGAGTTAAATTTACTAAGCTGCAGGAAAGCAAAAGTAGAGGTGTTGCAAATAGCAACCAATCAAATTCTAGCTAACATTTTCTAGCATGTAATAGGAGAGTAAGAGCTAGAATGTGATTGGTTGCTATGTGCAACATCTCCATTTTACCTTTTCCACAGCTTAGAAAATCTGTATGTTGGTGTTCCCAGTGGAACTTAAGTTTCGGTAAATAACCAGAGTTAAATGACACCACACAAGACAATTCTTATAAATTGTGGTATTTAATAAGGAATTAAGCAAAATACATGAATAATACTTAGCTTCAGCTGGTAGTTATTGCTTGATAATGATCAACAGATTTCCAGGGGCACCTATCTCGATTGTTGTCGAGCTGGAAAAGGTCAGCGGGTACTTCTGCGCTTACTCAGGTCAGTTACATACAAAGCCTGGGTCACTTCTGCATTCAGTCAGGTCGGTTACGTTCAAAGCCCAGGTTACTCCTACACTAAAGGCAGGTCAGTTACATACAAAGCCCAGATCACCCCTGCACTTGACTTTTTGCCAAGTCTTTTATACCCCGACAACATCAGAGCCGGAACTCCCTATGTTATTAGGTTATAATCATGTTTTAAGCAAGTTAATTGGTACTACTTATATAACTAATTTCTGCATTCCACATATGCGCAGTGTAAGCTAGCATGTTAGTGTCACATACCCTCAGCTCCCACCAAGCTGCCTTATCGGCATGTCTTGGTATTGAACGTCTGGTTCTACACAGTATTAATAACACGTTTGCATAGAAGCACATTAAAAATGGAGAACAGCAGCCATTTTAGGCTGCCTGGACACAGCTGGTAAGGACAAAGGACCGTATGCCCTATTTGGAAGGAATGACACTTCTGATACAGTAATATCTGACAGAGAGGTAGAGTTGCAATAGCAATAGCATAACACTAATAATGACATTATTGTGGCGTCCCTCTGCACACCAATCCAGATTTCCCAGTAGCTGCCATATTACTTTTGTAAGAGTTTTAAAAGTTAAAGTTTGCTATTGGAAGACTATTTGCGTAAAGGAAGTGTCTAAGGAGGCATTACACAGATGCATGAGTATCCTCTGATCGCCCATCAATATGTATTCTTTAAAGACAGATCTGACTGCTTAGTTGCATATTCGCATGGATTTGGTGCATAGGCATTTACGCATAGGATAAAGTCATGTAATTTATGGGTGGTGGAGGGCTGGCACAAATGTCTAGTGATGGTGCCAGTCAACAGTGCTAGCAAACTGTGTTAACTCAAAACTGGATGGACCTTTCTTCATTGCTTGGCCGTTAATTACACTTGTGTAAATGTGTTTATGCTGCCTTTTAACTATTTAATTTGATGTTGAGTTGTTCTGCTTACTATCAAGTTAGTTAAATAAGATATTTGTCTAAAAAAAATATTTAAGGCAGGAGGGGGATTTAACATTTTCCCTAACGAGTTTATTAAGCAGACATATCCTACATCAAAGCACTAACTCCTTTATGTTGCGTTTTTCATCTTACTGGAACTGGTTTAGAGCTTATTCCTTCCTCCATACAAATATGTGGTATTTTAATTGTCTAAAGACCCCTGAATGTGGACATGCTACATATAAGATAGCCATCTATAACATCCATAACAGGTTAACTGAGAAGAAAACTCAGGTTAACTGAGGAGAAAAAACACGCTTCAATAAAATGAAAACAGATTTAAAATATATATATTAAAAGCAATTTAAAAGAAATAATCGAGGAGGCGAGGATCATCTTAAAACATAAAAATCTGAAATTGTCAGAAATTGCCCTAAGTGATAATAAAATTCAACAGTACAATTCGGAAATATATATAAATTATGAGGCAGAGAGACCAGTTACAAAATGAAACGTTCAATTTCCATTAGGGATTTAATTACAATAAAAAAAAAAAGGTTACTCACTATCTGGCTGAAGGAAAGGATTCCCAAAAATGTATAAGATCGTTTCAGATGTTCTTTGCTAGGAAACTGAGCAAGTGACTTTTTTTTATATAAATTATATTTAATTAAGGAAAAATATATACAGTAAATTTCTTTTTGTGGGCAAATATAGCATTGGTGTAGTTCAGGGCTTACTGCTTATACCAGCGGTTCTCAACCTTTTTTGGGAGGAGTACCAGTTTCCTACTGTGGAATCATGTCAAGTACCATTTTGCATTTCATGTAGACACATACCCATGGCAGATGTATATATTTTCAGGTATTGTGTTTTTGTGGTTTACATATCTTTGCAGTTATTTTAAGGTGCATTTTCTACATATACCGTTTAGCCCCCAAGATGTTTAATTATATCCTCACCTATTTGGTATTGTACTTCCTTCCAATCTTTTCCAGATGCCTTGAGTACCACCTGACAGTGGTCCAAGTTCCACCAGTGGTACTAGTAGCACTGGTTAAAAACCCTGGCTTAAACCAATGGTTAAAAGTGATGTATACATTGTTTATTGGGTGAATGAGATGAGTTCTTCTATTTATGAAATGAGTTTAAACAGATGCTAATCTGGGTTTAAAGTCCAATCAATCCTGAGGTGCCCAGATTACTATTATTGCTAGTTCTACAAATCAACAACACATTCACATAATAGCAAGAGAGGTTTTTTCTATGTTCCTTTTTCTACTTATTTCAATGCTTTTTCGTTATTGAAATATCTTTTGAAAAGATTATCCTTGAAAATACTTTCATTAAATAGTGAGGAATGATAAGAGAAATATCTTCATGTGCTTGAGGAGAGATTTCACGAAATGGCTGGTTACGAGAGGGCATGTTAAAATTCTAAGACTGTTTGTTCCATCAAAATTTCAGTCCCCTTTGCTCTCATATGTCATAAAGGAGAAATGTTCAACAGAACTGAAATTCTCCCAGGAAAAGCACTGAGCACTATAAAAATGAAATGTTCACGGACTGGAGCGATGCTTGTGTCATTCAGGAAACAAATGAAAATTGAAAAGTGGTTCAGTCTTACAAAGCATGAATGCTATTGTCAGCCAAAAAGACATTTATCATAAAGGATAATTCAAATGTAATCATGGCCAGGCCACATATACACAAAGGGTCAATTTAATAAAGTCTTTCAGAAGCTGAATGGGAAGAAAAGCAGGGAAAATATATGCACTTGATATTAAAAAAGTATTTTATGGTCTGTAAAGTTGTTACTCTATATTACATATATATCCATATACACATGTTTCACATATTCATTACTGTTGTCAGCCTTCTCCTTTAGGTAACAAAAAAGAAATGTGGATACAGATTTTATATAAATAAACATAGTAACAATATAATAAGAAACATATTTAACTGAGACCTGCTGGGATAAACCTAAATGCATCTGACATGTAATTCCACACAGGAAAACTTCAATTTTCTTAAATCCCTTTCCAAACTAATCATGGTAGAGATTAAAATCTGCATGATTTGCGAGTCATCGTCAGTTTTTCCCAGTGCTTTTATTCTCACACCACAAATAGAGTTAGAATGAGGATTGACAACAACAACAGCAACAACAACAACAACAACAACAACAACAAAAATGATTAAATCTGCATCTTAACAAAACCATGATGAAATGCAGGGGAGATTGGTATGGGGGTAAAATGTAATGATAGGATTAGATGCCTATTTACACAATATATTAGTGCCATGGGGCCAGATCCTAAACAACGTATGCTAGTGATTTTACGCTAGCCGCTGACGTAAAATCGCACATTAGTACTTACTGCGCATGAGCGCGGCTGATGTTACGCCACATAACTCTGAGCGTGCATCCCAATCGCGTATCAACAGTGTTTCAACGCACGTAGGGGCGTGCCAGCCATATGACACCCGTAATTACACTTCGTAGGCAAGGCGAGGCATTTAAATAATACTGTATGGGCGTGCTTAGGCAGGTAGGTTTGTGAGGCCTATACGTACGTCAGTACTTACGTTGTGTAAAGTTAAGGTGGTCTTTTGGAAGCGTAAAACGGCCAAAGTACGTATATGCGAGGGGAGTGCCTAGGGGAGTGTATGAAATGTATCAAGCACTTAGGTCTGGATCTACCCCATATTGTTTAGAATTGTCAGCCAGCATGATCCTACAGGCTTAAACTCGTAAGAGAGCTCCTTCTGCAGAATATTTACATTCTTCTGGATTCCTCTATTGTGAGTATGCACAGAAGAGATCGTCAGAGGCCTGGTTACAGGACATCCTGCACCCACTTGACCAATTAGACCACCCTTTTCTTCTTACAATTCTACTGCTCATTAAAACCCACCTCTTCAGACAAGTTTACCATATTATTATATATAATTCCACAGCATTCTTTTTAACATTTACAACCTATTTACAACCACTTTGCAATCCACATTTCACTTTATATTACATGAGTAACACAAACTTAAACAGTTTCTTTTAAATGCTAAAATTACCCTCAATTGTATTAATAACACCAGTGTTTTATTCGCTTATACTGAGTTCTAAGCACTTTCACCATACAACCTGTCTGTTCCATTGTATGACATATAGTACTTTCACTATACAAACTGTCTGATCCATTGTGTGACATAAAGCACTTCCAAGGCCTGTGTAGTGTGGTAAGTGGGGTAAGGATTGCTGGACGCCACTGATCTTTAGCAGCGCCAACCCTTCTTTTCCATCCCATCCCATGATATGTGCTCACAATGTGACGCAATGTGATTCTGTCACGTCAGTGTCATTCACAGCCGAGTGCCACGGAGGAGAGAAACAGAGGGAAGACAGCAAAGGGAAATAAAATAGCAGCGCTTATTAAAAGTTGTAGTTTAAGGATTTGAAATGGTAGTTTGAGGCTTGGAAGTCTGGAGAAACACAATCGGGAGAGATTGGAATGCTGAAAACTCACAAGAGGTGGAATCTGGAGGGATGGAGACAAACAAGGGGAATATTGAAAGACTGAAGCTACACAAGAAAGAAATATTGGAAGGTTGGAAACACAAAAGATGAATAAATTGGAAGGCTGCATATGGACAAGAGGGAAAGATTGGAAAACTAGAGACCCATAAGGGAGAAAATTGGAAAACTGGAGACACACAAGAGGGAGAAATTAGAAGGCTGGGGGCACACAAGAGGGATTAAATGGAAGGCTGGAGACACAAAAGGAGGAAAGTTGAAGGCTGCAGACATAAGATGGGGATATTTGTGGGCTGGAGATACACAAGAAGGGAATGTCAAATGGTTGGGGAAACACAAGAGAGGGAGATTTGAAGTCTGAAGACATACAACTGGGAGAGATTGGAAGACTGGAGACCCATAAGGAGAAAAATTGGAAAAGTGGAACACACAAGAGGAAGAAATTAGAAGGCTGGAGACACACAAGAGGGATTAAATGGAAGGCTGGAGACATGCAACAAGAGGAAATTGAAGGCTGCAAATACAAAATATTTGTCGGAATATTAAATGGCTAGAGAAACAAAAGAGTGAGAAATACAAGATAGGGAGATTGGAAGGCTGAAGACATACAAGAGGGGGAGATTGGAAGGGTGGAGACGCACAATGAGAAAATACTGGAAAAGGCTAGAGACACACAAGAAGGGGAAATTGGAAGGCTGGGAGTCTGTAGTTACTTGCTATGATCACTACCACACTGCATGACACTCTGACACTCCTATTGCAGAACCAGAGAAGAAGGGTTCAGCTCTTCTATACTTGTTGAATGTCATAACCCTGCTGGCTGTCACCATAAAGAACAATAGGGACAGTGGTGTCTAAATAGACACCTTAAAGTTTAAAGGAAATCTTTTCACTATGTAATGATATTACGCCCATATGGTGGTTTAAGTTCCTCTGACTTACATTTGCTTGATTTTTTTTATGCAGACATTAATATCATCACTGTGGTTTTATTATAGGTTAAGTTTATTAGGTTAAGGTTACTGTCTGTGTCTGAGTCATCAACTGTTAGGCACAATAACGATATCTTACCTCAATAGGAATGCACCTAAAGACAAGAAACCCTCTAAACATGGGCTTATAGCCAGTGACTGTCGTTTGTTAGGGGAAAAAAAGTTGTTCTGGATTTTCCTGCCACTTTATTATCCTCATTTAACCTTATTCTTTTGTTCAAGGTATTTACAAAAAAGAAAATTGCAAATATGTGTACAAACTTGTATTGCCCAATTAATTTATTGGTTTAAATTACATTGAACTGAGTGTAAAGTCCTTTTCTTAAAATTCAAAGGACATACATCGTGCCAGTTAGTGTAACTACCATATGTCTGAGGGTGGCAGAGACGTAACTTGGGCTGTGGCATGGGGCGGCCATCCAGGGTGAAAAGCCTAAAGGGGCATCAGTAACACAAGATTTAAGGTTAAATTGGTTTGGAGTTCAGGGTCAGGGGGCACCATTTTTTCCCTGGTGCTAAAATATCTAGCTACGGCTCTGGGGAGTGGCCTCCCCTCACGCGTGCGGGAATAAGGATGCAGGATGCTTGCAATAAACATTGGGTATATGAGGTATGTTAGGGTTCTGGGAATGGCATATACTATTATATCGGTGGGAGTCCCCTGCGAGAATGATACCTTTTAGAAATACAGTTGAAAGTTTTTATTCGGCTGTCTCTATTTCGAATTGGCAGCCACTTTCGCATTTTTTTTCTGAACGGGTGAGAATGTCGATCGGTATACCATCCATTCATTTTTGGAAGTTCTGCCCGCTGGCCTGTTGTACCCGCTGCCCCCCGCAGAACCACCGCATACACCCTGGGAAAGGTGCGTGACCTCTCCGGGGACTTTAAGGGTTGGGGGGGTTATGGTCAGGCTGCAGTGATGGGACACTTGGGGTTGGCTGCGGGTCAGAGAATCTTAGGGTAAGGCTGTGGTGAATAGAAGGGTTAGGGTCAGGCTGTGGGATGGGACACTTGGGGTTAGGCTGCGGTTCAGGGAGTTTTAGGGTTAGGCTGAGGGGAAGGGAGGATTAGAGTCAGGCTGTGGGGAAGAGAGGGTTAGGGTCAGGCTATGAGGAAGGGAGGTTTAGGGTAAGGGAAGGGGAGGGTTAGGGTAAGGATTAGGGAAATTGTTGGGGTTAGTTTTTATACTTATCATTCGGAACATTGTGATCAGTGCTTCAGGAATCAATTTCTTTGCCTCTTTAAAGCAGAAGCAATCGATTTCCCAGCCAGTTCGGAACTGGCTGGAGAGAGCGGTCCTTTCGCAATAGGGCCGATCTTAGCTGGAACCCTCACCCGTATTATATATAGGTTATTTTAGGGTTTGGGAATTGCACACCATATATAGCATAGGCGTATCTATAATGGGTGCAGGGTGTGCAGTGTACACGGGCCCCTCAGAACAGGGGGCCCTGTGGCATGCATCCTGCACCCTGGGTTGACAGGGGAATGGGGGCTATTCAGCATCTATTTTTTCTTCCGGAGGGAAGATATAGATGCCAAATTAGTCCCCCTTCCCCTGCGGTGGGACTGTCCGGATTCGCGGACAAATCCTGCACGCGGGCCCCCCTCACTTCTTAAAACGCCCCTTATATATAGTATATGCATTGCTATTCCCAGACCCATAATATACTTCACATCTACTTTACATAGTGTGCCAAGTCCAGACCCTTAATATACCCTACATGTAATAAAGATCTTGGAATGGCACACTACACAAAGTACATGTGGTTTGAATTATAGGTCTAATAATGGCACACGCAATAATATATAGCTATATTAGGAGTCTGGGGAAGGAAAAACAGTATATAGAGCAGTGTGGCATTCCCAAAACCTAATATTCCCCACATATATTGTAGCATCTACTATTTCAAAACCTTTTAAATACCCTACATGTACATTGTGTAGTGTGCCATCTCCAGACACTAAATATACCCCACATATGTTAGACGTGGGGTATATTGGTATGGGCTGTGCATTCTGGCTAGGCGATTGTGACAGGCTGTAGATCTGCAGTGTTTTTGGTATTCTGTTTTTGGTGCAAAGCCCTGATCTCTGTTATGTGGCAGGTGGCTTTTTAATTTTTTAAAGGTATCATTTGGGGGAGAGGTCTTCTGGCCAACCAGCAACTCCCTCCACTCTGCCAACAAACAACCATTCCTACAGTACCTTTGTAAATCTACTTGACTTGCATTTGTTTTTATACAATGTAATGCTATTTTGTGTTAATTTTTTGACCTATATTATTATTATTATTATTATTATTATTATTATTATTAT
>WWET01001560.1:149918-160324 GCA_011038615.1 Limnodynastes dumerilii | reverse complement strand
GGATTGGCGCATAGCAGATGTAGTGCCGTTGTTTAAAAAGGGAATAAGATCACAACAGGGTAATTATAGACCTGTAAGTCTGACATCAATAGTTGGGAAACTGCTGGAAGGTATACTAAGGGATAATATACAGGATTTCTTGTGCAATAAGATTGTTAGTGGGAATCAGCATGGATTTGTGAAAAATAGGTCATGCAAAACTAACCTAATTAGCTTCTATGAGAAAGTTAGTTTGATCTTAGACAAGGGTAGTGCAGTAGATGTGGTCTACTTAGATTTTGCAAAAGCCTTTGATACAGTGCCACACAATAGATTGGTCCACAAAATAAGGGAACTGGGTCTAGGAAACAACATTAGTACTTGGGTCAAAAACTGGTTGGAGAATAGGGGACAGAGAGTTGTGATAAATGGAACATTTTGTAATTAATCAAAAATTTTAAGCAGTGTACCTCAAGGTTCTGTGCTGGGACCACTCCCTTTTAATATATTAATGACCTTGGTGATGGTTTAGAGAGCAAAATTAGCATGTTTTCAGTTGACATTGATCTTTGTAATGTGATAGAATCAGAGCAAAATGTAGCTTCTCTACAGAGGGACTTGAGGATGGAGGATTGGGCGGCCAAATGGAAGATGAGGTTTAACATAGATAAATGTAAGATTATGCATTTAGGGATCAAAACCAAGCATGCAATCTATAAATTAAATGGGCTAAATTTAGGAGAATCTTTAATGGAGTAGGATTTGGGAGTGCTTGTGGACAATAGACTTAGGTTTAGTGGAGAAGGATTTGCTCAAATACAATACTTAGCAATAGTGCTCAATGTCAAGCAGCAGCTGCAAGCGCCAATAAAGTATTAGCATGCATAAAAAGGGGCATAGATGCAAAGGAAGACTGTGTAATTTTCCCACTATATAAATGTTTGGTAAAGCCTCATCTTAAATAGGGAGTTCGGTTCTGGGCCCCACTCCAAAAAAACATTTTTAAACTAGAAAGCGTTCAGTGAGAGGCAACAAAATTCATAAAGGGTATGGAGTCACTGAGCTATGAGGAAAGGCTAGCCAGTTTAGGCATTTGTCCAAGGGGTGACGGAGTCTCTTCTCCATCACCCTGTTTGGTGAATTGCGGAGTATAAATTAAAAAAACTGTTTAAGAAGTGCACCACGCAGCTACACTGCTATTAAGAGGCGCCTGTAGTGCACAGAGACAGTGTTGATGCTCCTCTGCAGCAGCTCCCATCTGAGTGACGCTGGCATGACCACAAGATTCTGTCAGCATCATTCAGTGAGCGTGTCATGGAGGAGAGGGGAGCAACAGTGATCCACGGATTGGCCAGCATAGCCAGGGTAAGTAAACTGTAAAAGCCACATACAAGGAAGGGGTGCAGGAATGGCTAGAACATACAAGAGGGGTTGCAATGACAGCTGGCAACATATAAGGGGCTGCAATGATGCCTGGGACATAAAGGAGGCTGCAATAATGGCTTGAAACATAAGAGGGAGGGGCTGCAATAATGGCTTACAACATATAAGGGGCTGTAATGATGCCTGCGAAATACAGGGGGCTTCAATAATGGCTGGGACATACGGGGGAAGGGGGCTGCAATGATGTCTGGGACATACAAGGGGCTACAATGATGGCTGAAGACTAAAACAGGGGCCTGCAATAATCACTGGGATATACAAGGGGGCTGCAATGATAACTGGGACATATAGAGGAGCATATGGGATGGCTGGGACATACAATAGGATGGCATTGATGGCTAGAGACATATAAGGAGGTTGATAGAATGGCTGGGACACACAAGGGGGATGCAACAAAGGCTGGGGGAGACTTAATCATCTTAAAGTTCTTTAAAATGTAAATGTAAATACACCAATGTAAATAACCATTACTAGTCTTTACCAGCTGAGGAGTGGAGTACAATCTGCAAAGCGGGGTTCCGCCATCATCATTCAGACTAGCTCCTGGCCTAATAACACCAGGGGCTAGATTTACTAAGTTTAGTAAAAGGAAAAAAGGAGATGTTGTCCATGGCTAGAATCTGATTGCTATGGGCAACATCTTCACTTCTTTTTCCGCAGCTTAGTAAATCTAGCCCCAGAGCTTGTTTGCTTTAGGTATTCGGACCTGTTTGGATATGTGCATCCCACCTCCCATTTACAACCAGTCACTAGCCACTAGCCCTAATTCTCTTCTTGCAGGTTGTGGGTTGCAGGATAATAGTGTAACAAAAAAAAAAATAATTTTGCCTTTGTGGAACTATATGTATCAGGATAGCCTAGTGCAGTTGCTAGGGCATAGTGGCAGTTGCAGAACATTAAGGTCCATCATGCCCTGACTTCTTGACCCGCTAGTACCTGTAGCTCCAAAAATAAAAATGTAAATAAGAAGAGAGACGGTTCAATAAAAAAATCCTTTACTTAAAAAAGTGCTCCCTGAAACTCCTCTTTTGCACTAGTTTATTAATCACCCATATCCAATATAGGAATTCTGTAATCTTCTTATATTTATTCAGATACAAACATATCACATATTACCATGGACGTTTATACATATAAAGTTGTTTGTTGAAAATCACACTGCTAGAACCTCCTTAGTAGTTTCAACAGGCAGCAAAAAAGGCCACAAGATGGATAAACATCTGTGGTTACTCTGGGCAGCAGGTACAATATTTTAGTCGCCCCCAGTGACTGGGGTTTGTCAAGCCCTGGTCTATTTAATTATTTCTATCCTTCTTTATTGTATACAAATTAATTACCAAGGATGAAATGTCTTTTTATTCATGTCTTGTATTTGACATTTGGGACCTGATTCAGAGATACGATTTTATCGCTATTTAGGTGCGTATATTTAGGATCTTAAGAAATTGTGCATGCGTAGTAATAGTGCAACGCCATCTACGTATAGGTTAGGATCCTAAATTCGGTAAGCGCGGACCTGTGAATCGATCGCAAACACTTAAGATCCGAAGTGCTGCGTAAATATAGGACCCGAAGGATTTGCATAAATATGGGCGGGTGGGGGCATTGAGATGAGGAAAAGTGGGTGCGAGCAGACACTTAGGATCTTAAATAAACGCAACTTATTCACTTAATATCTCAAATGACAGCGCAGAGTTAGGGTTAGTCATTGGTGGTCTAACTTTAAGATCCGCCGCTGTTTGCAAGGGGAGTGACTGTTTATGCAGGATCAGTTGATGTTTGCAAGGGGAGTGACTGTTTATGCAGTGGGTTGTAACCTGCTCCAACCTGACACTTAGATGCGTATATTTGAGATCCCATCGGCAGCGGATCTCTGAATCAGGTCCTTGGTAACCAGAAGTGGGTCTTCCTTGCATCTCTGTGAATTGCTACTGTATATGAAAGGAATTTCCATATCTCAGGGGCTACTTGAATAAATGGCCAGATTCAGAAGTCCAAATGCCTCAGATTTTGGGTGATTTTTTGGCACATGCTTAGTTCTGTACGCCTGGAGTTCTGTCCGATAGGTCGGTCCATCCCCTCTGCCTGCCTAAGCTCCCTAAGATGGGTGGGGGGGAGCATTAGGGAATAAGTACCTCTATGCGGATCAGCAGTCATGCAGGCCACCGATCTGCACGGATGACTTAAGGTCGGGCTATGGCTGCGTACATGCTGTATTAACCGTACAAGAGAGGGGAGTGACAGCGGAGTTCTCTTCCCTCTTCCTTGCGGACTGCCGGATCTTAGTCTGCATGGAGGTCTGAATCTGGCCCAAAGCCCTTGACCCATTCTGCCTGGCTGGAAGTTTTGTTACTGTATTTTCATGTAGTATTCCAATTCTCTGGATTACATTGCACAGTGTGTATCTGAGGTTTTCTTCTTTTAGTGGTGGTTATTTTCTTAGATTATCGTACCTGCTCCATTTGCAGCAATTAAGTCATCTTTGCTCTTGAGGTTTACGTGAAGATGAATGGAAAAGAGGGTAGTGCGGTCACATTGAAAAAAAAAGGAAAATTCATTAGATTATAATGTGGTACACATGTTAGAACGCAATGTTATCCCATTCCATTAACACGGTGGCAGTAAAGTAAGTTATGGCTGCCTATGAATCCATTTTGCAAGGCCTTTGAAAGGTCATTGAAATATTCTAATGAGTGTGTATATCTGCCAGACACTTTCTGAACAAATAGTTTATTGTATTGCTTTAGATGGAAAACAATATCCCAATTGATTCATACGATATGTATAACCTGTGAATAGAAATGGGAGCTAAGCTGCCTTTATTATAGGGAGAATTACTTGTTAGCATGTTGAAAGAGGCCCGTTCCTATTATAATGCCAATGCAAATAAATGCAAGTTACTTTTCTTATATCTTAAAATAAATAGATGTAATAGAATGGAAAAACAGCTTTACGATTATAACAAAGTCTACTGAGCTATAATAACATTAGACTTGCTCTGTGCATTGATTTCATGTTGCCGGTGGCTTACAAATTTCCTTTTTACTCTTTTGCTGGTTTATGTGCTGTCTTGTATTCTTATCGCTGCCTGTGTTTTCCTCACAATTGTCCTCAATGTTCCCAGTTAAGGATTGCACACTGAGCTCTGCGTTTGTTCAGTGTAACCTTCTCAAGGTCTCCTAATCATTCTTTAAACTCCAGAGAGTCCTAACTTTTTCCTCTTTCTGCTTTATACGAAATGCATTTAGAAACACAAATGGGTTGGAATGGAGGGAGGGAAAGATCGGTGTAGAATGCAAATATTCCTAATCATTTTCTTTAAACTTCATTTTTTACTTTTCAGCAATAAATAAGAAAACAGAAAATGATCTACAGTTTTTAGGACCAAAGCTGATTATTCATTTGCTACAATTAAAGACATTTGGTCCAATCCAGGTTGAGACGGGTGTGGGTCCCCGCAAAGAAAATCTGATTTGCGAAAAAATCTGATTCCTCCCAGCCAGTTGCGAACTGGCTGGGATTTCGATTGCATATGCCTCGAAGAGGCATTGCAATCGATCCATGGAGGTCCGAAATTTGTAAAAAAAATTAGCCCCCCACTCCTTTCTCTAACCCTAACCCTCCCCTCTCACTACCTTAACCCTAACCCTCCCTTCCTGGCAGCCTGACCCTAACCCTCCCTTAATTGCAGCCTGACCTTAACCCTCCCTCCCCTGCAGCCTGACCCTAACCCTAACTCCAACCCTAACCCTAACCCCGCAGAGATAGTTTACTTACCTGTTCCAGGTCCGGCAATAGCAGCAGCGGAGGTGCGGCCGAGGGATATCGCTCATTGCAAAAGTGAATGGGTGAATTATGCTGAACGGCATACTCACCCATTCATTAAAAAAAAAGTAGATCGCGGTAAGTATGGGAAAAAGGGACATCCCAAAAGGAACTTTCGGATGTCCCTATTTCGAAATTCAGATTTTCTTTGTGGAGAGTGTAACCGGTTGAGACATATACCTGTTTGTGTAGGGCAAACATAGGGTAACCTGCTTTACTCCAGGTGATGTGAAACTACAAGCCCCATCATGTTGTTTGAGTAGGTTGGGAGTTGTATAAAAACATCTGGACTAGAGTGAATATGTTGCCCTTAGCAACCAATGAGATTCTTGCTATTACTTTTCTGTAAAATTCTAGTAAATGTTAGCTAGAATCGGATTGGTTGCTATTGGTAACATCTGTACTTTTTCTTTTCTGCAGTTTAGTAAATCTAGCCTCTGGGGGGATAAAGGTTACCTATGCCTATTGTAGAACATCTTAAGTATTTTCTCATTGCACATGCCCAGAAAAAAAGCCCATGCAAATACAACTATTTTGACCGGAATGAACCAAAGAACTGCCACAGTGTACAAAGAAGAAAGGGAAATGTTGTCAAAAGGGAAAGAACAGAATATAAATTAAAATGCAAAGCAAGCTTAATAAAATAAAATAAAATAATTGTACTCCCCAGCCATTTAGCAGTTTTAACCAGCCATAGAAGGGTTAGCTAAATATGCCAAGCCTGCTGTTTTATAAATAGAAATTATTTATTTTCTTTTCCTTATTATTTAGTTATATTAGTAATCTATAATCAGTGCTATATTTCTCACATATGAGTTAAATGTCTAATGGCAGCAATTTCTAGGGACACTCCACACCTATAGATAGCCCTGATGCCCACCTGCAGTCCTAATGTAACTGCTGGACAGTGACTCTGTAAGTGAAACAGAACTACACCCCACCCCAGGGCCAGCTGAGACCTGTAGTGCACTACTACAATAAATAAAGGGGCTGGCCCATTTAAATTAAATAAATTATATAAAACCCAGTATAACATCAATATCCAGGGTCTTCATCTGTAGGGGATCCAGTCTTGGAATCCGGTAATCCGGAACATGCTTTGCACAAAAAAAAAATCATTTGGAGTGACGCAAATGGCTCACTGGCTGGGAGCTGTATTTATAGCCTGGGATAGTGTTTATGGGACTTCCTATGCTGTCCCAGGTTATAAATACAGCTTGCGTCACTCAAAGGGTTATTTTCTGCAAAGCATGTAACGGTGGAATAAAAGCTTACTGGATCGTCTCCAGATAAAGACCCAGGATATCGGTAAGCTTACTGGGGTTTTTTTAAATTTATTTATTTTACCGGATCATTTTTATTTATTGTAATTTAGCACCATACAGGCCACAACGGGTCCGCTTGTAGTACTACAAACACCAGTATGGCCCTGTGGCCATGGCCATGCTGGTACCTGAAGTACTACAAGCGCAAGCATGCCCAAACTATTAAGCAGCCTGGGCATACTGGGACCTGTAGCACACCAATATTAATGAATGTATTTTTTGTATTGTTAAAATATTTTTTTTATAAAAAAAAAAATTGTAGATAAATGTTATTGATGTTAATAATTATGATCAAATACACACAAATTTCATAATTGTAGCTGTTTTTAGCAATCCAAAAGCAAACCAGACGAAGAATTAGGACCAAAACCCAGGGGTCAGCACTCATTTCTTTTTTATTTTTAGGTTTAAGGAATCTGATCATTGATATTCAGGGTTTAGTATGCAAGATAAGCAAATGGTAACAAATCTAAATATTAGGTGTCTGTACAGTATAGATTGTAGCTGTTGCAAACCTGCCACATTAATACCAATGTATATACAAAAATACCCTAATTTAGGTGCAGTTTTTCTCTGTTTGAATTACATTGAATTCTACGTGGAACAATTTGTGTTTTTAGCATAATTGTACAAAATATAATATATAATATATATTTTTTAGCATGTTCTGCCATTTACATATAATGCACCAGTGGTTTAAGTAAATTGTTTTTTTCAGGATTGCTTTTGTCATTTTTTTTTTTTATTGCATTTTTAACCAGAAATTTCCAAGAGAAAAGGAATAATATAGTACTGGATCCAGACTTTGATCTCGAGCTTACTTCACCTTGTGTTACACAACTGAAAAAGTGAAATTGGTGATACCTCCGTCTAAAAGCTTGATTTGAAAAGTCGCTGTAGCTATAGACCAAAATACATTTTATTTTGCATGAATTTTTGGAACAGATAGGTGAATATGTGGCAAATGTTACTCAAATCGCATCATTTGTCTCTTCTAGCACTCCAGGAATTTATATAATGTAATTCATAGTTGCCGTCTCTCCTGGAATGTCCGGGAGACTCTCGAAATTTGGGCAGCTCTCCCGGTATCCTGGGAGATCCGGCAAATCTCCCACAAGAGACTTGAGGCTCGTGGTTTCCATTAAACCACGGCCTCAAGTCCTGCCCCCCTGCCTGGCAATACTAGTTTACTAGTGTTGCTAGGGACAGGGAGGGACTTGATGACACAAATTGCATCAATAAGCCCCACCCCCATCCCTATGAAACCCCGAAAGGGGTAATTGATAGTCAAGGGGCGTGGCTTAATGACGCAATTTGCAAACATTGTCTAAGTCCCGTCCCCTGCATGCACCTATGACTTGGAGGGAAGCTTTTAAAAGTCCGCAACCCTGATGTAATTATTGAAATACTGTGAAATAAATATCCCATATAGTACTAAAGCATTGTTGCTATTTACTCTAGGCTGTATTAAGCAGGTTTTAATCACTTTATTGAACGTGCTGCTTGTACTGTTTTCCAGAAAATGGTCCTCGTCTCGTTGTGGAGGTAGATCAAACAAAAGTAATCTCCCATCGTGGGGGCAATGCTACACTGCCGTGCAAATTTTCACAAGAACCTGTAGGATCTCCTTCTCACAAGATTCGCATTAAGTGGACCAAACTGACTACAGATTACCTCAAGGAGGTGGATGTCTTTGTCTCAATGGGACATCACAAGAGGAGTTACGGCCACTACCAGGGCAGGGTTTACCTGCAAGGAGCAAGTGAAAATGATGCTTCACTGGTAATCACTGACATAACACTGGAAGACTATGGCAGATACAAATGTGAAGTCATTGAAGGACTGGAAGATGATACTGCAATTGTGTCACTGGATTTACAAGGTACATCTGTCTTTAAGCTCCTCTGTTTTTGAAACTGCTTTAAAAAGCTAAACTAATTACTCAAGTTTACTTACATACTTTAAAATAGTTTCTAAACAATTTTCAATCATATAATGTATGCCAGGTGCCGTCAGAACTCTAGATGGGCCAGGCAACCCATGCCACCATTCTGCGTAAGCCCTGGATGTTTGAGTATTGGAAGAGTCCGGAACTCTGCCAACAACAGACAAAAACAGTGTAAATTTAACTGTATTCAAGGGCAAATACAGCAATAATTGGTCGGATTCACATTCAAGAAGCGTCAGGGATTTAAGAAATGACCTACTAAGCATATGTAGAAGGTCATTTATGCAATGCACATACCACTTAGATTGACTATGTGCAGTCTTTAAAGACCGCACGTAGTAGGTTAGTTAGAAGGAGGTGTACAAGGCATCCTCAGGGAGTATTTAGGAAGAAGTTGATGGGGGGGGTAGATTAGCCGGGGTGTCCTGGGGGGGAGCATCATCCGTGCGTATTTTCCTTCTTAAGCAGGAAAATATGCACAGTAAGATAAAGTAGCTGATGGCACTCTTAATTTCCATTAGGCACCTAAAAATGGAGGGCAGTTTCGGAGGCTGGACAGGAGAGTTAGATACGAATCGGTCCGCACCTAACTCTCTTTTAAGTCTGATTACAGTACAATGGGCTGGATCTTCAACTACGTCTTCCACACACGGCCATAATTTGCCGATAGGTAGCTACTACGCATGCGTAGTAACTATTGTACATAATCTACGTATCGTTTCATTACGTAGATTGCGTGTAAGCAATCTTTAAAGACTGCATATACGCAATCTACGTAACGATACGATACATAGATTACGTACAATAGCTACCTATCGGCAAATTACAGCCATGTGTGGAAGACGGACGTAGTTGAGTATCCGACCCAATGAGTCTAGAGACATGCCAAACTTATTGCCTTATTAATTATTTGTTTAATATATATACATTAGCCTATGAAATATGAGATGCTACATGCTTTCTTATATTACCTCTCATCTTCCAAATCTATGTTTTTACAGAAAAGATATACATTTATCATCAGCTCTTCAGTAAAATAAGCGACTGAATCCAACCATTATCTCAATATTCAGGATTTGGTGCTGGAAATTATGCTCACATTCCTTCTGCCATTTTGATAAAATGTTAATGATTTATGTAATCCAGTACTAATTGTTCTCTAAATGTAGCATTCACATAATAGTTGAGTGCGTAAACAGGAGTAAAATGCTTAATCTTAATTTCAGCATCAATTTGTTATTTTTATTGTAACCATCGCAAATACTTCCAATTTTTTTTTTTAAGTGTTTCTTGTTCTTTCTATTTTTCTGTAATTCAAAGATTAACAAACAATTCAATAGATATTTACAATACAATTAGCCATTCAAACCAGATGCATTGTAAATAGATAAACCTTGATTTCAAATTATTTAATATTGCAACCTTTTCTTGTTTTCTACCTCTGTAATCTATGATTATAAACAACACAAACGTGATCGATACACAGAGCATATATGTTTTTTTTATGGACAAATATTTTTAAATCAAATAAATAGTTATCACAGTGGTTCCCAAACTTTCTCAGTTCGAGGCACCCTTAGGGTCTCCAAATTTTTTTCAAGGCACCCCTAAGACAAAATAATTACCAAACAGTCCCATTTTTAAAGTATTTGAGTCAAAATAGCGTAATAACTATTTTGGTAAAGACAGAAATACTTATTAAACTGTTTACAAAAATAATTCACACAAATCCAAGGAAAAAGAATTTATATATTTTTTAACTATATATATTTTAAAAGAATAATTTACACCACTTATTAACAAGAAATATTGATGGCAGAACGCAGCCACCTTTTAATACAACACAATCTATGTACCATAATAATAAATATAAGACTTACCGTCCC
>WWET01001560.1:127769-141505 GCA_011038615.1 Limnodynastes dumerilii | reverse complement strand
GCAACTAATACACATAAGGTCGGAAGTGAGTGCGGCCAGATAGGGCAAGTCAATGCAGGTCTAACTTTAGGTCCAGCCGCTGTTTGCAAGGGGAGTGACTGTTTATTCAGTGGGATGTAACCTGCTCCGACCTGCCACTTAGATGCGTATATTTGCGATCCCATCGCCAACGGATCTCTGAATCAGGCCCAGCATTCGCAGCGGGGACAAGCATCGGTGTACACTACATATGAGTATATTTCAAATAAAAACAAATTTATTCAGAAGCAAAACTTTACCTGCGACATAGTAATAATTGTTTTGTTGAAGGCTGGAGGGTATGCTTAATTCTCACTTGTGTCAGTGTTGTGTATTTTACCATATTAGCCAGGGGTAAGTAGAAGTGTCAGTATAAAGAAGTGTGTTGAAGAATAATTGTTTAGTGTGATTTGTGTTTATTAGAGCTACAATAATTCTTGCCAAGGAGTGGGTTTAGCTTGTTTATTTGTGTAGGGATAGACAGTGCCCACAACTGCCTGGTTCAGATGGTTCTGCCTCCATCTCTAGGTTTATATTAATCTCCTCATTAGCGCTTGTTCCTGACATAGGATTTAATGAGGGGAGTAATCTGGCTTGTGTGGTCCTCTGATGGTAGATACAGTAAGGTCCACTAGTCAGAAGCTGGTCCAAAGCGCTAACTTAATTAATTTACACCACAATTTTTCAATATCACTTTTTTTTCCCCAATTGGCATTAAACATTAAGTCTAAGGGAATATATGCAGTTTATATGTAAACCTGTATTTGCATTGGCAAGCAAATAAACCATACTGTGAAGTCTACTATTTCTGTGTAAAGTCACAGAAATTGTCACATCTGAGACCAGAAGACATCTGTTGCTACCCTGGTCACCTATAGGGAATATCCTCTATTAAACATATTGAAATGATGACAGTGCCAGAAATTTGTCTTACACATCAAACAGTAATAGACACTTTCATGTATAATACTGATGGGCAGCTGTGTACAAGCATCACAATATAGTTTATATCTTATCTGCATTATTAGGTTCTCGTTGTTGAGTCTAGATGCACCAGCAGAGCCCCCCTAAGGTTCCATTACAGATAGCTATGGGTTTGTTTTTTAGTGTGTGCAAATGTCTTATAATGTTGCTGTTTACAAGAGGCATGATGCATACTGTACAGGGTGTGGTTTTGCCGGTACGATGGTCTATTTTCCAATAGATCATCTTCTGACAGTTGAATGATGATTGCCGGCAATTGCCAGCAGTCTCCATTCTCAAGAGCGGCAGTGCTGTGACTCCTGGAGTTGCAGAGATTTCTGTCTACATGCAAGCCTTTATCCTATCCCTAAACTTAACTCTACTCTAACCCTCCGTTTTCCGCAGCTTAACCCTAACCTTCCCTCTTGAGCCCTCTTGAGCCCTAACACTAACCCCCTATGTCCTGCAATTTAACCCTACCCTTCCCCTTGAGCCCTAACCCCACCTTCTTGAGGCCTAATCCTAACCTCAGCCCACCACACTCTGTCACTATTGGGAACGAGTACCTGTTCTCAATAGCGATTTTCCACTTCCCTAGTATTTTGGCAATGATACAGCTGCAATACAAATTAATGAGAAGTGTGAGGCTAATTGATGGCTTTCTAAGTTTTGATGAGATATTTTTGCCTACTAAGCTGATATCCAGGACATCTGTTCCCCGGTTTTATGCAGAATATTTTCACTGGCTGGGAAATTGAACTATTTGTAGTAACTCTGAATTGAGCACAGTTCTTTTTACTCATCTATAATTACCACAAATTGAAATTGGGTTGGAATATATCAATTTAGCTTTAAATAAACTGCTGGAGAATGCAGTGTATTACTGAAATTTATGCATCTTTATATAATGATCAGTTCGTACCTAAGGAACAAAAAGGTATTAAAAGGTGAAAGTGATGACACCAAACTGACTATTTGTAAGGCATCTCATATATATATGAAAAGGGTTTTTTTCTGGCTGTGCGCCAAGTGCCTGGATCACTAACAGGCTCGGCAGGAAAGTCCAGGAGTCCAGGAGTCCAGAATGATTTATCAGTGAAAAAATATGTAATAATAATATCAAATATGACCAGTTTATATATATATTGGTATATATATAATTGTATATTTCTATCAATCAATGTCTTGCTAGTAGCAATTTACAATTTACTATTGTAGTCTCTGAACATCTTTTCTGTATGGTGCGCGCTGGCCTTAAGTCTCAAAAAAAGGTGACGCTGACATGACCTTAGGTCTTAACACATTCCTGCATACGGAATTTAACCAAGAAACTTCCATATATAAGGCTCAGCAACAAAGGCTAACGGACAGAATCTGCTATCAGTTCTGGATCTGGTCCCATGGGATTAACCAGTTTTATTACCACATTCTGCTTACATAAAAATGTCTACCTTTACCTTGAACGACTACATTAAAGGGTTTACATAGGTCAAATCCCTGTTTTTTTGTGATTGGTCAGAGGTGACTCCCTTAATTCCTGGCTCTATAGTAGACACATCCCTTGCATTGTTGGGTGGCATTGAAAGATACGAGATGCATAGGTAAAATTTTGGGCTTAGTTTATTATGGTTTTAATTTTGTAATCTTTTTCTATTTCACAATAGGTCGTTTCTACTACCTTATACACCCGACAAAGCTGACATATGATGAAGCTATACAGGCCTGCATTAAGGATGGAGCTCAGATTGCTAAAGTGGGCCAAATGTATGCAGCATGGAAGCTCCTTGGCTACGATCGCTGCGATGGAGGGTGGTTGGCCGATGGCAGTATCCGTTACCCAATCTCAAAACCAAGAAGACGCTGCAGTCCTAATGAGGCAGCTGTGCGTTTTGTAGGGTTCCCAGACAAAAAGCATAAGCTATATGGGGTTTACTGTTATAAAGCATAGAACTATAATAACCTAAGAATACAAAACAGTATTAAAAACCATTAAGAACATGTGAAAGATTTAAAATGAACTCATGCAAGCTAAAAAAAAAATACTGTGATGAACCTTTTTACATACTGTACCAATTATTGTCATAAACCCATGTCATTCGCTTCATTTTTAAATTTTTTTTAGAAATCCCAAATATCATGAAAAACAAAAAAAAAATTGATTTTAAGCTACAGCAGAACAGAACAAACTATACAATGTAGATTACTGAATGGTGCATGCCAGAGCTTAACAGTTGCTAAAATATAAAACGTGGAATGTAATATTATTCCAAACAGAAGTATATAAAGCACATTTTTAAATAGTTATTATATTGATATTTTAAATGTACTAGCAGGCGACAAATAATTGATTTTCAGACTTAAATTAATTCCTACTAGTATTGTTTATTTCTGCAAAAATAGAAACACCGTAGCATTTTAATTTTATTTGCTTGAAAGCATTGCTCATTTTACAATGATAAAATAATCAAAACAACAAACAAAGAAAAGAAATAACCCAGTGATGTTGTTAGAAGCACAACAAAATTTGTGTCAACATTTAAACTGTATTTTTATTGTGTATGAAATAATAATGAATGTTTGCATAATTAATGTATGAACCCTGTTTTAATTCAACTAAATGATGCCTAAGAAGCATTAAGTTACAGGTACATTTTACAAGCTTTACTGGGTTATTTAAACAGCAAAGGTTGTTTAGTAAGACACTTAGCATCTTCTCAGGGCAGTTATTCCATGTGAACTGCTGGACAGAACAAACACTCATAAAATGATAACAAATTTATTATATGTTAGTCTTTAAATATTATTGTCTTTATAAATATATATATATATTTAATATTTTGTTCATATTTACTCATAAAATGATAACAAATTTATTATATGTTAGTCTTTAAATATTATTGTCTTTATAAATATATATATATTTAATATTTTGTTCATATTTACAGTTAACGTATAAATGCTATTGGATTTGATTATTCGCACATACAATATAATACAATACATGACCCTGTTCTTTAAACATTTATCTCTTCTCAAAACTAAGAGCATATGCCTATATAAATAATGAAAAGGAATATAAGAACAAAAAAACTGTGTGTATTATAGCTATGATGTTACTCATCTTACTAGATGCCAATAATATAATATGTCAGAATATTGTCAAAGTTTATTTATATTTTTTAATCATGCCTTAGGGCGATAAGAAGACAAAGTTTTTCCTAAACCTTTTTTTGTTTGTTTGTTTGTGTAGAGAATGTTTTATTTTTTTTTATCATAAAAAGGACACTTTTAATTTTACCTAAAATTTATTTATAAATTTCTTTGATCCTTAAATGACATAGGTGTAAGAAAACATAGCCCAATTTTTTAGCTTTGACCTAAATTAATGAATCAGTTTCTGACCTATAAAATTAAGTGTTCTTAATTTTATAAGTGTCCACAATATAGATGATAAAAATATACAATAGTTAGTGATTCTTATTTGATAAATTCTTTACATGGAAAAAAATATTGATTGTATGCATACCACAAATAATTAAAACATCACATATACTGTAAGCATGTACTGTACACTATAAACTTGATAACATACAAAGTATAAAACATATATTTCTATATTTATATAGCAAGCTTCATGGGAATTACAAAAAGAGTATAAACTGATCCAGAGGCATATAAGGATTTGTGCACTTGAAGATGATTGTTTTCATTATTGAAGGTTTAAATTATACAGACATTTTGATGCAGCTAAAAATCACATATTAGGTTTAATATGTAATTAAATAAGTTAATTAATGTAGTTTTTATGGAAAAGTGCACATGTGATTGTAGCAGAAAGAAATAGTTTCAGTCATAAGGATTAGAATAGTTAAAATAGTTCAAATGAAGATAAGGGGCTGTTTGTGATTTGGGGTAGGGGGGTATCTGCCTCTTGGCTGGTTTCATATTGGATTGTCTTGAGAAGGGTGAGAAGTTTCTATTATGGAAAGAAGTCATCTCCATGATTTCTCCCAGGTTCCCCATCACTCTTAGAGTACATATACTTATAAAATAGGCATTTGTTTAAGATTATTGGATCCATTGTTAGTACAGCCACCAGTCAGATAGCTCCTATGTCACCATGGTTTATACTGAAGTTTGGATTTTATGCCAAATGGAGCATATTTAATTGGTAAAGATTGGGTGGCCTATTCTTCCATTTAGTCAGATGTCTTCCTTCCCCTTCCCCTCCTACCTTGTACCAATTTTGACATCACTAATTTCATGTATTATAACATTTTTGTTTCTCATATTATTCACCCACAACCATCACTGTTTCATTCTTGTGAATTTTGCGTCCCTGATGTATCCTGGATGACATGATTTTTTTTTGTGTGCTACTTTTAATACAAAAAAATAAGATGCCATCCATGACAGTACAATTGTTGCTCCACTGGCTAAAAGTGGCAGCCAGCTCTAAACTGTGGCAAACTCTTAAATAAACCAAATCACCAGTATACCCTTAGTGCAATACAAGACTACAGTACTAGTAAGGTTTGCATTTATTAGGCACAACTAAGCTAATACCAATTTAGATCTGTAAATGGGTGCTAAATATTGTAGCTCTTACAAATGCATTTATGAAGCTCTGAGTCCGATCCAGAGGTTAGCGTACGCTGGCTCACGTGGTGTGTCTTGGCTTGATATTTCACTGGGCATGCTCAGAAATGACGTAAACACAATCGAGCCCCATTCAAACCCTAGCACCACTCTAACTGCTGCAGCTTGCATTCTGAAGGGAGTAATGTGAGAGGGAAGAGGAGGAGGCTAATACCTAATTTCCGGTAGGGGTGCACTCCATCCAGATCTGAACTAAGCACTGTTTACGTCGAGATATTTGTACCTGATACAGGGGCGACTGACACTTGACCACGTATTTCTGACCCTTGAGTTAGAATTCACCGCAATAGTAATATTTAGAAATATTGGGCCAGAGCTTCATCCGCTAGCATAGTTATGCTAGCCGGAGATGTAAAAACGCTGTTTTGTAGGTACTGCGCATGCGCGCGGCTGATGTTACGGCTTGTAGAACTGAACGTACGTACCATCCTAGTATCAAGAGCGTAACTATGAATGAAGGGGCGTGTCAGACATACGACACCTGTAATTACGCGTTGGAGGTGGGGGGAGGCATTTAAATCATGTAGGAGCGTGCTTAGGCGCATAAGTACATGCAGCCATTACGGAAGACAGGAGTTACGCTTTGAAAAGTTAAGGTAGGGTTTGGAAAGCGTAAAGAAAGGGCAAAAGCACGTAAGACCAAGGAGAGTGCCTAAGAAAGTGCATAGTAATTATGAAAGCGCAAATATGCCACGCGTTGAAAGGGAACGAGGTCTGGATCTGGGCCATTATTATTATCCTATGAGGTCACGTAGATGTTTTGAGTTCAGCTGATTTGTTTTCGTAAGCTATGTTTCGTGCTTGATTGCCATCCAGAGGTACCATTACGCGTGCCTTTGGGTCTCACAATGTTCCGACTACATATACAACACACACACTGCATTTTTATGCGCCTCTGGATCAGGCCCCCGGATGTTACTGCCATGCTCTATACTGCAGCCCTAATGGGGTATATGTCGTGCTAAGATCTGACTGCCTAGCAACTATAACATATTGCAATCTAATCCACTTCCAGGAAGTCTTTATGAGATCATATACTGTAGGGCACAAGATAAAAAGGGGAAATGAAAAAAAAAAAAAAAAGAATAAATATTATGGTATGAAACTATGAGAAAAAAAATTGAAGCTATATTTATAGGGACTTATTAATAAAAAAAAGATGTGAATCCCAGGTCACATAGGTAAAAAGTCTCCTCTTTATGGTAAGGATGCCATATGAATACTCAAAAGCACATTACAAAACCCTAAATAGAGGTTTAGGTGTTTAAGTATTTTAAGAGCCGTATAATAAATGGATTTTTATCACAGAAGAATAATTGCTTTTAAATACAAACTGAGAAATGGCTTGCTCTCCTATTGAGAAGACTGTGGTGCTGCAGGAATAATGAAATGTATTATAAGAAAAAATGTGACAATAAACTAAAAATTATTTTATATTTCAGACTACGGTTTCTTATTTAAAATGAGTGTTTTTAGATTTATTTGAACCTATTTTTCCACCTTTTTTTCAGTTTGCATCCCTGGTGTTCAGCCTTTAACAGTTCAATAACTGGTTTACCTTCAGTTAGTCTTAATGAAAAAAGATAGAGACGAACTCATTTTAGGTACACACTCTGCAAATGATACAATAACTCTAATAATATTTTCCTGGTAAGATGTTATTTTATTGTTCAAGCACTTCAAGCAATAATTCCTTGTCATTTTTACACATTTTTGTTGACATGATCTGTAGAAAATTTTGTGCACTTTGGATCCAGACTCCCACACGCTTTCCGTAAGTGTGGGAGTCTGTCTGACAGAGAGAGGGGACTGAACACCCCCTGACACTCCCCCTGAAGGCTACCCTACCTTCGCCCGGCGTAAGGAATGGGTCATACGCTCACACAGGACCGTATGGCCTCTTAGCACGTCCCCTCCAGCGTCCCTACGGCGCTACTATGGACGCCAACGATCGGGCGTTTCCATAGTGACGCCGGGCAACATCTGCCCGGCGCATGCGCATTAGAGCTACGGCCGACGTACTAACGACGGCGGCCGTAGCTCTGGATCAGGCCCTTTGCGTGTGTAAGTGGCCTCATGTCCGCAAGTCTGGATCCGGCCCCTTGTGTGAAACTGTGTTTTTATTTGTAATTTTCTTTGTGGAATTATAGATGCTGGTGTATGTGCAGCTTTTCGGGCACCAGGTCATGCTGATCCATGTAGTTTCACAACATCTATATTAATTACATCTGTTTTTATTTACACATTACCTCATTACCCACAATCCACTGGTAGCGGGAAGAGCTTTAATGCTGTTGGTGCTGGTTATACTCAGAAGGGGTCCACAAGGATTTATCTTTATCTTTCTTTTTATTTCTAATTCACCAATAAAAATACAAACAGTTAGCAGCACAATGCAACACAGTATATGATATTTAACACAGTATTCAAAAAGTGTGTATTAGGCTAAGCAAATAATTAACTTATGACACCAAAATGTAACAATTGCAATATTCCTGTAAAACAAGGAAATATAGCAAAGAACAATACATGTTAATAACTATAAAGTCATAATGTGTCAGAAAGGAGTATGGCTTTTGAAGGAAGTTTACGGATATAGGGAAGCCATACATTCATAAATGCATATGTTTTTCTGTCCTTTCCATACTTTTCTGTCCAGTCTACCTGAAACAGAATTGCTAAATGATTGGTAACCATGTCTAATCGAGGTGGACCAGTCTCTATCTATTGCGAGAGAATTGCCTTTTTAGAGGCAGTAAAACAAATTTCTTCCCCAAAGTAAAAAGTTGGTGTACTATCGGTGATAAAATGTTCCAAAACACCCAATCTGCTGTCACGATAAAAGGTCTTTGTAACAAATCTTCAATATAAGTTTGTACTTCCTTCCGAAATTCCTCTATAATTGGACATGCCTATAAGCAGTGTACTAAATTTTCATCATGGCAATTACATTTGTAACACTTAGCATCTTCAGCTCTGCCAATTAAATATCTCAATTTAGGGTTAAGATAGGCCCTATGAAGAATTTTGTAATGCTTCTCCCTATATGAACTGGAAACTATCAATTTATTCATTTAAACATATGCAGCTCTATTTACTAAAGCTTTAAAAAGTTCATTTTTGGAGTTATGAAGTAATAACTCCAAAAATGAACTTTTTGCTATTTACAGCAGCTGCATCGCCATGGAAATCACCAGTTTCCATGGCCATGCGGCAAAACTTCACTTGTCCTCGCCAGCCCCGTTGTTTTCAATGGGGCTGGCTATTTACTAACCCTCAGAGCGGAGTTTTATACTCTGCTCTGAGCGTTAAAATAACGCCATTTCAGACTGGCGTTCAGATTTCTATTCCAGCAATCTCCCCATAAAACCCCCTTTTTCTCCCCCTAATATCTGTTATTAGGGGGAGAAAAAGGGGTATATGTATGGGTAGACCGCTGGAATATAAGTAAATAACGTCTTGAAAAAATGTAAATAAATTAAAAAAAAAAAAAAATTAAAATACAATTAAAAAAACAATAGAAATTAAAGAACACAACAAAATAGCTTAACATACTTACCGGACCGAAGACGCGTCTGCCCGCAGGTGCCGGTCCCGACATGGAGAGCCTGCACATGCGCAGTGCTTCTCATGCTGGGACTTCATTTTTTTACAAAGTCCCAGCAGAGAGCCACTGCGCATGTGCGGGCTTTCCAGACGCACGAAGAAAGCCCGCGATGACAGAGGTAAGTTCAGATGTCATCGCGGGACAGCCAGCAGAGGGTGAGTATTAGTAAATAGCCTGAACGTAGCTCAGAAGTTCGCGGAGAGCGAATTCGAACTTGCCTGAGCTACGTTCAGGCATTCTTAGTAAATAGAGCCCTTAGTATAGCTCATACCTAGTAAAACATTATGAAACTTGTAGTTTCATATGATCTGGAATGCTGCTATGCATAAAGCAGCTGTAGATGTTCTACAGCATTGTGTCAGGCTGCAGCAGACAGGTGTTGCATTTGTAGCAGTTAGTAGTAGCCAAGGAAATGCATATTTTGAATGAGGAATGTGATACCATTATACCAGAGCTGACAGCTACACTTATCACAAGGCACTGGTATGGTGTCCTCCAAGGTTTCCTGAAAGAGGGCGTACAAATCCTTCTGTCTAGTGCAGTACCATGTTTGATTAGTTATGTGATAGCAGACATTAAAAATAAGTAGCCGTAAACTTTTCCTGTGTGTCTGTTTTCCCAATATAAAAATAGAAGAAAATAAAGAATAAAAAAATGTATTTTTTTTGTGACAACAGATGCATCATATTTCCAGGGCAATTGGTTTGGTGATTAAGGAGCAAATAAAAATAAATAATAAAACTTCAGTCATGAAGAGAATAAATGTTTTCTGCTCAACTTAAAATGGCTGTTTTAAAGCAGGTGCCAAGTCTACCATAAAAGTAAGTTAGTGCAGCAAGTGGAATCCCGTAAAATAATAGGTGCAATATAAAGAAACATTTGTGCTGAATATTTGAAAACTTTCATTTTACACATTTTAATGTCTGAAGCTGTTACATGCTCGCTTTGAATAAATGTCACTAAAGCAATTAATGATTCTGCTGCAGAAGCAGTTGTTTCAGGAGATATTACATGCATCATCTACATGCTTTACTGATACAGCTAAAAGTTAACAATGGATGGTGTTCTGAAACCTGCACAACCAGAAAAATAAAACTGGAGAAGTTCTAAAAAAGTAGCGCACGATCAGCAGAAAAGCCGTCCTTTCTAATGTTCCTGTTACATTCTACAATCTATTGTCGCTCACGCCCGAGCATTTATAAAACAGCTTTTCAGAACACTGAAGAATTACCATATATAACAATAAGGAGAATATAGCGCAAACAGCTGTTATGGTAAGAAAAATATGTTAACGGCAGTTTAAAATGTTTTTATGTTTTGTATATTACAGGATTTAATTGAATCTATAATGCTGCTGGAATGGTAACTTGGTAAATTTCAAACCAAATATCACTAAAATAAAACAAAATTAAAACCAGTATTTGAATGTCAGTGATATAAATGACTTAAACAACATAGAATTATCATCAATAAATGTAACTTTAGTAAATGACACATACATGGCATGGTATTGCAGATTCAGAAGACTGAGGACCACATTGGCCCAAGGAAATATAAACCATTGTTTGGGGCCTTGCCCACATCACACAACAGGGATTAATATTTTAATTTTGAAAATAAAACATTGCAGGATTGGTCAGGGTGGTATATGAAGGGGGGGCTTACATGGGGCAGTAAAAGGTATAAATGTTGCTTTTTAATCTGTGTCCTTATATCATTGTTTCCCTCACATTGGGCTAGGATTTATTTTCTTTATCGTTTCTTTTTCTTTGCAGAGGGGGCATAATTTTGGCAGTAGAGGTTTTGGTTTCTCCAAATAGTCTGGTACAGGGGAAACCTGGGGAGAAGTATTTTATCAGAGGCACCCCTTCTTACTTGTATCTGGGTTGTCTGTCCCATGGCTGCCTTGTCCTTGTCTGCCTCTTCTGTCATTTGGAGGTGTGCAATATGGGGGTGTGCCCAGAGATGTTGATTGGGAGGTTTGTGGGCACATTTGATGAGAACGGATGTCATCACCTTAAGTTTGCAGATGTTGACATCCCCATCTGCTATCAATGCCGTCTGTCTCTACCCCAAAACATATAGTCATCCCATTTTCAATTCTAATTAATAAACCCCTTTTTTTATCATTATTTGGTATTTATGTTGTGTGGTGTGTGGAAGGCATCAGTGGCTGATCGTTTAGGCCCAATCTTATGTGTGCATCCAGTGATCACACAGATATGTGAATTAGCAGTGTCACCATGTTGTAAGTGTCAGCAATCTCACTCCATGATAGTGGAGCTACGTACAAGATGTAATGGTTTTTATTGCTTAACAGAACATGTGCATTAGGTCTCCAGGTTTAATGGTCATAATTTAATTGCTATTTGGAATTTCAACTCTCTTTCCAAAACTAGCTAGAAGACAGAAGAAGAAAAAAGGGAGAACCAGAAATAAGAGAGTACACTTCCTTGCAAGCACCAATCTTCCGTGCTCTAACCCCTACCTTTAAATTTTATGCATCCAGTCCATGTAAAATGCAGGTGCATAATGGAGAATCACACATAAGGACTTAACCAAGCCCTTACTGTACGATTTACATACATCCCACAGACTACCATGTATGTGTAAACTAGGTAAACACATTGGGCAGGCACACCCTGCTATTATTGGCCTTTCTGCAGCCCGTATGCATGCTCAGTAACAATGAGCAGCTTACTTACGTATTCATCATGTGTAAGTACCCTCTCGTAATTCAGGATCCGGTCCATAGAGTGTAATAGAATATAAGCTAGGGTAAGGATAAACACATATCTCAAAGCCTCAGTGGAGAGGGAGGGAAAGAAGCAGGCTTTTTATGCCTTCTATATTAACCTCTGACTGCAACTCTAAGAGAAAATCCTAATATACATTGGACGACTCAAGGTAACCAAGCAAGTAATGACATCCTGCTTACACTTTTGTAACTCAAGTTTAACTCACAAATCTCTAAAATATCATAGGATCATATAGCGCTATTTTCAGTTATATACTAAATTTCCCTGGAGGTCATACTTTTTAATATCCAGTGAAAAAGGACAAAGATCAATGTCTAAGTTTAACTTTTAATGATACTCTAAACCAGACATAGGAAACCTGCATTTGCTGGGAAACTATAAGTTCCATCATGAATTGCCAGTATCAGCTATGCCTATGTTGGAATTGTAGTTTCACAACGCCTGGCTTGCCAAAGGTTTCCTATGTCTGCTCTAAGCAAATCAAATACTTGGTTGTTCCCTCAACTGTCTCCTATGATGCTGTATAAGCATGTTCGGGACAACACAGTGGCTCAGTGAGTAGCACTTGTGTCTCACAACGCAGAGGTCATGAGTTTGATTCCCAGGATAGGCCTTATCTGTGTGTAGTTTGTATGTTCTCCCCATGTTTGTGTGGGTTTCCTCTGGGTTCAACGGTTTCCTTCCACATGCCAAAAACATGCTGGTTGGTTAATTGGCTGCTGAATAAATTAACCCTAGTGTGTGTGTGTATGTAAGCATACCTCCCAACTGTCCCGATTTTCGCGGGACAGTCCCGATTTCGGGGGACTGTCCCGCTGTCCCGCCCGCCACCAGCCTTGTCCCGCTGTTCAGACCAAGTTGTTTTTTTTTGGCCCCGTCGCATGCGCAGCGCTCTTCAAAACCTTATCTGCGGGGTCTGCGGTCACATGTAGAACAGCAAATACAGGGCTCCAATGGGAGCTCTGTATTTGCTGTTCATCACGTGACCGCACACCAGAGGCGTAACTAACGTGGGTTTTGTAGGGCTCGTGCCCCAGGTTCCGATGGCGCCCAGCTGATATGGGCGCAATCAGAGCCTTAGGACGTGAGTCCTACAAAACTCCACTGCTTTCCCCCCTCATTGGACTCCTTTTCCAGGAGTCACAGCGGATCGCAGGCATCACAGCGGGGGGTGTGTGCGGTGAATACAGACGCCGACGCGACCTTGGGGTCACGTCAGCGTCTCTATTCACTGCAAGCACCACCTGACAATGCAGAGAGCGCGCCGCGGAGGAGAGCGAGGAGAGGGTAAGTAACCTGTAACTGGGGCCCGGGGGCTGCACTAAGGATTAAAACTATAATTAGGGAGCGCACTAAGGACTAAAACTATATGATGGGGCTGCACTAAGGACTTAAACTATGATGGGGCTGCACTAAGGACTGAAATTATTTTATGGGGGTGTAGTAAGGATTGCAACTATATGAGGGGCTGCACTAAGGTCTAAAACTATATAATGGGGGTGCACTAAGGACTGAAAGTATATTATGGGGGTGCACTAAGGACTAAAACTATATTATGGGGGTGCACTAAGGACTAAAACTATATTATGGGGGTGCACTAAGGACTAAAACTATATTATGGGGGTGCACTAAGGACTAAAACTATATTATGGGGGTGCACTAAGGACTAAAACTATATTATGGGGGTGCACTAAGGACTAAAACTATATTATGGGGGTGCACTAAGGACT